>QVRM01001260.1:0-547500 GCA_003439945.1 Dermanyssus gallinae | reverse complement strand
CGATTCGCACGATCACTACCCAGCTTTAAGGCCCTCGCACGGTCGGGCCAAACAAGAGGAGTCTCTCAGCTGGCCGGCCCCCGTCTCAAACAGGTTAGAAGCCTACCTCGGGCCGAAAACAACACAATCGTCCTTAATAACTCCTAACTATCTTTTTTTTAGGATGTACATACAGTAGTGGCAGCCGGGACTCCGTTGAGGAGATCTTAGAAATGCTTGGCCGTGCTGTTGCGATTATTCCACCTGGTGTACTAGCTTTTCTGGCCGGATGATTTAGACTGTGTAATATTTAATGCTGCTGCCTTTTCCTGGACAAGTGCCGTTCGCCAAGCTCTTGAAGAGTAGTGATTTTGAATAAGTGTTAGTCCGTCGCCGCCAGTCTGTTACTCTGATGGCGGTGGGCTTGGTGATAGTCCACAGAGTGGTGGGGGTTCCATTATCAATATATTCGCCTACTTAGGTCCTGAATGTCGAGGTGCCAGGGCCTCGGTAAATGCGTCGGCGCAAGTAAGTTAGAGAGACGTTTAACGATGACCGTTAAGCACCACGCTTATATGCTCTGCTTGTGGACTACAAGGCGGCGCTTGACACTGCCCCTGGGAGATCGTGATGGAGAAGTTAGCCGCTGCGAGCGTGGGCTTACGAGTCTGCGAATACTCGAGGCTAGCCTGAAAGCATACTCAGTCATTCTCCATAAGAGCATTCAAGAACACCGCCCCCTCCTGAAAATCACCGGCGGCGATTTTCCCAGGGCGATAATCTCAGCCCGCTTCTATTCTCATTCTTACTCAGTGATGGATAGGACTGCTCATGGAGCAGCGCCACAACTTCCTCGCTTATCCGTACAAGGGTTCTACCACAGACTACGTTCATCAGCCATCTGAGCCATCAGACTAAGTTCCATACCCCTTGCGATGAGTGTCGCTGTCCATTTTGCATCTTCATTTGCTCCAAATGTTATCATGAGACATGTCGCTAGCTGTTTAGGCGTTAGGTCGGTGATATTTTCCGTGATGTGATATACAACGTAAAATAGGGTGGTCCTTCTACAGCAAAAATTCTATAGTCTTTTGCGCTCACACAGGTATAGTTTTGTTTGAAAAAACGCTAGATATCTCAACATGTCTAGCCCTCGGTGCATTAAAGATATAGCGCACGGCGATTTCAAGCCCATAGAGAACGGAAGATAGTCTATTTATCTGTTTTGTAAAGAAAAATGTTGTTCACTACCGCCGACGTGTCGCGTGAAAGCCGCAGCGTCGCCACACAGTAATTTAGGCATGCACCTAATCTGGACGTCCCGCCGAAAAATCCTTATTAGTTCGCAATCACAGCTCGCATTGCCATAAGTTTAGTACCAAAATGATCGTCATGTGCACCTGCTCGAATGTGTTAGTTCTGAGCGGTGTGAGTGGTCGTAGGGTATTGATATTGAAGTATTTGGTGTAAAAGCTAATAAAGGAACTCCTTTTTTTGCGAATTCTGTTCTAAACGACCATGTCGCATTTTCTGGCCGGCGTTATATGTTCTTCGGAGGAAGCAGAAAGGAATTTTCTCACGAACACGACGTTGTGCTTAGACTCTGAATAGGATGTCTCGCACATTACGAGACCATGTTCCATTAGAAAAAAGATTTGTCTTAACGAGCTCTACAATTCCTTTTATCGCTCTCGGAAACGTTCTAGGAAACCCTGTATATAAAATCCGGAGAAAACACTAATACATATTATGTTCATATTTACATACCCAAACAAGATGCATTTCAATAAACAAATCATAAAAAAGATATACACATATATGAATATGTATATATATATATATACACATATATACATATTAAACTTTTATATCTTAGCACTTCGTCCGGATGATCTCTCTCTCTCTCTCTATATATATATATATATATAATATATATATATATATATATATATATATATATATATATATATATATACTTAATATCGTTCAAGTGCAACAATAAGACCACAACAGCGATCGTAGGTTGACAGCCGGTCACTTACTGAGTAGGTCGAGCCCGGTGGCGTGATGGATTAAGTCTCCGCCTCGCAACCGGAGGAGACTATACATAGGTGCATAGCGAATTCAAGCCCCACCGTTACACCGATTTGTATTTATGGGGCATGTCCGTCTATGAATGAGCAATGTGAAAACCAGTTCCGTGGACGCTGTTAAATGGCTGAGGGTCAGTCAGCCCGGAAACTTTACTTTACTTACTGAGTAGGCCGGCGTTGTTGATGAGGACGTCAACATGTGGGACGATCTGCGAAAGTTCTCTGACGAAGAGGCGAACGCTCGCAAACGAACACAGGTCCAGCTGGAGGACGGAGACTCGTCCTTTTTTGTGTGTGCTGCTCTCACAACCACTGCTGCCGCCTTCTAGGACTTCACTCGTAGACGTCTGACGCTTCGCATCTCCGTTAGAATGCGGGTCGAAATGACGGCTAGAGGTTTGATGTTGGACTACGGCGGCCGCCTGCTGTTGTTCAAGGGCGCTTTCGATTTGCTGTCTTGCGAGGTCGGCCCGCGTCGGGTTTCGGCACGCGAGAATCACATGTCCGCCACGCAATGCAAGCTCCAATGCCGTCTCGAAGCCAATGCCTGCAATCAATCGCAATACCGAAGGACAGAATGACGATTATTCTGCTCGTTGGTCAATATATGTATATATATATATATATATACCGGACCATGGTATAATAGCATTAAGCTAAACCTGTGCCATTTGCTGTAAGATCGTTGTTAAATAGGTTACGTAAAAGAATGCAAGCAAATGGCTCTGAATATTGTTCTAATACATTTTTTTCTATAGGTCAGGTCGGCTAACATCCAATTTGCCACTTCACCGCGGGGGTGAGGGGTCGCATCACTGCTGTGCCTGGGTGAAGAGCTTTTCGAAATGAAACTTGCTTGTCATTCCGTCATGTTTACCCTCCTTGATCAGCGAGGTTTTTTTTTGCGAGATTCATTGGGAACATCCTGGTGGAGTAAGAGCAGAAGTAGTTCTTAATGCCTCGACAGCACCAACCATAAAATTATAGTCCGGTCTTTCCGATCCCAGTACTTGTGGCCTTCTATGTACTCCGCTAGCCGAGCAACCGCTTCCACTGTCCGAGATGTCAGATTCTAACACGATGGCACGGAGGCGTCTTTGACGATCGTTTCTCAGACAAAAATTCGGCTCGAAACTCACCGGGAAGCGCTATCATACCGGATCTTGGCGCTAGGTTTGTCGCATACAAGTTTTAAGTTGGGAGAAAGAAGCATGTTTGTCCGAATGCTCGATGCGTTGATACAGCAGTGTACAAAATCTAACATCGTTTCTGTGTGACAGCGTTTCGGCTACCCACCCATTACGATTTTGTGCGGCTTACGTCATACTTACCAGTCTCCGAAAGCCGACTGATGCAATTTGGTGCAACTGTGAAGCATGCTGACAGCTGTATCACAATCTTATATATATATATATATATGTATGCATATAAATAAGTATAACAATATAATATAATAATCAATCACTATAAATATATATCCGAAGTTTATAATACATCATAAAGATTTTCACCTTAAAATTATATCAGCAACGTTTAAATATTGCACGCTACCTCTGTTATGAAATATGGTTACCTTGGTTGGATCCGGTGATAACGAAAATCTTTCCGTCAACACGTCGTTTCGACCTGAACATACCACAGGTGGCTCGACTGAGTATGCCGAGCGTAAGTGCGGCGATTAGAAGCCACAGGAACCACGAAAATAGCCAACCGGAAGAGGCCAACAGGATTGCTTCCATTTCTGGGCAGTGCCTTGTCCGCGCCTGTCCCACCATATTACAAAAACAGTTACTTTGGTGAAGTAAGACAAATTTGTCATTTCCAAATCTCACATAACCTTCGATGTAATGCCAAAGTAATACCGAGCCTGGGGGGGTGGGGAGGAATCCGGGTTTAGTGGGTTTGCGAGTCTCACACTAGTCACGCAGGCTGCTAGTGGCGCATGTGCATCATGCATTCCCGAAACCTCCCAGAACAAAACAAAAAAAATCTCACATAATATCGCCCAGAAGTTGTGGCGTCCATACGGTATTATCTAGTAATTAGTCTTATCTATCACTTACTATTGGTCCAACTATATAGTGGTGTTCGTTTTTGTGATCAGGTAAAGCACTGTGTCCGTGTCCTGTACTAAGTAGCGTACCAACTCAACAATTAGCCACATTATGTCATCTAATCAAATAAAGTGACGTATATAATTTAAAAGAAACAGAAACATGCCAATTTCTACTCTCTGCCATAAAACAAGTAGACTTACGTAAATATCGGTTATATATATATATATATATATTTATATATATACATATATATATATATGACTAGCTAGACCTAATTTAGCGAAAATTACTTGTATGTACCACAGCAACCATGCATTTTTATTAATAGGGTGCAATAGTTAAAACGTCTTCAAGGAAGCACGCATAATTACAAAAGCACTCGTTGCTTAAGATGGGCGTATCGACAAATACCGCGAGGTTCTTCTAAGCATTAAGAGCGAGGATGCACCAATAGACTATGGCAAAATGTCTAACATTTTTGACGAACCAGAATGCAGAAATGCTTTTCCTAATAAATTGAAGAATACACCTACTTATACAATAATCCACTGTTGAGAGCTTTACACAAGCATTGTAAATAATAGTTTAAATGGCACGAACAAAACGTTAAGAATAAGGTCGTCGGCGATGGAAGGGATTTATATATTACCTGTGCCTGTCGTATCTACGACTACTCAGGGTAATTCATCACCGGTAGTTCTGTTTCGGGTAAGAAACCGTTTGTCAGATATTCTGGATCAGGAGGTAATTACATCAATTAAAACACTCGCCACACATTGGGTTGTCTAGAGATATCACAATATTTCGTTTAAGTATTAGATAAATATGACACTCAACTAAGGTATAGCAACAATATTGACTAAAATACATAAATGCTCCAACGCAGGGGTGCAAAACTCATATAGCATTTCGTGCAAAACTCATATAGCACAGGCAACATGCAGTTCGATGCCAACTGTTCAGTACGTTGTTGGACTTCAAGAACATATTCAAGTACCCTAGTCTATGCATCCGCTAAAACGTGATGAGTTTCCATGGTCACGTGGAAAAAGAAAGGGTTCTGTTGCGCCTGTTGAACGTTATCTTGCCGCTTGGAAAATGTCTTTGCTGAGCAAAGTCCATACAAAATCAATATGAGAACGTGGTGGCATGGCTAAGTGGGTTACGATGAAGCGGGGTAGTGGCCAAACGCAGTGGATTGGAAAAAAATTGCACGCTCCGCCAAGCAATATGATAGAACAGGAGGTGCACTGCGTCCTACGTTTCTGTATGCATATTCGTTTAAATCCGCAGGTACGACTGTCATGCGTTCATGACAAGCTCAACTCTTAGATCAATGGCTGACCAAGGACTGCCGTCGAATACCTGCAAGTAGCCGTCGTGATAACTCGTCCGTTTTCTGTTGGTAATTGCTCTAAAAAAGGCAAAATTGGGCAAACATTATGTGAGAAGACCTGGGTTTTGGAATAGCCCTCTGAGAAGTAGACCTAAACAAAAAAAGGTCGTGCCACGACTGTCAAACCGGCAAAATGCTCATTTTGAGTCAAAAGCCCTTGAAAGAATCAAACAAGTGCATTAAGTGCATTACAGAACCTTTTTCTCAGTCAGTAACGAGAAGTGTCAAGACTAAAACTAACCACTGAAGGGCAATCAAATGGGTTTACCTGCGCCGCTTCTTGGCAAATACAACTCATATATTTGTCATAAGTTGTATTTAGTAGTTGTTGATGAAGATAGCGTTTTTTTTTTTAAAACGCGTACGTCTGTTTAAAGAACAATTATGCACTGGAGTCACTTGTCACGTTAGATCGGGTGTTGTCGTGCCGGTATTGGGAACTCCAGCGGAGCGCGTGGGACAGGATGTCATGGACAAATCATAACATAGCAACACAATGTTTTCCTTTGTTAAAATAAAGGTACAGTTGAATTAAATACTAAAAAAAGTGATGACACTTGGATAAGGGTGTTTTTGACTTGACTTGGCTTGAAAAGGTACACAAAACAAGCTCTTGAGCTGTAAGCCCGTACTAAAACGTACGTATCGTGTGGTTAGGCTGTCAAATGCCATTTTTGAGTCTCAAACGCGCACGCTTAGTAACTGTCATGTGCTGTTATCTTGACAGCTGAGACAGCAAACGAAAGCCGTAGTAGTTCGGTAATTATACCCGCCAATTCAATTGTCCCATATGAGAAGAGCGCACGACAACACGATTCTTCTTCGAAGATAGGCTGAGTACACAGAGTGTGACTTTTTCTTGGCCTTTACAGGAAAGACAGCGAGCCTTGGACCAGTTGACCACTCGATTCAACGTCAGACGCAGATGACCCGGGCAGCTAAACGCTTCAACTGATTTCCTACATTTGTAAAGCCTACAACTTGATAACAATACCAACCATGCACCCGATGTTTTTCAAGACGTCCTTGCATGCTTTTTGAACACGGCCAACTATAGAATTTTGCTCAGGGCAGTTAATCCTATTGAACCAACTAGGAAACCACAAAAACGAACTGGAGATTGGCCTTCTTGGGTTTAAGTTCACTACACAGATAATACGGGACAGTGTTTTATTTCTACAACGACATGGCCCATTAAACGACTTGCGGTACCAGTTTCCGTTTTTTTTGTTTAAGCAATAAGCTGTTGTACAAAAGTCAAGCACGTTAATTAAAAACTGTCTATAATTCTTTTTGCAGCAGTCAATCGGCTGAGCAAACTTGGTTAAACTAGCGTTGCTGTGAGCGCACTAGACGTGAACCGTTCTATTTCGAGGAAAGGAAAACCCCCGGTGGGGGAATCGATTAATGAAATAATAATAATAATAATCGGCGCTTACCTGACTGCATGTAAGGACGACTTCACGCTTTGTGGTCACGCTCGCGACACGGTGGTAATGAGGGTATGCTGCTCACTCACATTCACTGTTCTCCCGTGGGGTAAAAGACAACATCTGTGTTGGCTAGCGGCGCTCGCAACAAACAGTTCTAACAGTCACAGATAGGATTTCTGTTACTTGTCTGGCCACGGCATGATCACCCGCCGCCGCTGCCGCCACCCCCGATGACTTTTCTGACTCTTCTTCTCTCTTGGCAACTTCATCTAGCGGTTAAGAGCACACTCTGTTCTACCACTATGATGCTACTTAGCACGTATTAGTGCTAGTAGAAACGAAGCGTCGTCCAGAACAGAGAAGTTTGCCTTTTGTTCTCACTTACCTCAAACGACGCGATGTTGGCGCGAGCCTGTTCTCTCCCCTCTTTAAAACGCTTCCATGCGTCGGCGTTACCGGAGTTACCAGAGTTGTGGGAACCGTAGAAGCAACAAGCACGTTCGAACCAGAAAGCAGCAAAGTATCGCCGACGACGACGACGACATCTGCATGACTCTGACTGACGGCCGCACGAAGAAAGTGGCCACCAGAACAACTCCTGCTCTTGTTTTGCTGCTGCCCGCCAGACAAAGAGATGTGTAGCCTTGTTAGACTGGCACAAAACGGTGCCGGTTCGTACAATCGCCAAACGTGTGTCTATATGAGATATATATATATATATATATATATATATATATATATATATACGAGTATATATATATATATATATATATATATGTATTTATGTATATATATATATATATAAACTGGGCAGATCGGCAAATTCTAGTGCTTTAAATTTTAAGAATTGAACCAATTTTTTTCGTAAGGCTAATTAATGACCGTGTACGGTTGTTCATGTCATGGCTGATTTTTATTCCACTCCGGCATTTACCTTGTCTAAATTGGAAACCATACAAACCAATTTAAGAGTGGTCGGTCTGGGTCTCGAACCCAGGCCTCCCGAATGCAGGGCAAAGGCTTTGCCACAAAGCCATCTTGCTCGGTAAGTGACTAAGATCTTCCGGTTTCTTTTGCTAAAAGACGCCATTCGCCAGCTACGCACAGGACAAATTTCGCGCCAATTGGTGACGACGACGTTTATTGTTTTAGCTTGGTTCAGAGAATTGAAGAAAACGAGATTCAGCGATATTTGAGGAGCCGGAAATAGAGGAGCAATGAATCAAGTGCTAATTTAAGTTGAGTGTTAAAAACCAAATCATATTTTCTAGAGTGGTGGAAATGTTACGAACTGCTTATGGTGATCAAGCAGTGTCCCGAAACACCGTGTGTGCGTGATACAGTCGATTGCGCGTCAGACGCGAAGAGACCAAAGATTTCCCCGTTCGGGAAAGCATTGACCGGTATTTTATGCGTCAGAAGACTGGCAACGAAGTTTGTTCCAAAAAATATTGAATGTCCAACAAATTAACGCGCGTCGGGAAATGTCCGAATTGAACCTTCAGGAGATAGCAGCAGACCCTGGATAGCTTCAGAGAATGCTTACAGGAGACGAATCATGGGTATATGATTATGACATCTATACCAAAGCCCAATTCTCCCAGTAATGCTTCCAAAGAGAGAGAGTCGATCGAAACAATTCAGAACGTTTCCACACGAAGGTTCTGTCGACAGTTTTTACGACCACAAGGATCATCTTCTACGAATTTTGCCACCTGGTTCTACGGAAAAGGAGCAATACCACCGCAAAATTTGAACACGATTGCGCGTGAACAACCAACACAAAAGGCCTGAGCTCTGGGTAACAACTCTTGGATCCTCCATCACGACCACGCACCGGCGCACATATTGTTACTTCTTTTTTTTATGATTTGATGAAAAATGTTATTTCTATATTTCTATAATCTCCCTAGTCACCGCACCTGGCTTCACGTTTTCCTATTACCACATCTAAAACAAACTGAAGGGACAACGTTTCGAGACTATAAACACGATAAAGACATTGAAGAAGCAACTGAACTCGATTTTTGAAAACGCGCTTAAAAATATTTCAAAAAGCGGAAAAGAAGGTGGCACAAGTACATTGTAGCGGATTAAAGTCATTTTGAAGGAAACAAACACGCTTTGGAAAAATAACTAAATAGATGGTTCAGTTTTTGGGTTGTTCTTAGACGGTATGGACGTGTTCGTATGTGGCGGATAGTACCGCTGAATTTAGGATTTTGCGTGGAAATAACAATATAAATAAGTGAGCATAACATCTTTGAGACTATAAGATTTGATTAGCGTAAAACTCTGTAGTGTGTACCGAGACTAATTAATTAGAAGCAGTGTTGACTTGAACAGTCATGATCAACACTTATCTCCACCTGCATAATCTTCACCTCTCGCCACTACTCACCTAGCTATATAACTCTCTTTCTCTCGAGCGAGAGACTCGTTCTCTCTGGTCTTCAACATCACCCCACCATGATAAGTGCCATCTTTGTTTTCACTAGCATCCCCATGTGTACCGTTTACCTCATTGGAGTCACCCCTTCCATCATCGTTATCATTGCGTGGCACCGGCCGTATCAGTACTCACCATCAGCAGCATCAACTTATTAATTCTCTCTTCATCAGCTCTACCAAATACCACCAGCATCATCACAACTCTCTTTATCGACGCCGCCATGGTCACTACCACCCCCCCCCCCCCCTCCCCTCCGAATATCATTACCGTTATTACCATTCGAACGCGAACTACAGTCTGGCTTGGTGGCAACGAACACCAACAAAGGAGCAGATGATGCAACGTGACGCACCTGTGTACGTGCACGTGAAGGGAGGGGCAGATGGACGCATTGTTGAATCAATCAGTGATGCGGGCGGTCCGGTCTATCGTCCAAAGAGGAGATGCGAGAAGCGTGCCGCATCGAGCCTTGTGCAGCATAGATAAACCAGCGTATCATGCAGGCGGTACTATTGCCAACGGACGGAATTCCCTGGAGCTCCATTTCAATGATGAATATAGCTTTATTGCTAAACACATCAAATGAATGATGGAAGAACCTCGTTTTGAAAGATGTAGAGAACTCCTAAGCATGGTTGAGGCTGAAGATGATAGAGCCACGCTACTGTTGCTTCAGAAGTTAGCTTTAATAAAGGTGTCCCTGAGTATCAGTGAAAACTAAAGACGCGCAGACAAATATCGTACCAACCTCCTAACAAGTTATTCTAACATTCGCAGGTGGAGATATATTCTGGCTGAGGTTCGGTTAGAGTTGAAACGGCATGGCGCCGTCTATATGAGAACCTGTGTATGGATAATTTCGCAGTCAATTGCAAACTTTCGAATCCGAGATGCAGAAGGCGTAGCTTTACGAAGCTCCCAAGAAAGAATTCGGGCATCACTCGGGTGACTTAACGACCTGAACCACAGAAGAATCCGGCACTAACAAGTGCCCGACTTGAGAGCATCAGGAATAACTTGAGTGAGCAGCAGGTGTCGCTGCTGAGAGTGAAGGATGTAGTACAACAGGTGATTGCGACAATTATGCCGATGTTAAAAACTATGATTACGCAAACGGTGGCCATTCTAAAAGCTATCCTTTGCATTGTGACAAGATTGATCGGTGCTCTGTTAGCTACCTTACCTATGCTGCAACCCTCATCACGGCCAATGACACTGATAGGATCAGACCTACACGGGGGGACATCTGGCAGGCAACGATAGTGAACAGACCGATCGCATGCGATAACCAGCAGATACTGCAAGATAATAATAAGTTAGGTGACGTAGTAGACGCAGGTACTCAGATAGTAGTGTGGGAGGAAAGCGGGGTATTAGATCTCCTCGGGCACGATGTGCACAAACGGGTAGACGTTCTCATTTTGAGCGCTGAGCTGTTTGATATACGGGAATTCTATGGGTACGATGAATTGGCATGGTGGATTTGGTTAGGCCAAGCGGGGGTATCCATTTTCGCTAGACGCCGGTGAAGGAAATAGCGTAAAGAGCGTAGAAATAGTGGCAGCAATTTTGAGTGCAGGATCATCTGTGGTGCTGCCACCGCAGAAGAGAAACGGAACGGTTTGTTTTAACGAGCGGTGCACGAAGGCCAATGAGGCTAGTAGATTGACGCGGAAATACGTAAATGCCGCTTAGGTGAAGAGGCCGTTGGCATTGTTGGTTAAGAAACTGTATAGGTGAAGAAAAGCAAATGTACTAGAGAAAGAAAGAGTGGGCAGCAATAAATGAAGCTAAAAAACGCTTACATACACAGCTGAGGCGGAAGGTGAGAAGAGAAGTTTCAGAAGAGACGGGCAGGTTAGTTGAACAATTTGCGAAGATACTGGCCGAGTCGCACACAACCCTAAAAAACCGCAAGCATATGAATACGCACTATGTTGGCAAGCCCTATTCAATGAAGGTAATACTGGGAACATTCCACAGGCCTAGAGAGAACTATTAGAGAGTATTATTGTCAACATGGTTACCAGCCGTACCTGTGCCCCCACAATCGACTGCGCCACGCCTATAAGCAGGCAACGTTCCTCTCTGACCCACCGTGCTGTGATATAAAACTGGAATCCGTTTTTCACAAACAACACTGCCAGAAAGAGACAGCGCGTCCTAAGTATAGTTATTATGCCCTGCAGACTATCCATCATATGGCTAATATTACTCGTCACTCACTTAGGAATACGTGCTGGGCAGAATGCATTTATTCCCCCCAAAACATGTTTCTCAGGCGGTCCAAAATAACTACCTCAATTTACTTTGTTAAATCCTCTAGCAGGCAGATTGGACGTCAAACCCTGGGGACTTTTCTGGGCTCAGGCGTTTAACTGAGCGTATGATCCTCTCCACAACGACGTCTAGAATTTGACATGGCTACTTTAAACTAGAGGCCTAGCGGCAAAGCTTTTGACTTGCCGTCGGGAGGTTTTGTGTTTGAATTGCCCGTTCACGTTTGGCCAGAGCAATTCTTAAATTGGTGGTCCATGGTTTCAAATCTGTCAAGGTGTGTGTCAGATATAAGCGACCATGACCAAAAACAATTATACCATTCGAACGCAACATTCCCGTCATTCCCATTACATGGAAAGCTTGCAAATTCTTAAATGACATTATCGAGACGAGTCGACCTTTTGTTCGATCATTCGGCTGGAATAGCTTAGTCGTTATTTTGATTGGATCCATTTCCCTCTTCTTATTTTGTCTCTGCGGAGGTTATCGCATTTGCCGGGGGGCAAACCACTACAGGCCGCTATTTCCATGTATAGTGTACACTCTTTTACAGACAAAGACATTGCGGGTCGAACTTTCAAATTGTGCGCCTCTGTGGTGCTCTCTGAATGTTAGACCAGTGTCTGCCACGCGCCGTTGAGATCATGACGAGGGGCGGCGCGACCCTCTGTCGTGATATCAATGGCGTATGATACTTCTGTATCGTTCAACTGCTGCGTCAAACCACACTCCGATGATATTAGTTTGTCTTTAAAAGTACCTTCAAGTCAGATCAAGTTGGCCGATGACGCACTTAATAGCGTCACTGCTGTAGCGTAGCCCGGGCAGAGCGAATAACATATAACCGGAGTCTCTGGCAGTCTAGATGTTGCACGCGTCTTTGAAGTTTGACTAAATGCACCGACGGCGCTAAACATTTTTAAGCTGATGTTCGCCTTTGTAAAACGCGTAGAGTCAACATGCTACATACACATAGGAGGAACCCGTTTTTGTTTTCTCATTTCAGAGGGAGGCCAGACCCAGTTTTGAACGCGGTACGACTCTCCAAAACCTGCTATAATCCGTCTCGGCGCTTATCGTACCTGTAGCAACGCATTCGCACCCAAGAATCTTCCAATTTTTATCACTCGCAATACATAGTAAGCCAAGACAAGCCCCGTACTCAGTTCGGTCACGTGGTGTGGTAGTGGTTCGAATTGCGTACTGCTTCAGATGAACACCGAAGAACGAAGTAAACATATTGAGCAGTTGATCTACTGAAAGAGCAACGTTTGTATGAATGTCCCTTTGTGAACGGTTCTACGATGACATATGACGACCGTTCGAATATCGAATCTGCTGCTCCAATGAATCATAACACAATTTCAAATGACGAAGCCACAGCTATCTGCAAGTATTTCCTTGTTGGTGTTGTTGTTCTGACAACCAAGGCACCTCTCGCAGTTAGCTTTTTCACATTATTGCGTTTCCTCAAGGAAAGCATTTACCTCAGCTAGAATGCACTTAGTTACTTTTTTTCTCCACAATCATAAAACCGTCACTATCTGATCTTTTTAGGAATTAGTCGTTGTTAAATATCCTTCTAAAATTTCCTAGACAATTGAATAGGGAGGTCAGTACAGGAATCCCATGCCTTTTTGTAAATATTGACACCTTTTTGTAGTGCTATGGTCGCTAGCTATGGTTTCCGCTCAATCCCATCAACAAAAAATGAAAAAAAATCTTAGTAATAAGGCTAGTAATCGTATTGAAATGGATGTGTTTATCGCAACTAATAATTGCATAATTATTGGCGATCAAACAGGTTGACAGTTTTCAGAGACAATACATTACCACAGCCGTGCAAAGAGTTGAATCCCAAATGACAGCCTTATAAAACAAAGACCTTGTCACAGGTCGTTAGAAGAAATAGAGAGATAAAATGCAACGACATTAGTCTCATCACGTGCCATTTCAGTTCTGGATCTGCTGAGGAGTAAAACTAACAGTTCCAGCGGCTACCAGCTGACGGCAAAATATCTCGCACACTAAACGGTGGTGAGGTCCATCCATAGATGCAGTATACCTCAACGACTGCCGGGGCATTGTTCCTACCAGATGTTTGTACAAAGTCTCACATCGTTGATTGGAGCCCCACTGTTTTTCTAGATAAGATCTAAGCAGAGCACCATGCAATTCTTCCTGGACCGTCGACACTCGCTGCTATGACATTGACAGATTAAGCAGCATTACGTCTTTGCTAAACGTAGCACCAAAAATGTTGGTACCGCCTACTAAATTAGATATACAGTTACAGGCGGACCGCAAACAAATACTTGAATATAAAACAATTTTTATTTCGCCTTAAGCAAACCACATTGTCTCGCTCGAAGCGATCCCACAATATGCCTTAAGGCATCGCGAGAGACAGTCAGCGTCTAGGTGTTTCTTCCCGATATGTAACACAAACCCCTGCAAAATAAGCAAATACTCAGAAAACTGTTGACTGGTTTCGCGTTGTGCGGAGTCGAAAAATTTGCGACAGCTTTCGTATTTTTCTAGGTCTGATAGGATCCCTTGGCTGAAAACTTGATGGTCCAAAATTTTAGGTTGACTTTCGCGAAAGTTCATTGCAGGATTACGTTAGGTTAAGTCATAAGTTTGCTCAGTCGAGACATTGTAGGAGTTCTCTCAAGCGTAGAATGTCCTCTTCTGGGGTCCGTCCAAAAACGCAGAGACCATTGAGGCAAATTAGCCAAGACGACAATTTCAGGCCTTTAAGGACTCTATTCATCAGCTGTTCGAATCCGTTGCCGAGGCGTTCGTAAGGCAGGTACAAAGCGTTGAACTCGAACAGGGCCTGGGTATTGACAACGGGTTCGATACCCGTCCTTGCACATGTTTATGTATGGGGTCCATCTCACGAACCAATGCGAAAGCTATTCCATGGACGCTAATTGTTTGTTGGTTGACAGTCAGATCGTAAGTTTTTTTTTTATTTTTATGAATAGTACATCGGGAGGCGCAAAGACGGTTTTCAATGTATAAGCTTTACGATAATTGGCATCGAAAATGAACCATCTCAAGATCGAGTGGTAGACAGTAACGGCAGCCTACTAAACAATCCTGCGTGTCGTCTATTCGTAGTAGCGCGTGCTAGTCTCACTTGGCGGTTTTATGAAGTTTACGACAGTCTACCCAAACTCGATCTTTATTCGTCGGAATATAAATATCTTTTTGGGCAAGAATATCTGGCTCGACGATGGGTTTTCGGATGGTACGGATGTCGCCTCAAGCGGCTTAATTACTTCGGCTGTACGTGATGTTCTCGTGGGACGAAGAAAATAGTAAAAGCACACTGACTGAGGGTGATTGTCGGTGTCTATCTGGTGAGTGATGTATCCGCGTTCGTGTGATGTACGAGATGGGCACCTTGAGACGATTGTTCTAATAGCCACGTGATCTGCCTTTAACAGAGCGATGGCAGGCCCGTGAACAGATGATGCCAATCACGTGAGCATGTGTCGCTATGTTCGCTCTGTGGCGTCTTCACAGGCTGTCCACACCATAGCGCCGCACCGGCTTGCGTATCTTTTTCGTCTAGACAGCCTTCTTATGGCAAGATATGCTAACCTGTCGGCATAACTAGGCCAACCGGAATGGAAGTTCGATCATTGAGGTTTTCGAGCCATAACGCCGTTACCTATACGCTTTAAGCTGTGCATACACAGGCGCATAGATGTTCAGCTAGTTATGTTCTGAGTGTAGCTCCCGAGAGATGCTCCCCGGATAAGCTCGGGGGGTCGTAGCGAAATATCGTAGGGAAGCAGTAACAGTCTCTCCGACGCCGGGCTCTGAGTCCGACCGGTCGATTATTGATCCTATTGTTGCAGTGGTTGATTAGGTGGCCCACGGTCCCGCTATAGTTCCAAGGTGGGGCGCTATCTGGATGTAGCCCGTGTCCACCACCCCCATGAGCGGCCGGCGACCGTTACAAGTCTTCTATTCTCTCGCTCAATCAACACACGTCCTTTGTCGGGTTCGCATTCTGGAATATATGCCTATATCGACGAAATTCTTCCCCCTGATGGCCCATAACCACCTGACTTACGATATAGAAGTTTATAGTTTGACGCAGACGCGCCTTATCAGGCCGCTTCACAGACTTCCAAAACAAGCACTGAAAACAACTATGGGCCTCTGGATGCAGAACTCAATGCAATTGCACTACAAAAATATAAGCATTCTGCCGTTTCCAAAGCTTATAGAGTACTCCCTCGTAGTAGAATTTAAGCATCTACTCTTTGAAATGCATCCAAATCTACCGGTTTAGACAACATCAGCGACAACCATATCTATAAGAGGTAACACAACTAAATTGCTAATTTTGCCACACGCCAACTCTATTTAGTCAAAGCTACCCATCAGAAACCTCGGACTCTCCTACTGGAACAAAGTACCGGTCTCCGTCAGACAGACAAACTCTCTCCTCAAACTCAAATGTTATTTTAGAGAACATTATCTCGAAACTCTGGTATCTAGTTAAAAGTAATACAAGTAATACAAACCAAATCGCAACACATCGAATATAAGTAAAAACGGCAAATATAAATTTCACATTGTGATCTCATTGAAGGGGCACCAAACTACGATATGTGGTTGACCGAGCTCTGAATTAATAAGTGCAATTATCCTATAAGAAATGTCAATAAACAGATTTATTCATTCTCAATGAGCATTGTTCAAAGAAGATACCACACATAGTTGAATAGATTTGCACGCATATATTTGGTTGATTAAGTACGGTTGAATAGATTCGAGTGGTGGTCTTTGTACACTAAACACATATACTCGTAAATGGATATATTTCTGCTGTTTAGTAGAATAGCAATCTGCTACCGGCTTCCGTCGGGAGTGCATCGGGTGCGTTGAATTACATCTGAGTTTAATACTACAGTCGTGTTATAGGGGGTAAGTATAGGGTGATGATTCTTCTGTCATGTGTGTCCCAGTACGGCCTGATGCTGAGGTCCGGTGCGGTTTCTCTTTTTTCACGTCGTTTGGTCGTTGGCATTGACCGAGTACAGAGTTGGCCGGCCGATTCGACACACCAATCGCATTTTGGTGCTGTTCTGGGTTGTGGCGGCTGGTTTGCTCCATTCACTGTTGCTGTGCGCTCTCCGTCGTTTCTAGTCATTGCTGGCCAGCTGGTGCCATACAATCGGTTTCAATCGCTGGCCGCATATAGTGGCCGACTATTTGGGTTATCTTTAAGGAATCCTTATCGTCCACGTGATCAATGAACGGTTAACGGGATGATAGATAGTGGGCGAGAAGAGGAGAGGGGTCGGCTTGAGACGCACACTCAAGACAATTCACCGAATCAAACGAACTGCAATGTTGATCCCCGCTGTGCCGAAGACATACATTTAATTGACGATGATTAGAAGGTGGTGATCTCCAAAAACACTACGGCTTCCGGAGAACAGGATCCACCACTCTCTTCCCAAGGGGTTAGTGTTTTACCGTTACTGTGTCGAGTACATTCGCCAGGAGCTACGCTGTTCGAACTAGCCAGAAAGCTGTTGGGTCTGCTTGTCTTGCGGAGGACCGCAAGATGGTGAAATACAGATAAATCAGTCCGCAGTTTATCATCCAGCTTGGAAAAAAGACTAATCGCAATCACAAAGGATCCTCGTTCTGGAGAGAACCTACGGCAGCGCGTACCGATCGAGCTTCAGCGGTAAAACGCGGCGTCAGTCCCAAGGGTCCCTTCCCTCCGCCCAAGGGTTCCCTGAGATCCCGTAGAAATACTGATATTCTTAACACTATTTTGAATAAATAAAACAGCGCAAAAAAAGGATCCAGCGCCACATCGATCCCTATTGATAGGGTAATGCTCCTTTCTGTTAGGGCTCCACAGACGGACGTGCTTCTTGCTTTTAGGTCACATAAAGTCACAATAAATGCGGGAATTCCAGTTTGCGGTTACAAGTGTTTAAGACTAGACCACATCGCAAAATGTTGCCGAAATAGATGTGGTGCTAGGTTCCTGAGGCTTGTTGTGTAGGAAAACATGAACTTCCCCATCTGGATGATATTGCACCCAAGCGCTACACTGTAATATGTGCGCTGTGCAGAATGAAATTGATTGGGTCCCCACATACCTTCTTACCAGTGCTATGCTATTGTTTCCTTCTCTAGGGTGGTAGCTATGATGGAGTTCTGCGAAGAGTCAGATCAATACAAAACGATGTAGATAGAGCAATTTTTCTGGGAGATGAAGGGATTCGGTCTGTGACTTGTTCAGTCGAACTTGCAGGTAAAAAATATATACGCTGCGGAACTCTAAGCTAGCATATGAAATTTCGCGAGCTATTGTACTTACGTTGATCGCGGCTCTGCTAATAATGCGTGCAACAGCTTTTACAGTGCCTTGAAGTCTAGGTAACACAAACTTGCATGTGTGTTATTTTACGTAGTCGCTGTGCACTATGAAGATGCTGTATGAGTGGACAATTTCGAATGTGCGTATATTTGCAAGCTTGTTGCCTTATTTATTGTTCGCACGAGGCAATTTTGTATGGAAATGTGTTATGTATGAAATTTAAGCCGGGAAAAGAAAGACAACATGTGATCACGCGTTCATCAGAAGAAAATTTTTTCCCGTCATTCTGGTACCAGGAGATACTTGTTTTGATTATTATTCCGAGAATATGAGAAGAAGATCCTGTTAAAACCAAAAATGCAATGTATTCGAATATTACAATGTTTAGTTTTAAGACAACACTGTACTAACTCGTTGGACTAAGTATAGTATTGACCTTAAATTCGGAATTTTGTTTTGCTCCACGTCAATGATACATTACATCTAAGGCAATCGCATGGCTAAATTGATGCACAGCCTGACCGCGTTTACCTACCTGAACAAAGCTAATGACCTCGCACAACTGTCACAAATCTAGTAAATAGTTGACTAATGTACCACACACTGTTTTATGTAATAAAGATTATGTTATGGTATGATGAGCCGCTTAAACGCCTGCGTGTTGAAGGACGTATGTGTTCAGACTGAACATAGACCATCATTTTCTGTTGGGAGAGTAAATTACGTTCCACGCATTCCACGAAGTTGTTATGTTCGGATGTCAGTAGCATTCGCTTCCGCTAAAGGCAGACCAACAAATGATTGTGCGTAACCAAAACTGATTAAAAGTGCTTAACAAGGTTTGTCTACCCCGTTCAACTCCGTGATACGTAAATAAATATTGTAGAGGAAAGCGGCAAAACGTGAACGACACGGAAACGCGGCAAGCAAGCACGGCTGGTAAGCGGCGAAGTAGGTGGTGGCATCGCCGACGTAAGGACGTGTTGCTAGAGCGTGTTGGAGTAATAGGTAACCCACTCAATTCAATTCCAGGGTGGGGTGAATTCCGAACTTAGTGGGTTTGTGAGTTCCACGCTAGTCACGCAAGCTGCTAGTGACGCATGTGCATGATGCATTCCCGAAACCTAACGAAAAAAAGCTCGGGGACTTCACAATTGAACAATTACAACAATTGTTTAAACGGAATTGTTGTTGATATTATTATAGCTACGGCAACAGAACACCGGCACCAGAAACAACTCAGCCACAACGGAAGGCAGACAACGATAGGGTTGTTGTGGTTTAAAAGCAACGCGACAACAAAACAAAGCAAGGGCAAGCCGGGCCTACAAGACCACTTCGAGAAACCTACCTACTTGGCTCTCACATGAATACTGCCTTGGGACCTGCTCGCGACAGAAAAGGGATGAGCAGCACTTAGGCGCGACAATAGATTTCTTGAGGACGACGTTGTCCTCCAAAATGCCACGATGATCAGAATCCTGATTCCAGACATCTGGGTCTAGGACGATTATTGGCGTAGGAAAATGTAGTCTCACATCACCCAGGTGCTAAATGGACACGAACAATTAGAGCGGGACTCTTGCATCCTCAGAGAGCCAGATTACGTTATGTATACCATCCAGCGCTGCGCTGTACTTGCGCGTGCAGGGTACAGGTACTGGCGCATATAGCAGAGTCAGACTACAAGCCAGGTAAGAGCTGCGCTAAACGTCATCACGGCGCTAGAAATGGTTTTAAGAAGGCTAGGAGAGCGCCGAGGATAGGCCAGTCGAGATTGGAGCAGTTAGTCAATGCGATTTTAATGCACACTCTCAAGCCGAAGGAGCGCAGGCACAGAGGGCTAAAGAGTCAGACTGCTCGTCACGGTATGGAAGCCAATCCGATCCAGGCAATTCCGAGCCTGAGAGGGTAGGGAGGTACCCGGGTATAGTGGGTTTGTAAGTCTCTCGCTAGTCTTGCAGCGCAGCAATAACATACGCGTAGTAGAAGTCTATGCCAGGCCTGGGAAGATATTTTTTTGTTATACAGGACTAACTGGAAAATGCGGTGGCACACACGGGCACCCTGGCAGGGAACCAACAAGCGCGGACCGGAAGTGTGGCACTCCAACCCACTACAATCAGTCATGCCCCCGTCCCGCGATCCAACTGGGAACGGTTCGCGCATATCCTCAAACAGTCAGGAGGAGGGGCCTACTACTCTTGACGGTTGTGCTTACCGGGAGCCAAAGATAAGCGGCTTGACTCTGAACCCTTCGGATGCGAACGTTCGATATCGAACAACCTCCGAAATCACGCTCTGGTTACAGGGCTGCAAGATACAGATACTCAGCGCCAACGAAGTAGAAATCCTAGGGGCACCCCTACTTCGGGAAGGTGTCAGCCGATACGATAACCTATCTGTTTGACATCAAACTGGATGATACAGCTAAACGACAGATTTTCTAGCCAATAGCCACGAATTCACCTCCACGCGAGATCAAGTCACAAGCAGTTTGGTTGAGGTTCTTGGAACTTCACCACAAGACGTCACATCTCAGAGTGACCGGTCGGCCCTGCTAGCCGGCCAGCGTGCTCGTTTACTTACTTATCAAGCAGACAATGACTTTACTAGGGCTCGGCTTAGGGCAACCTCCGCAAAGCATGCAAGCGATTGGCTACACGCCCTACCCAGTGCATCATTAGGAACCTTACTGGATGATGCTACTACAATATGTGTTGGCCTCTGACTTAGTGCGCCGCTCGTTCACCCTCACATATGCCGATACGGGGAGCCGGTGGACATTAGAACTCACCACGCTCTATCCTGCGCCCTCAGTGAAGGTCGTGGACGACGTCGCCCGGCTATTACTAATACAATAGCAATAATACAATAGCAAGGGCCCTGAGGACGGCAGGATACCTCCGTACGTTGAAACCGACTGGACTAACTAGAAACGACGGCAAGCGTCCCGACGGGATGACTCTTATCCCGTTTGAACGACGCCGGACCGCCATTTGGGACGCCACCGTAACCGACTCACTTTTCCCCTTCAATGGTTGGTTTCGGTTCATTTAGAGCTGGTCACGCCGCGACCCAAGCAGAAACTGAAACAGATGAACAAATACGCCGAACTGACAAGAGCCCATAACTTCAGCCCAGTGTCCTTCGAAATGTTGGGATTACCGGGCCCCCTGACTAAGAGACTATTTACTAAATTGGGCACATTAAAGGAAAACTACTGGGAACAAGAGAGCCGCACAATTCTAGGCTGATCTAGGCTGAAAGTTAACAAGTTCTTACAGACACACTTCAGCGAGACCAACTGCATGTCCATGATATGCGCGAGTTTCAGCTAGCTGGCAAAATATCTTGCAAGCGGGGAGTCCGAGAAAACCGAGAAGACCTGTGAGTGGGTTAACTATCTACCTTCGAAAGCTTACCACCGATGCAATGCGTGAGAAAATACGAGTCATGTGGGATGCCCTTCGCGGGAAGGGTAAACGTAGCTATATTCTACTTCCCTCCATTATCAATTCCGCGGAGATTGCTGAGACAGTGAACTTCCGACGTTCAGGATTAAACCCGACCATGCCAACAATCGTTGACAGTAACCTCAATGCCAAAATCGATTTTAGAGTCAATGATGATAAGGAGTAGGCGTTGCTTCAAGTGATGAGAGATATTGGTCTTAGAGGTGAAAACGCACAGCTTGGTCAGACGTGATATAAAAACTTCAATGTTTTTTAATAAGCATCCTAAAAAGACTACCGAGTGTTAGCTGCTATCGATGGTTCAGCTTTTTAGCAAGATCAACACAACCTGCCGCGCTGGTTTTGTGACGAGACAGAACAATTAATCAATTTTAGACAGAGCGGTAGGAGGTTTTGAGGTAAGTTCTGACATAGACACGGCGCGTGACTCCTGGAAAGTGCTTTCCAGGAGACTCCTGGCAAGTGCTTTCCAGGAGCTGAGAAGTGTAGTGGCAAAAGCTATGACAGAGGAAATTACGCCTACGGTTTTCTTAAGCCTGCTACCTTGCCCACAGTGAACTCCTAGAGTTTTCGCATTAAACAAAGGGAGGAGCACCATCAAAACTGCAAACCAGGCGCAGGCGCGACTACTACGCGAGGGAGGGTACTAACGACTGCTCGATAGAACGAAACGGAAGTTCTCGATTTACAACTTCGTAAGGCGTTGAATTACTCACTCAGTGAAGCACAGATATAAAGTCACCTGACAGGCCTTTTATTCAATCCTGACACTGCGGCCTTGCCCCCAATTGTACCGCATCCGCTTGCATTGGACCAGCATCGCAAGATTCTGCTTTTTGTAGTAGAGAAGCTGTCTACTATGAGCACTGGATCAACACGAACGCGCTCAGCGAAGGTAAAACAACACATTCTCGTGGAGAGTTCCACAAAGTCTGCCAAGTCGACAGACCTGATGTATGTTCTAAATATATTCAGGTGTTAAATATGTAGTTAAAAACAATGTATACTTAGGCATATACAGCCCTTGAATAAAGGTACTTTCGACTTGGTCCGACAAAAGACCAAAGAGCCGTGGCGTTGATGCAACTGCTGATATTGTGGTCGCAAATCGCGGGCTAGGTGTCCTCAAGTGCATTACGTTTATGGTAACCCACCTCTAGTATTGAGCAAAACGCCAAGCAGACTAAAGCCTTAAAATGTAGACGTGAGATTGGATTGGCTACCAGTGGCGCTATACTGTCAAATTATGCGGTTCATTACACGGGAACGACGTTTATAGCGCGAATAAACGAAGCAGTACGAATCTTGCTGCTTTCTATTAATATTCAATTATTATTTTATTATTTGAATATTGATATAACATAATTGAATATTAAGCCATTACTCTCCCCCCCCCCCCCCCGTGTATGTCTCAATTTAGAAAGAGGGTAGGGGTAATGGTTGAATACTGGCAGTTTTTCAGCAGTAAGACCATTTATGCTTAAAATTGCCCGGGCGTTGATGTGTGAGATGAGACCTTAGAAGAGTAGCGGGTAACCACCACCTTGCTTAGGCGAATTCTAATCAGCCTCAAAGGTGTCTTTATACCATAGATACACGGAGCGGCTTTGCGTCGTGTTAGAAGCTCTACCATGTAATGACGTACTGGACACTGGCACGTTACATATTAGCATTTTTTTTATATGATTACAAGGGTGTAGGTACCTCTCTGAATCCGGCCTCGCCCATTGATTGGAGCGCCCTCGTTTCCGCCGAGACCTTGAAGGAACACCTCAACGGCAAGCGAGCGGACAATGTCACTATACTGGCATTTATCACCATCAGGCAGGTTGTGGGTCCTTTACGGAGTGAGTAACGGCAAATTTACTCCACAAATCGGCAAATGAAACGAAACGTAGGTTTACGCAATTGAGCACTGGCGAGATCTACAGCATGATTACAAATTAAAACTTTATTACTACACTATTCAGCATTAAACATTGCAGCATTATGCTAGCTAAAAATGCTATTACTACACTATGCATCAGTTGCCGTTTACACAGCAACTGATGACTATAAAACGCTAAATAATCATAAATGAGGTTTAGTGGCAAGATTTTACGGTCAATGAAGTCAAATTAACTAGGTAGTTTAGGTGGATATAGATAGGGTCAAACTGAGAACTGGCTACAGTTGAGCTGGTTTTTACGGTTTTTGCTTGAGGTGTCATTGCAACCGGAGTTGACTGTGATCGGCAATAGCCTACAAAAAAAAACAATAAGAAAAGTTGAGAAGACAGATGAGTCTAAAGAAGCAGTACACGACCATCGCTTTTTACTTTTATTCATTTATTTACTTTGGGTATAAGATAGGACTATGTTAAAACAGTAATATGCGTAATATTAGGAGCCGGTTAGCTGACTGAGTTCACCCGAAACTCGGAATGTATCAAACTAGTACAGTAGTACACCCATCAGTGCAAAAACGCATGTTCTGAGGTCTAAAGAGCCATGAATAGAGAGCTCTGGCATGACGGTCTTTAGTTCGCGACCGAGGCGTTATCGGCTGCGTCTTCTAGAAATCGCTGGGTACCCTATACAATTGTCGTGTATCGACTGTCTCGTGTTAAGGTATTTTCATTTATAGGGTACTTAATTTTTTTTATGTTCTCACGTCATTATTCACGTCACAGTAGGCGGCCATTCTTGCGACAACGCATTATAGCTAACACTGGCGGTCCTTCTGAGTAAAACGACCTGAGCCAGATGTTTCTTTTTTCCTACTTCCGACTTCAAGCATGAAGCGTCACAGCAAGCCGTGACTTTGCGACCATCTCAATTGCAATTATTGTAAATGAATCAGAACGCATGACCATCCGCCATTGCGTGCCCATATCCCATCGTAAACACCCTTAAACAGTTCACCATATAATATGTATTTACCATCGACTGGCGGTGATCAAAAACTTTCGTAATAGTTATATGCTGGGGTTTTAAGTGAGGTAAACATCATTGAGTCTACGAGGGTATGTAATACAAAACGCAGCGTTCGCTAGACTCAACTTCATTCGTACGAGCATTCGTAAAAATTGTGTATAACGGTACGCATACCATGCAAAACATACACAAATAGATATACATATGCCTAGTATTGTGCTAATTCACTCAACGGCTCTGTCTGGCTTCCTTAGTGTGGCACTAGTCGGTAATGGACAACCTAATATTACAGTTATTCCCGCATTTGCAACACTTACATCTTCCCCACATTCGTCAAGATGTTGGATGCCCGGTTCTGTACAGAGGCCGACGGCTGATTCGTCTCCCTTCATGCGCCATTCGTCATCGCTTTCATGTCGAAGAAGTTTCCGTCGATCTCCGCGAATTTTTGCTCTCAGATCCCAATCTTGGCTTTAAAGGCGTCTCCGATACGAAAGAGCAGCGCTCTGGTTAAACAATCGACTACGGGCCGATGTATGACCCCCCATTTGCTTGATAATGAGGCCGTTGAAATCAATATAAAGGCAGCGGTGAGGAACAAGCGGTGAGGTGAGTTAATCGCTCATGCGGCCACGGTCGTCTTCCCGCAAGTCTTTCGTCGGTGTGCGAAGAACGTTCTCATCTGGAATCTGCAAGACCCGTAAATGCATAACTTATCCGCACGAAGGATGAGTTAGACATGTGCCCTCTTAATTTGTCGCAGATTTTTCCAGCAAGACGAAAGACGGCAGTTGGTTTAAGTTTCCTCCCTGAAATAGTCCCGTAATTTCTGAGAAGAGTGGGAGTTTGACCACTCTATGTGAATAGCTAACATGCTACCCTGGAAGATGACTGTGAGTAACGTTCTCAGCGGCATCCGCCTTAATTAGGGTGCGCAGAAACTTGTTCCTAGGCGCCCAGTCGAAGGTTGCCTTACAATCGACAAACACAACATAGGGCGCATTTCCACGTTGGCTTCTTGACCTCGGTCATTAGGGTTCTTTATGTTGTTTCTGTGAATTGCGCCCTCCGAATCCATGTTGTTCAGTTCGTATGGCCTGCACACTTCTGTATATATGCCCAGTCTCTTCGACAGAATACCACTTAGTAACTTGCAGTTAAAGGTCTTCGATTGATTAAAACAACATATATACCGCTAGAAAAAAAGTACGGCGATTTTGTGGTGACTTCAGCGGATCTGTCAAAAGAAACATGGCTATTTAAGTTTTGCCACGTTTTTCGGCGCAAACTTAAGTGTGATAAAAACCATGTTAATTGCGCGATTGTTCTTGGGATTTCCAAATGCTGAAAATAAAGCTATTTCTTCCAAATGATTCGTAATCCAACAAAAAGTCCACCGAGTCCAACATTTCTTTAAGAATTCTGTATGCAAGTCACAGGCGATTGGTACACACTGTTAAATAGTATGCCGTCCGCGTAATATTTCAAATATACGGCGTATTAAAGGTTGCTTACTACGTAGGTTAGTCGATTGTCGGTTGGAAATGGTTGGTATCGGAAAGCACTGCAGGTGGTCAATAAAAATGATCGCGTCAGATTTTTAGCGCCATATTATTGGATAGTTGATATACAGGTATTTATTTTAATAACAGTAAAGGGAAAAGGCGCTTATTTGGGATGCGACGACACGCGCGCCCCCTCGAACCTGGAGGCCAGTACATCTGCCGCTGGTTCCGCGTCACGCAAGGCTGAACGTCTAAAGACCAACAAATATGCCCAGCTCGCCAACGAACTCATTTTTGTGCCGCTAGTGTTTGAGGCACTCGGGGGACCCGGTCCTGAGGCATGGTCGCTTGTTCAGAAGATCGGCAAACGAATCAAACTGACTATAGGGGAAGAAGCCGCTGAAGCAGAAAGCCAAGAGTCTTTGGCTTTCTACTTCAGCGGCTGTCTCTAGCTGTTCAGCGCGGCAATGCGACAGCAATAATGGGCACAATGAGGCGCTGCCTCCAGGATAAGCCCGGCTGGCAGTGCTCCTCACAAGCCCTAGTGGAAATAGTTAATCACATTTCCCTGTAAGCATACAGTTAAATAGTAATAATTGAGATATAGACAAAAGAAAATTTTATTTTAAATAAATACATTGCCATTACGGAACTAATTGCTATTCATTGTAATTTAGCCGAAAATTATGGTTCCAACAGAACTGGTTAATTGCTGAACTTTTATACGTGGACAAAACATCAAGTATAGTTGGGAGGAACGGCGAATCTTAACGTCGCGTCGGCTGACTCTTTGTAGAACCAAATCGTTCGTTGCTTAAGTAGTTTGTCGTGGTTTACCAAATGTATGCTAAATGATTGGATAAAACTCTTCAATAGACAACACATTGTGGCGACGTGGTTTAGGGGACTAGTGCGCTAGTCATGATTGTCATCTATCGGGGTGTCGATTCCTGTTGTTGATCGTATTTTTTTGAGCGATGCTCATTGAGAATAGATGAAAAGCCATACCGCTGAGAGTCAGCGGCCATGCTGCCACAAGGACTGTTTGGGAAACCCTAGATAAATCAACATGTCCGGCCCTCGGTGCATTGAAAATATACCACACGGCGAGTTCCAAGCCCGTAGGGGACAGAGGAGGGTCTTGAATTAAAAACAACCTCCTTAAAAATGTTTTAATTCTAATAGACAACACATGAATGAGGTAAAGGGAATCCTTATGTCGGCACAGAGATTCGTTTTTCCTCTCATGGGCATAACGCATGCTTTTCATCTTGAAACCAACCTAATCGCTGAATAGAAACCGTCTAGATCTGGCTGTTACGAAAAGCGGCAATAACGATGTTCGCAGCGTTTTAAGTTAGTTCACGTGAGTTGCTATGCCCGCCCAGACCATTCGATTTCCGCATGCCATTTTTTGATATGTGAGGTTTCGGGAATTCCTGATGCACATACGTCACTAGCAGCTAGCAGTGATTAGTGTGGGACTCACAAACCCAAGCCCGGATTCGTTCCCACCTCGTCAGGAATCGCGTGGTATTCATCATCGATAGAAAACAACTACTCGCCAAGAAGTTACCGACCGAACATGAGGATCTCACCTATACGGTCAGTTGTCCAGTGTCCGCCTGCAGGTCATCGTCTGCACTGACATTGGCCAGAAACTTTTAGGAAACTACAGCTTGCCAGTAGCGAGCCAGAATCAAACAATCACATACCAAATTGCTTAAGATCATGGGAAGCAGAGGAGGTCGCCGCAGAATTATATCCTTAAGTACCATTTATGGCCCGCACACTTAGCTGGCGAGAGCCGCAATAACCACGACAACGCCTACGCAAGAGTCCTTGCATGCTCAACGGATTAACGCTAACGAATAAGATGTAGGATGTGGGCTTGAGCAGAAGGTACCATGCACAACGGTAATCCTTCAGCAGACGACACAGCAGACGAAATATATAATCTTTCCCTACTGTTGTTATTCCGAATTCCGACCGGTTCTAAAACAAAATAGATTTGGCGAAGACTGTTGGTATAAACAATAACAATCATTAATACTATAAACAAAAATATAACTGTAACGCAATAACATTGAAGGGATTCTTATTTTTAATTAGTGTCTTTAGTGAGAAAATCATATATATATATATATATATATATATATATATATATATATATATATATATATATATATATATATATATACCGGAGGGGGGTCATTCTTGATTACAGCCTTTTTACGATGGAACAAGTCACGCATCGACTAGTTACATTAATAGATGGGGGGAAGACAGTAGCTATGAAATTTCGAAAGGGGGGTCGCGAGACTAGACGTAACATCCTTTAAATCAGAAGAACGGAATTATAATTTGCAAACAAATGCAACCTTAGCATCAAGTTGCAGCAGCTTTCGAACACACATCAGGAGAGGGTCAGGAAGGCATATGTGGTAATCCACTGCACAATTGCGCTATCGAATACATGCAGAAATAAGGTTGTTTACGTGCTGGAAGGAGGATCTGTAAAAACGATGAATCTAAAAACGTGCACCTTTGAGGCTTATGTGCGGAACTGGCGAACCGAAAAGCATGAGGTGGATATAGAGACTTATGAAACAGCAGCAATGAGATTATTGTGGCGGCGTGGTCTAGGGGATTAGTACGCTAGTCATGGTTGCCACTGTGACCCTGTTGTTGGTCGAATTTTCTTTGAGCGATGCTTATTGAGAAAATCATGTTCATCTCTTTAACCTGAAGATTGCGCCTACTATTTCTTACGGTATACAGGTGATATGACCGTACCTATCGAAGTTAAACTTTAAGGCGCTAGCCCAAATCAAGGCCGCTTTTCTAAAGAAGGCGCTAAGAGTCCACCGCACAAATCACAACAGATTAGTCTATTTACTGGCGTCGACTTCGCTATTTGTTGAGGATTTACAAATAATACACGTATTACCGAAAACGGCAACTTTCATCAAGTACATGTCTGAATGGGAGAATAAGATGGCAGAACTTGATCCGCTCTTTTATGAAACCCAGGCAATGACGTGTAGTTCGTGGAAGCGAATAGACACCTAATTGCGCGATTTGCTGTACATGGCTTCCACATGAAGATCTGTATTCGCGAGAAGTTACATGAAATTTTCTCGTTATGCTTGTGCAAACTTTGCGGGAGACAGTGTGACTTATATCACCTTCAACAAAGGGATAGAGCAGTTCCGTTGACTAGACTTTTACAACCGTGATGAATATACGTATATGTGAATGTGTGCTTTCTATGTACGCGCAATATTGTGAACTAACCATCGGTTAATAAAGCTATTATGTATGTATGCAACATTGAGAATAGATGATAAACCATACTGCTGAGAGTCAGGCGGCCATGCTGCCACAAGGACAGTTTGGGAAACCCGTGATATCTTAACATGTCCGGCCTTCGGGGCATTGAAGATATACCTCAGGTTAAGTGCCAGGCCCGTAGGGGACGGAGGATAGTCTAGAATTAAAAACAACCTGCTTAAAATAAATTTTAATTCTAGAAATGAGATCAAACAAATCTGCTCGACCCTTAGTGTTTAAAGGCTATTTAAGAAGTTGCTGCAAAAGTGCTCGTCGGCAAGCCAACAACAGCAAAGAAGCAGACAAGGATAGAGAAGACACTAAACTACAATTTAACCTTTTATGTATACGCATTATATCAAATTTATTTATCTTGCTCGTATTTATACAACACGGGTCATATATTCAACAACAACGCGCTACGTCATGGCGTGACAGTGAGAAAGAAAGTATAATTTCCTTTTAAAGATGGCAAGATTTCAGCGCGAGGAGTATTTAGCGCGTTGAATTGTGCCGTAGAGAAAATCGCTAGAAGCACTATAAACACTGATCGGATCTATCAAGACGAAGACAGCATAGCCATGTAATTCGTGCGTGTATTCTTCGAAATGGCAGTTCCCCTTTCGAATATTTTTTTCGTAGAATGAATAAGACACGATGCCATGCCGTACGTCTGCCGTTTAGTTTTGGCGTGACGACATTAACGGCGGCTGACTAGAGGCGTCGTTTGCTTTCAGCGCGGCCACAATCTTGCTGCTGGGATCTAACCCACACCTTGGGCCTTAGCAGCTCATGCACGATTACACTGCACCTCGATTTCCTGCACGGTTCCCCAGCATAACGGCAGGAAGCTAAGATTATCTGAACCGAGGGGCAGATGCTTGTGAACGTGCCTTCCAGAAAAACAGGGTCAGCACTTGCAGGCGGACAGACGCTCTTATGTATGCAGATGACTCGCTATATTCTCGCAGCCGGTTTCACTTGCTGTGACTTGGCAGCATTGCATCGACCGGAACAGGTTGGAGATATAAATAAAACCAAAGCAAGTAAATTTCGACGTGGAGGAAAATTGGTCGGAACCGATGAACTTCTGTTTGATTTAATAACTATAGAAGTTTAAGTTAAGCGTGGAAGAGCTGTTATGAAAATCGACACCTGATCGCACGATTTGCGATCTTGTATTTGGCATTCACATGAAGGTCTGTCTTCTTTTATGGAATTTCTTCCCTGTGCTTGTGCAGACTCTGCGGAAAATAGTGTCATTTATAACTCCTCTAACAATGCAATATAGCAGTTCTGTTGACTCGATTTTTAAAATAAGCAGCATTTTGACGAATATACGTATATGTGAATGCGTGTTTCCCTCTACGCAGAATATGTAAATCAGCCATCGAATATTAAAGCTAAGTATGACACTATTGCACATTACTACCGATCATACAACTCTTTGTTTTATTCTAGTCCTCGGATTATGGTTGGATAACGTGTATCCTGATGTATCGTTATCCTGATGTATCGTGTGGATGTGAAGTGTAGCTATTGATAGACACCTACTGCAAGCATGTGCTTGTGTTTATATGTACATAGGTCACAAATCTTTGTGGCTAAGGGGCCACAATAACAGAACTATGCCTGTAAATGGCCAGGTCTTCACCATTCCTACATTTTCATCTCGAAGCTTCGAGACCTGAACTGCCCGGCCAACCGCGCACGTCCTATCAAAAGTAAACGACCAATTCGTGGTCTCCACGACCCCTAAAAGGCTAGTCTGCTCCAGAGACTCTTACCTTGTCATACAAGGTAACAGCTGCCATTAGGGTCACGATATAGAATATACATTTATTAGACGTGACTTGCTAAAGGGATCATTAAGCGAGAGAGAGGAACAATGTATACAAACGCCCAAACTGTGTGATGCTCTTGACCGGAGAATGTTTAATAATACATTGAGATCCAAAAAAGTGACTACATATTTTTACATCCGATCATCTACATTTACAACTGCGCTGAGATTTTGACGGCAGAGCATTAACCTAACACATGCTAAATTATACTTACTAGCGGCATCTAGATGATTTAGAGACCTTTCTCTCTCGTTTCGGATACACTCGGACGAGTACGTTGACCGGGCCAACTGGCACTCGCAAGTAACAGTTGCTACCTAAGATACCGGAGCCGACTATACTATGCTTTATTCTTTATATATATATATATATATATATATATATATATATATATATATATATATATATATATTATACTTTATTCATCCGGAAACAGCTGCAGCAACAAGGCAAGTGCCCAGTACCAGGTTGTTTGAAAGCACAGGTGGCTACCAATATTAAACTCTCGACAAACCATGTTAGGGTTCCGCTGACACAATGATAGTACGGATAAAACAAGATCAGTAAAATCTGTCGTATCCGTGTGTAGCGTTTCCTTAGACGTCGTCACCAAAGGGCTCCTGCAATATATATATACGTCGACATAAGGGTTAAGCCTATCACAGGTAGCTAGCTAAGAGACTATACTTGCAGCATAGATCCCTAAGATTTTTCTCTCTCTCTTAAGAAAATCTCAGGTTAAGTTTATGCAACGTAAAGCTGAAGCGTGTTAATTTGTTTCACATAAAAACATTTTGAAAAAAAACACATTTTTTCGCATTGAAGATCTATGCGAGATGAACTAATGATGGCGTGACTTCAAACCTGTCGACATGCTGCGCTCAGCTTGTTTTGACTAATATTCAGAGCACGACAAGGGAGCATTTATGATCGGCCGAGCCGACTGGCATCTAACTGATCAACGAGATTGAGGATGGACCTGTTAGTAGCGAGTTGGAATCAACTCAACCGCTTCCAATCACCAATGCGAAAAGTGCTGTAAACCTGAAGGTAGAGCTGAGGAGATCGTCTTCATAGAGACCGGCATCGCTACTTGGCCGAGCAGCTACAACCGTCGAGACGAGCGAAAACCGTTGGAACGTTTCGGCAAGGGTCGACCCGTGCCCAACGGATTGTGGCCGCACCAATGCTACGTCCAATGTCGGATGCAGGCTTTCTTTCACTGGAGCGGAGCGCACCGAGTCCGTCCATAGCCGGCAAGCCTGCAGCAGACGGCCTCGAGCAGACGAAATATATACCCTTGCCGTGTTTTCGTTCCGAGTTCGGGCTTTCGATCTATGGGAAGACACGGCTCTCTTAAACGCAGGCAATTGATTAGCAGCGGCAGACAACCGGTAGTAACCTGTAATCGTATGCACAACATCTACAGAAGTGGGAGGAACTCGGTCTACTAAATTGGTGGGCAAAAAACACCACACGAAAACAGGTTCGACTGGCGCCCCCTAGTGGACGGCCGAAATGGTGATTAGAAGGCGCACCAGGGGAAATGATTTATTCTGTTTGTCGAGACCGTCGCGGTAGCGTAGAAAGGTCGCGAGTTTTACTCTGGCGACGGTCGAGGTGAGTAAGGCACGAACGAACGAAGGAAGGCAACCGGTTGGCAGCGTAGCTTTGCTCGCCTGGCATTATTACACTCGTTGACACCGCCGAGGGTCATCTTCACCTCGGCTCGTAGTGACTGACATGGTTTGTTTATATCAATCACCAATATAGTTACCTAGCTTCAGCAGACGCTTGGTGGTCTAGGGGACTAGTGCGCTAGTCATGGTTGCAGCGACTTACTGTCTGTTTATTACCTTCAATTGGTTCCCAGCACCCTTCGCGTCCGGCCTGTGCACGCCCGTCGTTCTTCACACGACACGCGAGTTCGTGTTCTTCACAGGAACAGAAGACCTTCTTCTGTTCGACATACACAGTCCTCAAGGGCTAGAGAACAACGGAAACGGTGTCCGCTGCTAGAACTACAGTAGCGCGGACAGTAGTAGCCCAACAACAGTGGCCGGCCGTCAGCAAGTGCCAAGAAGAATGAACTGAATTGTACTCAGACACATTTCAAATGAGCTATGTCTACTATGCACAACTATGTCAACAAGTCCGCCTCTGCGTTCTGGCGTGCAACGATCCTAGCTTAAAGGTCGGACCGTATGAGCTGGGTGGTGGTGGTGGTGGTGGTGGTAGCACATAGTATGCTTCTGCTGCTGCTGCTGCGAACAAAATCAAAAGAGCATTAGGAGTACGCCTTATAATCATCCGGATGAGCACACACGGTTAATGATGTCTCTAGGCAAAGATTGCATAGCAGCGTTTCTTCTATGTGTATGCATGGTTTCTTCGAAATGTTAGTTTGTTTCTTTCTCTCTCTCTCTCTCTCTCTCTCTCTCTCTCTCTTGCTCTCTTACTCTCTCGAAGATTCTGTGTTGAACGAGTCTGAAAGGAAGGACGCTACGACACGTCTGTCGTTGTATCCCGTCTGCGTGGCAGTTAAGCGTTTGGCGATAGTCGAGAAGTTGAGCCAGTTTCTCGGTCGGCATGTCGACAGCATGCTGTTGCTGCTTGTAAGCGAACTCGTACGGAGGGCGACCCAGGCCGCATCTTGATCGCAGTAAGTGCTTGGAGCGACAGTGGTGTGGGGTTCGATCGGATCGAACCGTGGGACAACGTTCTTCAAACACAGATTTACCTACCAGCAGAACAGAAACAAATCATCGTTGTCGAAAAACGGCTCGTGCTGGGGTGGCGGTGGAGGTGTCGAGGCCGGTCAGTTAGTTGTGGCGAAGCGCTGACGGGAAGCCTACGCGAATCTGTCGTTTCTCACAGTACTGGCCACGCACACATCCGCGCTCGCTGCGCTAGTTTCATAACGTTTCCGTTATGATGGTGATAATGGTGCCGCTACCCAGTATATAACCGAACATCACCTGCATTGAGCCCCCTCCCCCCCCCCACTTCTACTGAAGACTAGATAATTCCGTTAACAATGGCGGATGCCAGTTGGGGCGAAGCTCGCCTCCTTAAACAGCCATTCATCTTCCGGACTTGAACCTTACTGTTCACCTACCGAGTGAGAGACATTGTGTAGATTGTTGTGAGGCGCCATTCATGGGGATGACCTTGATGAAGGTTGAACGTCGTCCATTCGATGACTCAAAATGCAATATAGCTTTGTCTGAATATGGCAGCAACTGAACAGTTATCACAGTCCTGTGCAGGCTTGCGTGTTATCGTAAGGCATGGCCGTTGGCCGTCTGAAAAATGCCCGAAACTCATGTCAAATCAACCTCCTCTTCTTCGTGGCCATGAACCCACTTGGGTTATTCGTTCCCGCCTTCATTTGTTGTCTGACATCGCACAAAGGTATCGTTGAATATAGGTACTGTAGTGCTCATTTTTGGATTGAGGATTGAGCAGACATGCCATTATGACGGTTTGCGTTACGCGATCAGTTCGGCCAGATTGAGTGGATATGGTTGACTTCAATGCTGTAAAGCTCATCAGCATGGGTTTTTCGTCATATCAGAGACGCTTTTATCTGCTTGTCTCTACGAGGCCGTACACGGCTCTTTCTCTCAAAACCGTTGGGTCGAATCTAGCACGTTCGTTATGAAGAACGTGTGCTATTTTGGGAGTCCCAATATAAGGAGCAGTCGCAGACCCTGGCCACACAAGGTAGAAGAACATTTACTCTTTACGCACGAGTTTACCGACGCTGGCTGAATTTCTGCGCCATGAAGCGTTCTCTTTGTTCTCACAAAATGCACCTTTCGCTGTAGTCAAAGTCGAAGCTTTTATCTATTGTCGTTAGTCCTACGGTCACATTGGACTGTCTCAATAGCACCGCAAGGGAGCATGTCCTACTCGAGAGGTCGGACAGAGCCGCGCTGCACGTGTACAAGGTGAACCGCACATGCAAAAGTGAAGCCAGTAAGGTGTTAGCTTAAACGGATCTACTACAGTATCTTATTGTTTTTTTTTTTGCTAGAGTGTTTGTTGATTGTTAAGTGGTAGCGTTGGAACGGTCCGTGTTAGGCTCGTGCGATCGCAGTGGCCCTGGTCTGGTATGTGACATCAGATACTTCAAAACAGTTTGTGTTTGCAGTTGACTTTGATCTGTTTTACCGTTTCTAACTTTGGTGGTTTGGCTCTCCCGTGATGTTTTCCCAAGTTTTCAAGACCAAGCGCGTGAGACGTGCACGCTTTCACAACAAACGCCCACGCACACAAGCCTTGCATGCTTCTGCGAATATTCTGCCTGCGTTCGTACTGATTCATACGTTTCAGAGCGAGAATATTCGTCGATAGTGCTACAGTGTTCTCCACGTATGTCATTCACGTGTGCACTACTTGTATTACTAGTGGACATGGGAGGTTTCCAATAAGAATTAAAAGTGCTCGCTGAAGGATTTGTTTCGTATCGCAGCGAAGAGCGACGGAGCCGCTCGATGCTCTTGCTCGGAACGACATGGTTATATGGAACGTTACATAGGAATGATAATGATTCGTTTTCGCGGCTCTAAACCCAATAGGTTCGATCATCAATGATTATCACTTCTACCATGCTCTCGACAAAGAACGTCTTTTTTTAATAACACACATATTTAGCATAAATTGATCAACCCGTATTGATATATAGCGGACGTATATACCGCTGTTCAACATTGCGAGGAAATAACGAATTTCGTCAAGATCGGGCAAAATTCTAACTATCTGCCCGCTTAGCTAATAATTATTTTCAACGAAATATAGGGACAGAGAACTCGCAAAAATAAATCAGTCAGCGGAATATTGGAAGCCTACACCGTTATGCGGAGGAGACAACCATGTTGCTGAAAATTTTTAGCTAACATTCATCACGCCTTTTATGATTTTCCAGGTGACAGACACTCTTCGACTGCAAACATGGCTCCGCCGAGACGCAAACTAAATGGAGGTGTGTTCTACATTAAATTAGATTGGATTTCCTTTTCTCGCTTGTCCTAACTGTTCTGTGTTGGAACATTGTACGCGAGCATTGCTTCTACTGCTACTGTTACTACTACTATCATTACTGTACTAAGTGAACCCATACGTAATACTCAATATGAATAACGCCCAACAGCGGTAGAATACTTTGTTATGAGCTCTGTTCAAGCGAGAAGCGCACAATCTGAAATTGCTGTGTTGCTGTGTTGTGTGATGAATCTAACTTAATGCTTGCCGAGGAATTACTTTGTATTTAAATCATTCATTCCGGTGCGTTTGTCAATTGTTCACACAGCGAGCATGAGTGCTGATGAATGAAGCGGACAGGTTTGCAATTTCACATATCACTCGTACAGGTGCACATTCATGATAATAGTAATATGTAGGGGCGAGAAGGAGAGAAGAAACTCGCGGCCAATGGTCACCCCTGCTAAACTCGGTATGGACTGTTTAGCGACTTTGTTCACGAACGTACAAGCACGTAAGCGAGTGTACACTACGTGTGTAGATTCTGTATATGAAAGAGATCGCGAGAGAAAGAAAAAGCGAGAGAAGAGACCGACAAATGTCAGTTGGCTCTGGCTTCAGCTCGATCCTCAGGGGTTGTCCCCCGGTATAAACACTTGACTTCCTCGACAAGGATGGCGAATCATATAAAAAATATTGTAGAGTGGATCAGTGCACTCAATGCATGTAACCGGCAAAGCATTGGATCTGTAATGATAGATGAATGCACTACACGGTAGTACTAATCGGTATGATCTGCTGGGAATTAGACCGGCGTTATAGGAACACCTGCTCGACGATAGCATGCTCATGCTTGTAGTTCCGAATACGGTCGGACCTGCTGTGGCGAAAGCCTTAACATCTTCATTGAATAACATCCTCATTTCGCGAAAAAATGTTTGCTTATTTTCGGCCCAGAAGTGCCACATGTGCCAACACGGCGGAACAGAGGGAACTCTGTAGGGGAAGTGAATACAGTGCATCTAACAGCCTGCTAAGTGCTACGAAGCTTGACGCCGAGTGTAACATCAGGCAAAGTACTCACAGCGCGAAACTTGCCCCGCTTAAGACGCGACGGAAGCCACACGGAAGTTAGCCGAAGACGAACAATATGCGTCGTCCACGATCTTATTTTCGACTGACACGTTTACCTTTGCAGAACAAACCTCACTGGTCATGAGAGCGAGACAGCCACCGTTCGTGCCGGATGTAAGCATTTTACCACCGCTACGGAAATATCAGCCATTGTTTCTCCGCAGAAGAAACCTCACTGGTCCTGAGAGCAAGACATCCACCGGCTCTGCCTGATTTAAGCATTTTAGCAGCGCTCGGAAATACCAGTCATTGTTTTTCCGCGGAAGAAACCTCACTGGCCTTGAGAGCGCGACACCCACCGGCCCTGCCTGATCTAAGCATATTATCAGCGCTTGGAAATAACAGCCATTGTTATATCTGCCGTAAACTGCGATTAATAAAACACTCGTCCGCTGAAATAAGCGATCTCTGAACGAGGCGTTTCAGTAGCCTCCTCGTTCCAGCTCGCTAAAAGCTGACTTACAGACGGTTTAACCCTAGACAATTAGTTGTAGACACAATTAGGTGCAGGCCTATATGGTGTGGATGCAATCCGGTCGATCTTATTCGGTGGTCGTCTATTCGCTCTGCACGAAAAGGATGACACAGTTAAAATTGATTGAACAATTGGAAATTCACCAGCTGGGATCTGGTTTGTCCGGAATTTCACAAGCACTACATTTCTACGGAATGACAATTGTAGTTAAAGGTAATCTATGGAACACTCATCTGCAGTACGCATTTCTTTGGAAATATGTTGACTTCGATCAGGTCGTAGAAGCGCTCGCTGTATGCACAGATGGGCCCGAAATGGAACATCAATTAACATTATGGAATGAATAAAACATAAACTTCGGTTTCTCACGCTTTTTTCTGTGCGCCGGGGAGCAGCGTGTGGTACTAAACGTACAAACATGAATACCCGCAGTAGGGATGGGCATTTTGTCAGAAAGGCCGTAGTAACCGACCGCCGACTGCGACGATGCTCTGGGGCATTAAATATGATGCCCTAACGATCGGCAAGTCTGCACTGCCAAAAAATGTATGCACCTGTGAACAAGGAGAAACAAGGCATGAAGAATATACGTCAAGCCGAACTAGTGTCACAATCATAAGCACCGGATACGTTTGTTTGCCGCCAATTGTTCTAATGGCAAAGCTAGCCTTGTGCTTGGTCATTTCACGTCGTCACAAGGATTTGTTGTTAAGAAGGATAAAAGTGCAACATTTCCGAACAAAGCCGAACACACGGCAGTTTCACCAGGAATAAATATCCTAAAAGTCCTTCACCGCAATGTACCGAAAATCTCTTCTTTAGTCCTCTGAAGTGGAGCAGAACGCTTCCCAAGAAGAAGACTGTCAGAAATGAACCGCTTTTGCCAATTTAGAGTAGTCTTCGACATTGTTGCCTGGACAAAGTGGCAGCATGGGAGTAAGAAAATACCTTGCGGTCTCTGAACTCTGTTGACATCAATAGAACGACTCGCAATGGCCAGATCACTGAAGTCTTTCAGGGTAATAATTCAAAGCCACGCCTACACCGTGTATTGGTAAAAGACTACACTGGCGAAATTTAGGGGTGGCACGTCTAGTTGAACATGCATATATATGCACGTCAACGATATTATCTTAAACTCTTAAACGAAGTCCACTTTGCTCCAGTTAGCCCGACACAATTTTGTCTAAACTGACTGTCTACTAAAACATTGTAATTGCTACGAATGAGTAATTAATAGAAGGGGTTCATTTTCGGCAAACGTCGTTTTATTTCGGCTGTGTTTAAGACTTCCAAATACCTAGGTATTGTATACCTTTAAAGGGCGTACTTGACCAGTCACATAGACACGATAGTTTGCAGAAGATTGCAGTGTTCCTGCAGCAAGCCACAGTCGCACAAGCTGCCACTAGACACACGGTCGTTGGTTTCGTAACATAAATCCAAATTGCACTGAAGGCCTCACATGAATCAGGTGATATGGTCCCACCTTACGCAGGCCAATCTGGAGAGATTTGATCATATAAAGACTAGCTAGATTCTGAAGAGAATGCCACGCGTATTATATCTACTAGTATAGCAGTGGCCTATTGGTTATTGCCGAGGTCATCATTAGTGAAGGGTCCAACAATACGGTGCAATTTTCCAAAACCCATGTTTTCAAGAACACGGTGCAATTTCCCATGTTAAACGCACACGTTTCAGTAGCGGAGCGACAGGTTAGCTTAGGCTTACGTTTCTTGCAGGGACCCAAATATCGGGTTTCATCCGTGAATGATTGAATCCAAATAAATCCGCATACGTCTAGCTTTGTCCTGTAGCAAAAATATTTACTGGTAAGCCCTGAATAACTCAAAGCAATAAAAATTGTGAAATTAAAAAAGAAGTAAATAATTTTCTAGTGAAACTGCGGTGACAATTTTGTTTCAGAACCGCCGAGGAAACGCGGTCGTCCATCGAAGGCTGAATTAGCCGAGCGTGAAAGACGGCTTGAAGCCATGTCCCTTGCAGGCTGCGCCAAGTGTAATGGATGCTCGAAGCTTCAGGGTGAGTCATTTTCCCGTTTGTTTGACCAAAAGTATTTGTGCTTCGTTAACTATATTAATATAATAATACCACATATAACTACCGTGCATTTCCTCCTTATCCTTTAAGAGTTTGCTGGCTTAGCAATAACTCTTCGCCAATAAGCATGCAGCGACTTTCGATAGCTTCAAATACTCCCCCCTCCCTCGTCAGTAACTGTGCGCCTTCAGGAGAATTCCTAACGGAGGGCTGTCAAGTGTAGCCGTATGAGCTTGAAGTCCTTGGTAAGCGGTAATGTTTACTCCCTATATAAGATAAGTAAGTAAAGGTGCTATTATATTCTTAACTTCTTAACGCGTGCGCATGTATTGTCGTGTGTTACTACTGTCGTGTTTACAGCAGCATCGGCAGATGAGGAACGGAACAACCCTTCAAACAGTAACGTGACAAACGGCTCTAGCCGACGCCATGCCGTGCCTGCAATCCTCAAACGAAAGGTAAGCTTACAATTGATTATTATTATTATTGTTTGCGCGCCCTCAGCTCCAGCTGCCGATCAGCCTGGGCGGTTTCGGGCTAAGATACCCCTCCAGAGTTGCTCTGCCCGGATTTCTATCGTCCAGAAAATATCGCCTGCCAGGAAATTGTTCGAGCCTTCTTCGGATTAGGCTTCCAAGTAGCCCACCAGGATGAGGGCGTCCAGGAATGGCAACTCATCTTTGGTGACTCAGTCCTATAAGAGGGAGATAGGGGCAAGCAATCGGTGTGCGACAATATTTCTTCGAAGGCTCTCTGGCTGCAAGCCTGACGGTCTCGATCTGTTTCGCCCACACATCTCGGCCGGAGAGCGGTATTTGGCTGAGCGCCCGAATGACAACCTTGAGACCGTACTGTACAACCCAAAAGTTCAGAACTGCATGCAGTCTTCGCCTGGGCCTTGATGTTTTCGCTGCTCATCGATGTTCTTGTAACGAACATAGCTGACGCGAAGAGCTACCATGGGCTGAGCGGCACCCATAAAGCAGGAACGCCATAAGACCAGACGGTATGACCCTGACCCCCTGGGTCATTGAGAAGTTGCTGATCTGGGACGTGTCAATTCGAAACACATATGCGGTGAGCTATACGACAATATTCCAGGCGGTAGGCGACGTTTTACTCAAAGCTGAGAGGGACATGACTCGCCACTACAAAGTCTTGGGGAACGGGCACACGATCCGTTTATCATTGAGACATCGGGCGTGTGGGGACGGGAGGCCATGGCCATAACGCGCACAAGTGGCCATACCATCGAGAAGTCGAACGGGCACGAAGTTAAACGACCCACAGCGTTCCTAAGGTAGCGCATCGTCTTAGAAGTTCTGCGCGGCAACGCGAGAATGGTTCTTGACACGCTCCCGAAGGGGAGAGGCCTGCGGGAACTGATGCATATATATATAAGTTTAACATGTATCTCTACGGGCTGGCTTTGATAACAAAGTAAATATTTTTTTAGAAATTATTATTATTATTATTACTCCTTGGAAAACAGCCTTGAACTGACGCTTGATGATAAGGTATAGACGTAGACAAGCGTACCAACTTGGTGCATTGGGCATTCGCTCGGCTACGGACCTTGCCTTGCCCGCCTTTTTTACCTCGTCACATGGCCTGCGCCTTCGCAGTGGCCACTACTGCCGGCGGACTCATTAGCAACCAAAAAGACGTCGTTCGGATCTGGGAAGCACGTCAGTCTGGTCGTCTCTCTGAGGAGCAGGTCACTAAGCAAAAGGGGTGGGACCACATCGCCACCAGGCTACCCACTTCACTCTTTTGTCGGCTTTCGGGTTAGATTTAGACGATATTGGTCTGAAAGCTGTCTCATCCGACGCCATCGGAGCGTGGCTCGACATGTTTCCGTGCCGCCAGTGGCCTCACACTTGGCATTGCCATGTTTGAAAGAGAGGAATGTCTATGCGGTGGAACGGTGGATGAGCGCGGCTTGCACCGGCTTAGCTGCACTAAGCTGGCGGGGTTTACGCAGGCCGCAGCGATGCCAGACATTCTCGAGCGCGCTTTCAGAGAAGTCCGCTACCGCGTCACATGGAGCCTAGTGCACTGCAGGGGGACGACAGGCGTCGACCGGGTGGCCTCTTACTAGCCGGATCTGGGATTGTAATCGGCCGCTGGCGTGGGACGTCGCTGTCTCTGACACGTACGCCCTCGGCTATCGTGCACCAGCCAGCGCAAGCGTCGGCCGCCACATCATTCACCAACGGGAGATGCACCAACGGCGCCTATATGCACATCTTTTTGAGGACCACGTTGTTATGGCGTTCGGTCCCGAGTCATCTGGCGTTTGGGGCAAGGATGCACTCAAACTGACAAAAGAGCTTGGGAAGAAACGCTTTGGGTTCACAACGGAGCCATCATCGACCGATCGATGATGCTGAGTGGTCACCGGCACTCGAGCAATAATAATATAAAAAAATTGTAGATTTTATAATTAATATATTAGTATTTTTGATACATGTACATAATGTTCATTGTTGCGGGACGGGTGTGCCGGTAGGGGGCCTGTTGGTAGCCGTCGGTGGAATTGTTAAGCCTGGTCTATCTCTACTGCCGCGCGTATCACTAACACTACTTGAGACCTACGTTGCGAAAGACACGACCACATCCTTTGGTTGCGAACGCACGTCTGGCTGTTGGCGCCAGGCGGTATTCCGTTTATTTGAATTTACATATGTGAAATGTGCATCCGGCATTTGGCGCCAGACAGTGTTCCGTTCACTTGAATATGCACGATATGTCATTCTGCGTAATAAGACCGTGATGGTCGCTCATTCTAATTTGTAATATATATACGTCTTACAATTATTAACATTCATAATAAACCCGTGTTCCACAAACCTATTAGAGAAAATTATTTATACTATTCATATTCTCTATATCTTGTTCAACAAGGTTACAGTTGTGGGGTCTGGACGTAATGTAATATTCTTTTAAAGAATTACCTTACCCCATGGCGCCTTAAATAGATACCGCGTTTCCACTAAGAACGGCCAAAGACGACGCTCTCTTCGATCACTCGTGACCTCCTGAATTCGCTTACTTGATTCTTTGAGGAATACATTGGTTTCATTGTTGATTGGTCCTAGTGTGTCCATGGCAATAGGCACTAAAATAAATCTTGTTCCAGTCCAGTGTCTTTGTTCCGCTCTCTGGCTTCCGCGTGCCTAGCTAAAGATTTCCCATATGACCATAATGAAATGTTCACTCAATCAGGTTTTGCTTTGCCAGCGGTAATTAAACCTCTCGGTTCAAGTGTAAATGGTGTACCGGCTTTCCTAAGAAACCTTATAAACACACCGTTTAATTCAGACTGTCTGGACGATCTACCGGCGTGCTTCAGGCAGCTCAGTGGGTGCAGGCCGCTGGAATTTACCATTTCTTCCCAACAATTCGTACAGAAATGGCTTGCAAACAGGAGCGCCGATCCTAAGTGCTTACATCATGCGGAAAGAGTTGGGTTCGAGCTGAGATAAGAGGAAGGCACCCTGTACTACGTGGCAGCCTAGCATTTATGCTAGGCTATCATGCAGTACAGAGCCGATCACCGTCGGACATCACTACGCGGACCGTCGTACTGAAACTGCCGCTGTATCAGTACAAAGGCGATGGTCGGAGAAAACCCTTGTGGGTGCTCATTAGTATTATTAGAATAATTACGAAACATGTATTTCTATTTCACGACTTCCACATATTCCGCTACCCACCTGGACTCGAATGAGCTGTGATGCAAGTAGAATGAGAGCCGCCGTTCAAGAGATCGCTACGCCCCATGCTAAGCATTTTCTATACGCCCAGGCTTTACTACTACTTAATCAGGCCTTAATTCACCGGCAGTTGCCAAGCCTTTTAGTTTAGGCGTGAATGGTATGTCAGCCCTCCTAAGAGCTGAAATTGGGTGCGTTCTACACGTCTGTGGATATTACGGATATTTTGAGAGACCTTGTGAGTGTAACCTATTTGAGTCACTGTCTCTCCACATAGTTGGCATGAAAATGGCTTGCAGACTAGAGCACCTGTCGAGCCCCGTCGCGTAGTGCATTCGCCTGCGCCTCGCGACCGGAGGAGGCACATGTGTGCGCGGATTCGAGCCCCATCGTTGCACATTTTTAGGTCTTTTACACGTTTAATTCATTTAGGTTATTTAGTTGCACATAGATTATTGACGCCGACTCGATTCGGCTACGGCAAAAAAGGAGTGAGTTCTTTGCCCATGGGCAATGAATCAATTATTGATGCAGCGTTTCCGCGTTGGATTTCAACCGATATCCTTTGTAGCAAAAACTGCCATGCCTTTCTGTCGCCGGTTGATGCAGCGACTCTGGATCCCTGCTCCGTCAGAAAGATCCTTGTGCACATTTTGCACATTTGTATTTATGGGGGTCCGTCTTGGAAGCAATGCGAAAACGCAGTCCCGTGGACGTTAAATCTTGACGAGATGAAGGTCAATTCGAAAAGTTTCTTTAGACTAGAGCACCGATTTCTAGCGCGTACGTCATGCGAACCTGGAAGAATTAGGGTCCAGAGTGGAGCTGAGACGGGGGGGGTCTACTGCTAAAAACATCTCTTAAACGGCGATTAACTAGGTAAAACCTAAGGTATCTTCAGTGTTACGTGTTTATCTATCGCATGCTGACTGGGACATTCTTCTAAGAGACCTGGATCAAGCACGCGTTTGATGGCATGATCTTAGAGCTTGATCTTAGCTTGTCTCGCTCTTAATTTCTTCCTCGACTACTGACTCTGCGAGACTCTATTTGAGAGCCAAACTGGATTAGTGAAGCGGCATAGTAGACGAACAGCTTCATCAATAATTAATCAGCATTAGTTATTCTGGTCATGACGACCTAAGGAGATGCGTGCCATGGGGTGTAGTTGAATTTTGAGAATCCGAAGGTGTGTGTAAGAACTAGTGGGTGCTTAATATTATTATTATTTTTACAAGCCCCACAGCGGTAGCGATAGTGCCCGAATTGGTGTCAATAACGGCATAAATGGGCAAATTGACTGGATTACATCTGTTACGTACAATGTAATATTTAGTCTTTATTTAGTCTAGGATTCTTGCAACTTTCTCAAAGCGAGTATCATTTTAGCTTCGGACTCAATTTTAGGGATGGTCAAATAATAATAATATTTAAATACGGTTAATATAAAATTGGTGGTATAAGAATAAATCCTTGTTTTCGTGAAGTCGAATTCTTTTCAAGTAATATGATACCTTCAAAGTAAAGCCATTGGTGGTGCCTATAATTTCACACATATATAACGGGGCTATATAGATATGCTAGCTATCATGATTTTTAAGTGCCTATTAGGTCGGTAAGATTTAACTTTAATTGTGCATAATTAAGCCGCATCTAGTATACAAAACAACAAACGCTTAGATATATCGAATATACGGCACGGTATGGCCGTCATATCACAGAGGATGACGTTGCTGGCAGACGGGTGGGCGGGCGGGCGTGCGGTTGGCTGGCTGCAAGGCCGCTATTTTTGCTAGGAAGAGTGTAGTTTTCTGAACGAGGAAACCCCTCTGTTTCTCTCCTTTTCCCTCTGCAGTTGTTTGTTAACAAGAGCAGAACGTCCAATTTCTAAGTTAAGCGTCTCGTTGTTGTGTGGACTGAAGCGGTCAGCGGCGACTGACGTTAGCAACGGTGGCGCTGCAGCCACGAGCGGAGGCGGCGCAAGCAGCAGCGGAGGCGGCGCCGCCGGCGGTGGCGGCCAGATCTCGTCGCCAGGCGGCGGCGGCGCTGGGGGTGCGGCGGCAGTTCTCGTCGACTCGAAACACCTTCATCTTGCGACGGCTGGTAACAGCTCTCGACCACCGTCGGCGTCGCCGCACGCGGTGCCCGCCCAGGTATCCGCTCTCAATCAGTCCGCGATTACGGCCGCAGTCCAAAGCGGTCATCCGGTAGGTGGCGCTGCTTCTTCGTCTAATCACCCTCCATTTGAGTTAAACGTGCACGGGCCTATTTGACCAACGTCCATGCCATAAAGGCATTAATATGCTTAGTGATTTGTATATATATATATATATATATATATATATATATATATATATATATATATATATATATATATATATATATATATATACAGGGTGTGACTGAAAGAATTTTATAGCGATACATAAAATTGTAGAGCTCGTTAAAACGAATATTTTTTCCAATGGTACATGTGCTCTGAGAAGTCTTGTTTCGAAGTTACAGTGAAATTACTACAATTTGTGACACTGGTGTTTTTGCCCGACATAGGAGCACAAAATGTGCTGTTGCGAGACAACCAGTCTTCCTGGACAGAAACTAAGCACACCGTCGTGTTCGTGATAAAATTCTGCTCAATCTGAAGAATATGCATGGCCGGTCAGAAGATGCGACATGGTCGCTTAGAAGAGAATTCGCCAAAAGTAAAGTTCTTTATTAGCGTTCACGCCAAATACTTTAGAATCATAACCCTACGACCATCCACGTGTTTAAAGCTAACATATACAGCAAATGCGCATTTCATGACGATCATTTTGGTACCAAACGTATGGCAATGCGAGCTGTGGTTGCGGAGTAATTACGATTTTTCGGCGGGATGTCCAGATTAAGTGCATGTAAAATGACTGTGTGGCGACGTTCACTACCGCCGACGTGTCGCGCGACAGCCGCAGCGCGTCATTTTTCATGCACTTAATCTGGACATCCCGCCGAAAAATCGTAATTACTCCGCAACCACAGCTCGCATTGCCATACGTTTGGTACCAAAATGATCGTCATGAAATGCGTTGCTGTATATGTTAGCTTTGAACACGTGGGTGGTCGTAGGGTTATGATTCTAAAGTATTTGGCGTGAACGCTAATAAAGAACTTTATTTTTGGCGAATTCTCTTCTAAGCGACCATGTCGCATCTTCTGACCGGCCATGCATATTCTTCAGATTGAGCAGGTCTTAGTGGGAAAGTAATATATGTAGTTGTCTCAGAAGCATTTGAGCATTATTGCGGCTAGATTTACTAATCAGACTTGAATCGACATCGCTCAACAGGTATTGATCGTGAACACCGATCAGTTATCGCTTCTAGAAAATTCGCAAGAAATTGTGGTCATGCAAGGCTCTGATCCTAAAACTCTTGAGGTTTGTTCTTCCATATCCTTGGCATTGGTATTATTTTTGTTTCCGCCATTGGCGTCATCTTCCATGTGGGACCTAGGAAAACGTCTTGCTCATCAGCTTTCTATTAAGGTATCCGTGATTGCGTTTTGCTATGGTATTATTATAGAATGCATATTTCATCGCATATATATATATATATATATATATATATATATATATATATATATATATATATATATATATACTATGCATCGTGAATCTCGTGGAAACTATCAACTTGACATAGATAAAACGATCATCTGTAACAGCCCTAGTTTTGTAAATACTCGCGCCTTTCTCTTTTAGTTTTACCTCCCACTGCCTTCCATATGTTTTGCACGCCTCTGTTCTGCTTAAACCCTACCCCGAGGTTCATCTGTCAAAATATATATATATATAATGTGCTGTAGAATTTGTGAAACTGCGGCAGGGCTTTTTGCAGTAATACCATTATTAGAATAAATAGACTTAGGTTTATTTTTGAAAGCCATCATCGTAGAGTGTATATTCTATATCTCCTGTTTAATGATATATAATTTGTTTTGCAAAAAGAGCTCATCGGATCACTTTCGTACCGAATTCAGTTTATTACAGACTCATCGCGTCTAGAACGGGCATAACTTATAAAAAATAACCATCAGAAGCATCACAATAATAAGAATATTAAACAATGATCATAAATACGATAGAAACAGTAATACAAACAATACTTCATCCACGCTGTTTATAAATGCGCTTTGACTAAGCATGTTAATAGCATTAATTATTGTTATTTGAATACGCTTTGTTCTTATGGCAATTATTTATGTCTTCATTTGCGCAGGTATCGGTTGTTCGACTAAACGACACTCGGGCTGCTGAACAAGTTTGGATGATGGACCAGAATAGCGAGGTTTGTTGTCGTCAATCGAATATAATTTAGTGTGGCTTAGTTCGAATTACAGCTACAAAGTCACCGTTTTGTCATTTGTTTAAGGGATTTCAGCTGAACGCGTGTAGAAAGACATGTTAAATGGTGATCTTAATGTATTCCATAATATAGGGAATAACATTCATATATATTCAGTTTCGCAAACTAAGCGCTTTTTGGAGAATTTTATTGTTACGCAATCTAGGTACGTACAGTTGCTCATATATTATATCTCTGGACAGCGTTATAATGTGACGACCTCAGAAAGAATTAGCCATAGCTGTTGCGGCTATACCAATCTGTATACGAACTGATTCTTGGACCAGAGTCGCTTTCTCTAACAAAAAGAGTTTAAGATCAGCTGATATAATGATTCGGTGACCATGATTCTCACCCTAACCAACTTACATGTATCCGATGTACTCTGATGGCTAATGTGGTACAATTAAGGATGACATGGTACGTGTCTATCCTAAATTTAAATGCCTGCCATGACCTGGTGTAAAATTATCCAATTATGTGAGAAGTTAAACCATTTGTGGCTATTGTCTTAGAACTGTGGGTCACGACGCGAAGTTTCTTAAAATAATATTGAATTCATATCAGCAAGGTATCCTGACCTGAAAATTATTTACAGCAGGCAGCGGAATCAGCCGACTATGGAGTGTTGCCTGTCGAGGTAAATGACGCCCCTGTCGAATGTAACGTTGAGGCGCATGCAACTCACCCCCCTCCGCGTGTACGGGCCCATATCAACCGGGGGGCCGCCTCTTCAGGTATGGTTAAATTCATTTTAAGATTAAATATGCTGTTAGTTGTAAAGTTTTAGACACCCCATCTCACTCGAAACTAGCATTGTATATATTTTTTTTCAAATGTATGCTTATTTAAAATACTGGGTCATAGGCGAGGGGGAGGCAAGTCTTCGGCATCTATCCGTTATGTATGGGGTCGAAGTTGTAACTTACGACATTAATGTTTTCGCTGACCTTTTTGACATAGCCAAATCTGTCAACGTAATTGAATCATCAAATAAACAATGGGAATGATTAAATATGTTTTGTCGTTTACGCGGCCGTTTCTATTACTGTGTGACGCAATTGGTGGCTTTTTTGGTAAACAAAAAACGTAATTGTCTTGTCTCTGTTGCTGTAGCTAGTTCTGTGTGGTTGACTCGATATTGAGTTGACTGACGACCACTGTGTGTACTCTACCAGTGCAACAACAACAACAACAGTGTAGTTCAGTCGCTACTTCGTTGGTGTTGTTTGTCTAGGCCGAAAAAAAGTCTCATCTGTAGCTTTGACGGCTTCACTGAATAATGCCAGTGCTCACGAGTTGCTCACTCCCGAACAGCGCCACATTCTGGCGCGCAAGAAGGGTCGGTCGAAGCTGCTGTCGACATCGCGCCAACGCAAGAGTCGCCTGTTCGTCGTCGCCGAAGACGGAGCAACGATCGTCATCACGGGGCCGGCGATCGCCGACCGGGCGAAAGCAATGGAGGTCGCCGACGAGAAGATGCCCTACATCCGAGGCAAGATGGCGCTCATACAGAGTGCGGCAGCCGGCAAAGGCAGCTCGAATAAGTCGAAAGCCACTTCTGGTAGCGCTACGTCGGCGGCTGGAGCAAGTTTCTCCGGAGCTCGGAGCAGCCCCGCGAGAGGGGCCCACAGCACCTCACCGGAGGACGAGCAACAGCGGAGTCAACAGGTAAAGGAAAACGAGAGGGAGAAAGTGGAGGGGGGGGGAAGTAGTAGTCGTAGTAGTAGTAGTAGTAGTACATCAACAGCCATATCCACTATATCATCTCCCGCTGCAATGTGTGGGGTGTCGAGTCTGTTTCTGATGTCCGATGCAGGTACCTTTCAACAAGCCGAAGCTAGTCGAGGTTGTCTGGACCATTTGATTCTGGTCGTTCTTATAGCTGTGATAGTATCTGAACATTCTTCAAGCGATTTGTCGATTTGTTTGCGCGACATACAATGATGCAACGCATACACAGCACGACGGCCAACCGGGTGCGATGACGATTCACTCTAATGTTGACTGACGAAACAGGTGTTGATTTTCAAGCACTTGTCTAGAAGACTAAGTGCGTTTTCTGGTATGAGCAGCAACGTAGATACGGATGGAGGAAATTGTAATTTTAACAAAAAAAACATTGTTTGAAATTACCAATTGGAACCACCGTTTAAAAAAAATCAGGGTGATGTAACTTACTAGAATAGTTTCAAAATTTAGAGACGCTTCTGGTTGAATAAGTAAGTGGCTGGTTTATGTCCAACTTTAGAGAGATGAAGTCTGAATTGAACATAACCATGTACTGTCATGTTTTTTTAGTTTCCATCCTTAGTATCGTAACGGAATGACCGGGTACTTTATACATGGTAGATGTTCCGACAAATGCGTCTATGTTTAGTTAGTGCAACTGTGTAGGACGACCTCATAGTTGTGCGCCGTTATGCGGTTTAGCTTTGTTAAAGGTTATTGTAGCGTTCGGTAAGTACTTTAGAAAAAGTTGTGGGAAATCACAAAGCGCGACATATATACTATCAGACTACACCGCTTAATCTGGGTTGCCCTTAAACGCGTATGTCTAGTTGCTAGCCCAGGTGTGCTAATTATTTTGTATCTTTGTCTATTTCCCTTTTGTTGGTGATAATTATTTCCAGGCCGAGTCAACGGAGCGGTCCTCGGGCCAGTCGCCTTCTTCGCCCCTGCAAGTGCAGAACTCCAAAAATGGAATGTCACAGGGAGATGCTCCAATATCAAAAGGTAGTTTTTTTTCCTAACTAAAGTATGTTGTTCAATCACATCGTTGTTTGCGATGGATACAGCTATCGACCGAAAAATGTTTTCCCTAAAAACCCGTCGTGCACTCTTACTTACCAGGTTTACCTGATATGACGGGCCTCCTATTGACAAGATAGTCTAGATTTATCACGTGGCTTCAGATGACTATTTTACAGGATCTTATTGTTAGAGGTGAATATGGAATGACTGTACTAACATCCACTTCGATTAACAACTTTAGACAGCGTAGGACTTGTCGCGTAGGTGGACTGGGATTTGCTAACAATTTGTGTGTACTACGTTAGAACTCTTGGCACGACTGGTACTGTTCTGTCCACTTTTGACTGGCTCTAACAATACAGTAAATGCATAAAGGTGCGCTGGCTTACTAGAACTATTTTTGACGCAATCCATTGAAATGGTTCAGTGCATATTATATGCATTACTGAAAACCATATACTGTACGTGGACACACACACCCACGGGCGCCAAAAAACAGATAGTGCACTCATTTATGCCATTAGAGAGAATCGACTTGGCAATTTACAGCCGCATTTTTATACGATAGATACTGCTTATTCGTGTTTCATGTTGTTTCACGTGTTGTTAAAGGGTCCAACTATATAATTGTTCATTTCATATATAGATTATACAACATAATCTATATATGCCCAAGATTAGCGGAAACGAATGCTGTTTCCGACACTTAATAAACACGTGTCATGTAATTAACAATACCGAAAGGTGATGTAACAATAAATAAAATCGTTAATTTTAGGTATCGCCGCTGGGTGTTGTAGCTGGCTTGTTATAAACTGCAACGTAAAGTCGAAAAATCACAGCAGAAAGTCAGTGGGGTAGCCTATAGCAGAATTTGGCTTATTACCCGATATGCCTGGGGTCTTTGTACTAGCAAGCTGAGTAAGCCAAACGTAATCCTAACATGCGGGGCATTGCACGAGGAAGCAAAACGCCTCAAGTAAAGCTCTCGCATTCCTCCTGCAGTAATCGAGGAGAATAATGAGTAAAAACTGCACCCACACAATTTGTATGCTTTCAAAATTTGTCAAACATATGTATTCATTATAACCAATACAACCTCCTTCATTTCGATTTCTTATGTATAGCTTATTTCTGAGCACACTTTTAGTGTACACTATATTTTATTTCTGAGTAGTGGTCTCGCTTTCTTGTAAAAGTCGTAGGTGATATCTCCCTTGTTTCAAAACGGAGTTTTACTCACCTTGCGGTTAAACTTAGTTTTACTGATTACTGAATACTTAAAATGGTTAAATGAAGCCTAAAGCTTAGCGGAATACGCGAGTAACCTGCAGGCAGTCATCTTCTTACTGAAACGCCGATTGCCAAACTGTTTACCGTAAACATTCAAATGCAATTTATTAATCTGTCGCCGATGTATGCTTGTTTATTGATTGCTGAATTTTATCGCAACGCTAGCTTTCGCGGCTCCATCCAATGTCCCCGGAGCGAATCTGGCACTTTCTCTAGAGGACTGCACAACTGATGTCGGCGACATGAGTTCAATGCAGAAGCTACCGAGCCAGGTGCAACTGATCGAAAGCGACCTTCCGTTGACCGAAGCAGAAAACGCCGAACAGTTGCTTGGCAACTATCTGTTTAGGTGAGAAATCTGCACCCACTTCTGACACATTGGTTCTTCTGACCGCGGAATAGTCACTGAGAGGCTTATTATAAATCTAAACCACAAAATACACAACAATAATATATATAATAAGCACGCATGTATTGTATATATACATAGATACCCCATATATATGTATACATATAAAATTTAGTCAAATACATTTGGAGGTTTGCTTGACGCAGTACCGTATACTATTTAATGCATAATGGTGACCTGATAGTTATATAGTTGGGGGAGATTTTATTGGGTACGACAGAAAGTAACTGGATTTTTTCAACTTTAAAACCAATTAAAAAACTGAAGGAGTTAACTTATTGTCTGATGCATCTCAAGTTGCATGGCTAAATCACTCGTGGATTCTGTTTCACTGTTTTGCGCAAGCGATCTTCTTCAAGCATAACGGAGCGTCCAGAACGGGGTTCATCCAGAAGGCTTAAGTTGCTGGAACGGAGCTCAGTGAACCAATTGAAGCACGAAGTTTGTGAATACTGTCCACTTCGAATAGGCTTTAAATATTTCAGACAGTTTCCGCAGCAGTAAGGCTTTTTTTGAACTCCACAAAATTTGCGCCCGTAACTGGATTTGTTTTGCTGGCTATTTCGACAGAATACATACAGCATAAAATAACGAACGAGACGCGGCGGGCATTTGCAAAACACAAGAAATTCCAGTTACATTCTATCCAACTTAGATGGATGCTGTGTAGCGACGCTATTGTTTATTCGACTGCTTTAACTGAGAGAAAGTCGGACGTTTTTCACGAGTGAGGCACTTTTACATAATAGTTCGAAGACTCGTTACCGCCAGAGTATTAAAATATAAATAACGTATTATTTACCTTTGCGATTGAGGGTGTGGGGGTTAGATTAAGTAATCTACGTAACTAATTACATTTTATTACGAGTTTCGGCTAACTGTTTATATATATATATATATATATATATATATATATATATAGTGCGGCAAGAAGCTCCTGACGGCAAGGTGTTTGTAAACATCGTCGTTCTATATAATTTCACCATGGATATCTCTCAGAGAGTGAAGCTCATTAAGCTGCACTCTTCCCAGGTAGCAACGTCCCACCTTCTTAGTAAGACCTGACGCCTTAAGACTTTTTCTGTGGGGTTTCTTAAAAAGCAAAATGTTGGCCAGTAAGCCCTTATCATCGGCGAGCTGAAGGAAAATAATTGGCGGGACTTTTCGAAAATCCCTTCAAAATTATGCCAAATAGTCGTCAAACATGGTGTGTCTCGTATATACAGTGCCGAAAATCCGGGGCGGTCGTCTTTCTAATATAATCTTTCAAACACAAGGGCATACGAGGTACTTTTTAATATGTTTACTATCGGCAAGACAGAGTTTGAAATCTATATATATATATATATATATATATATATATATGTGCATGTATATTTTCCAATGTCAGATTTTATTTATTCTTCTTTCAATTTCAGGCAGGTGCACTCCTCGCAGGACCCTATCCGCTGTCTGTTTTGCAGGGAGAAGTTCGTGCTCAAGAGTATTAGCGACTTGGAGAAGCACTACCACATGAGCCACGAGGTCCAGACGATCGCCGCAAAAGCTCAGTTTTCTGATTTTGCTGTTTTTATCTGTCTACCCGACGATGTCACCGAGGAGACCGTTCTAAAGTCTATCTGCCAGTAAGTTACGAGTCATTTCGACTAAAGCCGTATACATGGCGCAAATCTTGCACACCATTATCTTGGTTCTTATTGAAACACACATCTGCATTTCATGCTGGCGTGTCTTATATCAGTTCTAACGCTTATATATATATATATATATATATATATATATATATATATATATATATATATATAAGCGTTAGAGAATATAGCGCTGTGTTGTTCAGACGCTCACAGGACTTTTTGTCAACAAGAAATACAAATAACACTATAAAGCTCACATAACCAAATTCTGTACAGACGTAATACCTACAGCAGGTTGGCGATAGGTATTCAAAGCCTGGTGGTCGGAGGAGACAAATGTGTGCACGAATTTAATCCCCACCGTTGCACATTTGTATTTATTGGAATCCCTCGTATAAAGCAATGTGAGGGCGGTTCTCTGGGCGCTAAATGTTGGCTTAGAATCAACCGGAAAAGTTAGCTTGAGGACAGGCGCAAAGCAGCATAACTGTCCACAATCTAAACTTGATCACTTTCAAATGACTACATTGCGTACAGACGATTTGTTAGTTTTTAGAAACTTATACAAGGAGGGTGGGCCGCTAGCTAAGCTCATAGTCAACAATGAGGGAATACAGCAGGGTAGGTCCGGAAAGCGCACTATTCCTGTCTAACATTTACCAGTGAAGAAGACCACAAAAGCCAGTTTTCTCTTCGTGTTAACTCTAATAAATCATTGCAGTAGTCGATTATTGGATGCACCTACCCGCTACGTTTCGCTAAGCCAAACCGCCAAACTCATACCATCCGCCACAGCGGTTATCTTGTAGTGTAGTTCATATAATGGTTCGATTATATTGATCGTCGGCGGGAAGATGTGGTGTGAAGTCAAGACTTCGCTTCCAATACGACACATAATGGGTAGATGCTAGGACCGTAATTCCTAATGAGTACACGTTTGCAATCAATATAATTTGACTGTATATATTCACAAAATGGCATACACCTAACATTATACATATATTGCATATTTCTGACATACTGGTACATTTGCCTGTATATTTTAAGTGCCCTCTCGTGACTCCAATAGTTCCACTTAACGCCAGACGGTCTGTGAGGGTAATAAGATTGAGACCTAAAGCCTCCAAACAGCGGTTACTGTTTGTTATAGCAGGTTTTCTTTATTACTGGGAGTATCTTTGTGCTCATACATACGTACATAAGATCTACTGAGCTTTAGCGTGTATGTACGGCCTGTTTTGCGAGTGATTTCATTTATTTTAATTTGTAGTTTTAATTTTGTTGCGCTAGATTTTGCAGTGTCACGTTGCGAACACTCTCCGAAGTTCGAGATCACTACATGACAATGCATCAGCGTTGCGTCCGGCACATTTTTGAAGGCCAGCTGGCCAACCTGACTACGTCGTTCTACTGTGCGTCTTGCAATTTTGCTTCACCCACATTCGAACTTCATCACGACCACATGAAGTCCGTTCATCAGTGCATGACACTCGTGTGCAGATACTGCGATTACTTTACACCCCGGCCTAGTCGCCTGAAGGTGCACGTCAAGCAGCGTCATCTTCACGGCCAGGCCGGCCTGAATCTTCAATGTGTGCTTTGCTTCGTCTACGTGCATGGCCGCGATCGCCTGTTAAAGCACGTAATTCTTGCGCACGCTGTGCAGACAGCGCCGCTTGTATGGTCGTGCGCGATGTGCCTTAAATCCACAACCGGACAAGATGACCTTCTGGAGCACATTGCCAGCTGTCCGGAGCAACCGTCTCGAAAACAGCTACCCGCGGCGAACACTGCTTCGAAGTCCGAAGATACAGACACCTCGAAGCCTCAGCCAAAAGAAGAGGCATTGGCACAGCCTCCTGGTGATGTCCACAAGTGCTCCCACTGTGCACAGATCTTTCCGCAGAAAAGTGATCTTGACAGTCACGCCATGGAAGGGAAATGTGAGTATATTACATAGTCAGGCATGTAGTTTCAATAGTCATTTAGTGAAGGCAATATATGTTAAACGGAAACACTTTTGGGTCTATGAAATGCTCGCTCCTGGCAGGAAACCTTGCGCATAGGGAAGACCTGGTGATTTCAAATCTGAGCGATGTATTTGATACCTTGCAGACCCGTTAACGCATTACTCTGTGTCTTTTTGCAAGGTCGTCTGTGTACATTTTCATTACCTTCACCTGAAGATAAATATTGACTTCATCATCTTGATTACATGAACGCATTTTTCTGCTCACCATGTGAAAAATATTCGGGTACTATGTGAAATGGAGATGTATCTTATGGCAGTTAAGCAGCTACACACATGTTTGTTTAGTAAGCTGCAGGCTTGTCATGTAATGCGCCCATACATTAACTTGGGTTAAGTCCACTACGGAAGCTTTGACGTGCCGCTATAAACGGCCAGATAGTTCACATAGAGCTATTGCACAAACGCCGTTGCATGTAAATATGTAAATAAAGCGTGCAGAGCGTACGTTATCAAACGTATAGGGCGTCGGCGGCACCTTTTGTTAGAGATTGCAAGCGACTCTATGCCATGGGTCGCATGAAGCCAACGCGACGCATAAATATCAGCCCCTTGACGTATCCTTTGTTAACTCAATAATTGATAATAAAAGTATGTTTAAAAAACTCACGTACGAAGCACATTGAAAAGTACGCATCCATTTGCACTCTTGTAGTAGTAGGTTTACGTGGCCTACACGCGTCAATTTAAATTTTAACTGAAAGTATGGCGTGTTTAACCTAACTGCAACCTTTGCCGTTTTAAGGTTTGGTGCAGCAAAATAGACCTTATAACCTAGGGTACAAGTCTGATATCCATACTACGTTGCTTGTACCGAGTAGCATATTATGTATCTGAGTTACTTTGCGGGGAACAAATAAGCATGAGTCTCATCTTTCTTTACAACTTTCTTAACCTATTGAAGAACTTTTCCATCAATATTTTTCACCTAAGTGACTGTTCATGTCCGGCTGCATAGACGATGGATCGATATGGAGCAAGAATGTAGTATTATCGATTTGGCAATCGACGATCGTCGATGTCGTCTATCAGAATCTTTAAGAGGATAAAATTCTGGGGACTAAGAAACTACACGGACAGAGGGCTGCTCCCTGACGTGTTTCAACAACTACCGGTTGTTAACCGGCGGAGTTAACTTTTCTAACTTGACCAGCCTGTCTTTAACCAAGGCGATATGTTCGAAACGAGTTGCCGCCTGTGCCTGCCAAAATCCGGCTATTCAAATGTTTGTCAAATGTGCGATCACCACCATAGGCAGTTAAACGCCGCTACATCGAGAAGATCCTCCAGGCAGACTGCCGTATATTCTACGGAGTCAACAGCCGCCTACGACGGATGTGCCAGTTCGCTTGGAACGCGCCTTACGAAAACCGAATAGCTTTGCTAAGACAATTGACCCTAAAATGATGATCCAAGCGTGACAAAAACACCAACCATGTCATCGAAGAGCTTAAAGATAATAAGTCAACCAACTATATTCAGCGACAGTTTTATGCTAATGCACTTTTTTTTTTTTTTTAGCATAAAACACCGATAGATATACTTAATTAGTCTAAAGGTTTAGCTAGCGACGCGTCAGTGACACGTGCAAACCCGGCCATTTAGTTTCGTGGTACTTCTCGCTGGCTGAGCTACAATAGTTACAGGAAATTAGTTATTGCGCACAACTGGTGATGATAGCTGTACACTATATATATATATATATATATATCACACCTGTCTACCCTTTGACCGACCCTTGTCTAGCGTTGCTTACAATAGTAGACCTCTAATTCTTGTAACTCACGGTTAACGCCTTCTACCTTGTAACTCTAATTACACCGAAACTCTTTGCGCAATAGACCGGTCCTCGCAATGTTCCGATAACCAGTGGTGGTCTGAGATAGCATAGATATAGCGGCTTCTTGTAGTGCGCGCCACACAGAGGGGTTGTCTTCATAGTGCAGTTTTTACAACATGCAGTCTAAAAAGTTTGACCGTTGTACTTAGTGAAAAAGCGAAATTTATTTTTTTCGACATTTCGAACCGAATTTTGTCCTTGAATCCACAGACCGGCATATTTGAAGCTATTGACGAACGCCCCTGTAGTTGAGAAACAGTGTATTAGAACTATTTGAGCGCCCCACGCGCCTTAACTTAATTACCTTGGTCTTCCTTGTAATAATCTCAAGCTATTTAGCCGCCAACCAGTGGGCAATATACTTCAATATACACTGCAGGGCATATATTCTATGTGTTGCTACAAGATAATTAGCTTAGATTGTGAACGAAGAATACGAGGTCTACAGTTAGTATGCTAGGCATCTGAACGGGTTATCTTGAGGCTTTCCGTCATATTGCTGTCTATCGCTTTATTTCCGGTTTTTGGTGTTGTTTCCTATAAAATGCTAACGGATATCGTTGGCATTCTTTTTCCACGCAGCTCGCGAAAAAGCGTAAAGGTATTCGTGTCACGACCAGCTATCACAAAGCTCCTTTCGTACTTACAGAACACCAGACTGCCTCAAAAGCTGAGTTGGAGTTCATGCCATTCTAGACGCTCAGTCAATTTATTTGTTGAAAGCTGCTCAGACAGTTTGTGCTCCTCACGTGCTCAAGACTGATTGTGCTGCTCACATGCTCAAGACTGCTAATCAACAGGATCATCTGCAACAGAAACTACCGCAAGATGTTGTAAACAGAAGCAACAAAGTGAACTATTAATCTGGCCAGATTTAGGCAAATTTAACAGAATTGTCTACTTCGGTCTCTGTGTGGCCTGTACATGTCTATACGCTTGAACTCTAACAAAAGACGGCAAACAACTTGCACGGAATAAGGCATACGATACGCTTGGACCCCGTGGCTAACACGGTTCCGCGTTGAGAGTTCCTGTCGTTGTCGTTTGCATCGCTTAACGCTTACCACTCTTGATTAAAACGTTATCATTCATTTCTTAACAACAACGCATGACATCACTGTTAACGAGACTGTAGGCAGTGGAAACATACTGAGTCTGAGGATTGATAACCATCCGTAGTGATCGCTGTCGTTACTATGTTACTGTAGCCGAGCGTAATCTTTTTTGCCTTTGTTGTGTTACTGTAGCTAGGCGTTTAGTTAGCTGGATATAAAGTAACATGTTCATCTAATACAATTATATAGATTTATTGAAATAGAAGTCTAAATAAATCTCTCAATATAAAGTAAACGGATAATAGCTAGGTAAGGTTTGGTACACTTAGATTCAAAAGTATGTAGCTAGTTCGAAAGCATCGGCTACTACCTACAGCCAGTCTTTCTGGGTAAATAATGTGGCTCCCATCTTCCTCCGGAGGCAAACCAAAGCCCGGTCTATTATGTCGTTAGGTAAGTGGATTCCGTCCAAGGCGAATTTCAGGCAAGAAATGCTATTGTATGATGCAAACCAAGGTCTTTGCATCTATCTGTGGCGTGTATATGGTTCTCGAATGTGCGAGTTTGTTCAAGCCTCACTGGATGAAAAGAGGACGCAAGTCACAAACAAATCTAGCTTACTATTGAGGAAAGACGAAGTTCATCATTTATCGCGCGTGAGATGATGCGTACCAATTAACATGGGAACGACGAGATGAATAACCTAGACGCCAAGGTAAAGCAATTTGTGACGAAAAACGAAACTTGTTGAACACTGAGTTCTATCTGCAAGATCTGCTGGCACCGGGGTAATTAGGCAAAGGGGTAGGGTGAGTCAGGAAAAGGGGTGTATAAAGCATTTCGTTGAGGTTTCGCGGACGTTCGTCTCGATCCGGACGAACTAACATCGTTGTTTTCGTGCCGATTAGAAGCATGTTTAACGAGATCTCATCGGCGTCCTTCTCTCTCTCTCTCTCTCTCGAGTTTTATTGGATTATTTCGCATTACATTGGCCGCTACATAAGTGACACAACCCAACCTGGCCTGCTAACCTAAAACGTCCACCGTTTACGCCGAGCCTTTTATTTTGTTCAACTCAGGGCGTTTAGTTACATTTTAAGTGCACTGACGCCATTTCTGCCTTATGATATATACACATACATGTACTAGTCATTTATAGATTATAATTCACGTGCATTAATGCCAATAGAGACTCATATGTGTACGGCAAGTAGATGAAGCCCAAAGTCGTTTGCGTGCAGGTGTTGCAGATGAGGGCGACCACGATGCCGAGGGATTGGACGACGGAGCAACAACGTGCTTTCTCTGCGATCTAACGTTTCGAAGTGTTGACCTTGCGAATCAGCACTTGCATCACGTCCACATGAAGTGGGTGAAATGTACCACCCTCGTCAGTGACAAGCAGCTACCCCAAACTTCCACGCAGGTTTGTTGAACTGCATAAGCGACGCGACAACGGATCACGCTGTCATCGTCGCTGCTTTAGACTCCATTGTTGTTGCCTAAATGCCTCTAGCCCTTCTCATATCGTTCGTGAAGGGGCTAGTCACGTTGTACCGACTTATAGGTCCACCTGACTCACCCAGAACTGCTGCCACGTATGTAAGTCGAGCGTTCTATGGACGATTTATTTCACGCCTCTAAATGCCTTCGTTGTGTCGCAGTCTCTTGCAAACTTCATTAATGAAACAGGACGCAATAATCGCACAACGAGACGTGAAGTTGTGTTGAGGTATTGCCGTGCATATATATATATATATATATATATATACATATATATATATATATATATATATATATATATATATATATATATATATATATATATATATATATATATATATATAGGTGTCTATTTACAAAGCCTTTGGAACGCGTTGCGTGCGGGAACAAGCTCAGAAGGGGGGTTGAAATTTCTCGTTGGTGAACCCGACAAGACGCAAGCCGCCAGACACCTTTCTGGGTGGTCCACGTTTGTAATGATATGGTTCTACAATATATAGCTCGCCGTGATGGCCTCACAGTGGCTTAGAACTCCAGGTTGAACATATTTGATGTGCCAACAAAAACTTTCTTGCAGGATATTTGATTTTGCAAAATAGCGTTGGCATCGGTACATTATTGGACAATTGTTTTACTTGAAGGTATATGCTACATAATGGCTTGTTATCTGTATTCCACGTTATGACGGTTGTAACGGCATTTGTTCTTCAAGCTTTGAGCAAGCTTAAGCTTGGACTACTTGAGCGCCTTTCTAAGGACTTATATACTCAAACTGGGCAAACCCCGTTAAACCAAACTTCTGTGTAATTAGGCAGTAATATAATCATCGTGATAATCCAATCAATAGTATGAATGCACTACAACCGAGCATGTTTGTAAAAACTACAATCCCATTTTGGACAACATAGGTGTATTACCAGAAGCTTTGTAGGTCAATAACGGTAAATATACACTTTGTCATATAGTTGGATGCATGGAGCACAGTCATTTCATTAATTCGTAGTTTCACGCTATTGGTTGCATTTATTTCACCACAGGGCAAGTGGCGGCGTGATTTAGGGGGCTAGTGTTGTCCTTAACCGGGGGTGTCGCCGGTTCGATCCCTGTTGTGGATCTAATTTTCTTTGAGCGATGCTCACTGAGAATAGATGATTAACCATATCGCTGAGAGTCAGCGGCCATGATGCCACAAGGACTGTTGGGTAAACCCTAGACATCTCAGTTTGTCCGGCCCTCGGTGCATTAAAGATTTGCCTCACAGTCAGTTATAAGCCGCAGAAGTCGGAGGATGGTCTAAAATCTAAACCAATTTTCTTAAAAATGTTTTTAATCCTAGGACAAGGATGCGATTTTCGTTACTGTAACACCTTTTTCAGATATATATATATATATATATATATATATATATATAGTGAAAGAAATGCTATCGTGACGAAAATCGCATCCTTGTTCTCATCTTTTTAAGAAGGAACATTTTATTGTACTGTATTATTGTATATAATCTTTGTATTGTTCGTTGCAGAGCTGCAAGCTCGAGGATGGGTCTGAAACCACAGTGGCTCAGAACCCCATGTTGGATAAGTCAGACGTACCATCGGAGGCTTTTTTGAAGCAAATTGGTTTTCCCGAGAAAGTCGGCCATTACTGTCACTTGTGTAATATTGTGATCCGAAGCTACACACTTTTCTATCTGCATATGCACAACCTGCACGGAATGGTAAAGAGATTCGTCTGCGTCGTATCGAGCTGCTCCAACACGTTCGATGACGGTGCCATCTTCCAAATCCACGCTGGTATACATGACCAACGGTAAGAAACGCCACAAATTAATAACTCTTCCCTAGGAGTTTTTTACATTCGGCAGCAGACGTATATACAAGTGCTTATACATGCGAGTAGCTAGGTTTACAAACGTCGTTTTCATTTATGTTTGTTAAAAACCTGTGGTGGTGGTGGTGATGTTGATGAGGTTGCTGCTGGTAGTTTTTTAGTTAAGAGATTTAGCCACAAATTTTGAGGGACGCTGAAATGGCTTCGTCAGGGAGACGTTTAATATACATTTAGAGACGATGATTTCCTGTGTCTTTGGCGCTCGCGTGCACTCGCGCGTCGCGACAAACAGCGCCTCGTATCTCAGCGTCTCGGATACGAGTGAATCTCTCTCATCCCCGACCGACAGCGACACGCATATCCTAACTGCGTGTACGCGTTCCTCGTGCGATTTGTTGTTTTGGCTCTGTCAGTGGTGAGCACTTCTGTGCAATGTGCGACATCGTCTTCAATAACGCCGAAGAACTGCAGACACACTTCATGAGTGCGGAGCACGCCACGCAGCACATGCGCGTGCAGGACCAGTACAATCGCTCGGAGCCGCACAACTACCGCTGCCGAATCTGTCACACGTGGCACGGGCTGATGGCGACATTCGTCCGCCACATGGAGACGGAAAGCCACCAGTATCCGTGTCAGCACTGCGGCCAGATGTTCGTCCAGCCGGCGCCGCGCCGAAACCATATCCGCAACGTGCATCCAGAGATGGCCCACATCTGCGAGATCTGCGGGGTGAGTGCGGGCTCCGTGCAGGCGCTCTGGTCACATCTTTCGGAGCACAGCGTCGTGCACGAGTGTGAGAAGTGCCACCGCCGCTTCCTACAGAAGGAACAGCTGCTCGCTCATATGGAGGCGCATGCTCCGCCAACGCCCTGTCCGTGGGAAGGCTGCAATCGACGACTCAACACAAAGGTGCGGACCATCATCAGAGACCTGATCGTTTTTGGCAGACAATCACCTCATGGGCTATAACTTGGCTAGTAACAACGATTACCCCACATATTAAAAGACGCCGACTCAAGGCAAATATACATATACTATCTACAAGTTTCACAGGCACGGATGCCTTCTTACAAACGGGTATTATGCATATATATAAATATGCATAATACCCGTTATATGATATAAATATGCATAATGCCTGTTATATGCTATATATATATATATATACAGGGTCATTCATATCAAAATGTACTTCTTTCGAGGTTGGATAGAACTCGGCAATCAAATAATTTTTCCCTATGGAGGAAGGACGCGGAAACGTTTTGTTTAGTCTTTTTATGGCTTTCCTTAATCTGGTTATTCGCTTTTCGCTACGCAAGCTAGTGAAGTGTCTTCTGTTGTGCATGGTGAATTTTCCTCTGAACACGCCGGTATAATGTTTTTTTTTATGCGTTAACTGGTTCTCCCGCATTTCGCACAATTATGTAGAAGAGAAAGGCAGAAAAACTACTTTGTTAAATTTCATTCTCACTCCTAAACAAAACGTTTTCGCGTCCTCCCTCCATAGGGAAAAAAAATTATTGCCGAGTTCTATTAAACCTCGAAAGAAGTACATTTTGATACGAATAAGCCTGCATAATATATATATATATATATATATATATATATATATATATATATATATATATATATATATATATATATATATATATATATATATATATATATATATATATATATATATATATACAGGGTGCCCGAAAATGTAGCTTGAAAGCGATATAGGGAACTGTATGAGCCTGTTAAAAAACTTTTTCATATCTTTAGGTTGGTCTGTACAACCACTTACGGCTACATCGTGGCGAGTGTGACTTCAAGTGCCCAATCTGTGAACGAGGATTCTTTAAGAAGAAATATCTAGATATTCACCTGAAGAGCCATGAAAGTCATCGAGGGTCGGGCGGTAGTTCGAGTGGTATACCCCTTCTGGGCTCCCACGGTGGTCTACTGAAGCCGCGCTCGAGTGGAGGTGGCTGCGCCCCCGAGGTTCGCCTTATCTGCGCGGGCTGCCTGAAAGGCTTTGACTCCGAGAGCGACTTCAAAACTCACAACTGCAGTTCAGCGAGCGCGGCTGCTAATGGCGACGCCAATCAGCGGGTCGAGCCCGATCGACAGCAGCCAAATCCGGAGGAGTACCAGACGCAGCAACTTTTTAGAGATGAGATCGACACCCAGGCATCTCAAGTCGTAGAGACAGGCCCAACCCAAGATGGGTACGCAGAATTTTGCTTATTGCCTATGCACTAGCACAGCGTTTTTCGACGCTATGCTTATTTCTGGCGATTGTCATGTTATGTTGGATCGAATGTTTCATAGTCCTACTTTGTAACAATTCTTGTATTATTTGACAATTTCCCGCCTTATTTCAGCACTGAGTCACTCGAATTCCTTGCGAGTGATGCGGACGAACTGCTAAACCCCTGCTATGAAAAGTGTGTGTCTATACGAAAGGATCTGGGCAGGGGCGAAGCCTATATCACGTTAGAGAGCAGAGGTACTCACTATACCCTCGATGTTCAAGGAGACGTTCAAGGTATGAATCTCGGCCTCATACGTCTAATATTGCATGACAGCCATTTCCAGCAAAACCCTGAAGATCACAACAGTTAACGAAGAAGACAACTACATATGACTCCTAAGCCGTTGCTTCTATCGATATTTATTCTGTCTAGCCGAATTATTATTATCAAACAACTCTGAACGGGAATATATTTAATATATATGCGCCAGGTTTGAAAAGACTCGAAGAACAGCAGTGCACTCATATATCACACCGACATCAGGTGTACCTGTTGTAGCAAGCTTACCGAAATGATCTCTTGTTTGTTCTTTAGACATAAACGAAATGGATGACGAAGTCGCTGTGCAGCTTGTTCGGGCTGCTGGTGGCGAAGGCGTGACACATCTGCACGTGGAGAGAGCCGGTCGGGCATCGCAATACACGGTGCTTAACTATCGCGAGCAGGCACTTGACGGTGGGGACGTGCCTATGGAGGTCGGGGACGTCGGTGACCTTCGCGGTCCGAGCCTTGTGAGCATGGACAGCGTTCTCGAGTCCAGTCCACACGTACAGCAGGACAGTAATACTGAAGCACATGCTAGCCTTAACGATGACAGCAGCGATCACGAACAGCGCCATTTTCTGTCACAACACAATGATCAACCGGAACGACCTCTGTCTGATTCCAGCACACATTTGGAAGACTTCTGCAATGAAGACACGAAGGTAAGCATTAGCAGGAGCCACCCTGCTGTAACCACAACTCAATCAGAACACACACATGATTACATAGTATATATACATCTAATTTTTTTAAGAATACCGCTTTTTATGAAACCCAGGCAATGATGTGTAGTTCGCGAAAGCGGCGCAACTACGAGAATAGACACCAAATTGCAGGATTAGCTGTACATGGCTGCCACATGAAGAATTGTATTCGAGAGAAGTTACATGATATTTCGTCGTTATGCTTGTGCAAATTCTGCGGGGGCCGTAATGCATTTAGGGCCGTGATGAATATACTCGTATATAGTGTTTCAATAAGAACTTTCCATCTTTCCAAAATGTTGTGTCTTAAATAGAAAGTCGATTATGGAGTTTGTTTATACTCTCGCAAAGTCCAGCAACGTGCGGCGGATCGCCCTAGCTTAATGCTAGCAGGTATTGTCATGAAAGAATGCCTATACGATTGCACAGTTTGGGGAGCTTTTCGCTGACGGATTGTTGATCGTTAAATTGCTTAGAAGGAGCATGGACTGTCTAGTTTCAAACCACCTTGGTCTTTAGGGCTCATTAAAAATGAGCGACCAGCGTCAAATGCAGAGCAAGATGGCTTAGTGGCAAAAGCCTTTGCCTTGCATTCGAAAGGCCTGGGTTCGAGACCCAGACCGGCCACTCCTAAATTGGTTTTCATGGTTCCCAATTTAAAAACAAGATGAATGCCGGAGTGGATTAAAGATCGACCATGATCTATAGCTACATCTCACAGCAGTCATTATTGCGGCCTGCATACCGTTAAACCGCCTATGATAAATCTGCCGCTAATTTCCCACATATTTTGAGCCTCAGTTGTATGTTTTCTGCAGATTACAGCAGAGCACTTCTATAGATCATTCGCAGTTTTTATTTGCACGGTTTTATCGTTTGTAACGGTACGTTAGCTCTCTCCTAGCTTGGGACTGAATCCGATGAATACCGAATCAAGTACCGGTAAGCAGGGCTCGACCTGGAGACTGGTAGTGTTGTACATCGAGTCTTTTTTAACTAACGGTTCTGCTCTAGAACTTCAACTGTCAATAGATCGCACAAACATGACCAATTGCAGCATTAACACGCGTTTGGCACTTAACCGCTCCTGCCCCTCGCCCCGCTAAACTTACGATGCTGTGTTTGCAATCTTGATTTGAACCAGTCTAACATCGTGGAAAGTTCTGCTGCGGCCTTGCCTCATGGCCTCATGCCGATTGGGAGGCACTGAAATAGTTAGCTGCTTTAAAATGTCGGTAGCCGCTTTATTATTACGCTAATATGAATCTTAATGCTATACCGACACGTTAAGCATCTTCTTTCGGCTGTGTGATGTCATGTTACAGATGACCCTGCAGGCGGCACCTTCGGCTGTTGACAACCACCCACAATCGGAGGACGCCGAAGCAGAGCAGATCGAGCGGGAGTTTGCCGTTGATACGCATGTTGACGCTCTTGTTGCTGTAGCAGCGGCGATGGATGAGCAGCTCGACCTTGCCCTGGAGCAGATCAGCCAGGAAGCCGGTGATAACACCTCCGTTCTTCAGGAAAGCTTTCTCGAACACCAGCAGGACGTTCCGTTCATCTTGCAGCATCCTGGTAATTTTGCATACAGACACGACACTATGCGCTCACTCACTTGTCATCCATTAACAGAGCGAGATATAATACATCTGACGAATACAGAGCCTGTAGACTAGAACCGCCGAAAACGCTACCGTATTGGTGGTATCCAAGAAAGTCTACGGACTCGATGGCGGCTGCTTTTTAAATTTTATTCTACAATCGTTTGTACTTGCTTGAGCATTGTTAGGTGTCCTGTTGATGCTCGACGTAAATAATTGAAAAACAATTTCAGCTTTAGTGTACGGGTTATGTGCAAGAAATTGCGTGGTTATATCTATTAGGTTCTTAAAAATAACGCATTTACAGGCACATTTAGAAATTAATTCATATGATATAGCATCAATCTTATATACACCATAAGTTTTACTCACAAATTTGATTTTCGATGCAAGTGATCAAGGTGGTTTTTGATACTCTCAAAAGGGCGCGTTTTGGCGACGGCTTGCACTAAACGGTCGAGAAACTGGCAGTAGTTTTCGCTGATAATCAATTTGCTCTTCAGCGTATGCTTATAGTACACCACGCCTTTCAAATCCCAGCAGAAACACAGTCTAGTCGTCTAAGAATAAGGACCTGCTTTCGCGGCGGGATGGGCCTGGTCCCATGCTTCGACCTTGACTTTGTAGGAGTAACATTGTTGTAAACGTTGTAAAAGACTCCCCTCATCGCCGGTTATCAAGTTTCTAAAAAATTCATTTTTTTAAGACGAACGGTGTTTTTGTTTAGACCTGTTTAGATTGTTTTGAATGATGTCACTATCGATAGCCCTGTGCATTACCAATACAACGCCACATTTTACGTGCGCACGGTTAGCCATGCGCTCGCCACATGTGCGATTTCTTTGAATGCTAAATGTCTGGTCAATGTATTAGTAAACTCACAAACAAAAACACAGCGCTGTCGTATTGAGGGGCGTTCTGTAGAAACTGATTCGCTAAAGTACAGACTACAACAGCAGCTGACGACGCTTGTTGACCACACACGGGCATCTCCACCACGATCAGTTAAATAGAGTGGAGCTCACCGACAGAAGGTTCTGGAATACCTTACATATATGAAAATGTAGATTTAAAGAGAAATTAGTGTCATTGCAAAGCCACCAAGAGGTATCAGTACTTATAAACTGGTCGAACCAGAGAGTTAAATTGTGGCATGAAGTGCTAAACCAACTCTTTGGCAAGTGGCGACAAAAGCCCTGTGAGCATAAACACGCTGAAATTCTTATACGTTTTGCCCCTTAAGGACAAACCAATATATATATATATATATATATATATATATATATATATATATATATATACATATATCCTATTGTTCTGTCCTGCGGGCGGATGCGATCAACACTTCAGTATCTACACATGTGCGTATATCGTGGCATTGTTGATGGCGTTTCAGATATGCTCGATGTTGGCGGTGCCGGAACAGTAGGCAGCCAATCGGTAGTTGTAATGATTGGCAACCAGGAGCTCGATCTTACAGTTCCGGAAGGCATTGACCCACAGTACTTTACGTGCAGCAACCTCGTTAAGGTTTGTATAATACGAATTGTGGAGGCCAATATCCCTACTGTTACTCGATCGATTTATATAAATACCGTTCGAAACGGGGCGTTGCCATGGCAACCATGTTTAGCAAAACAATCGCAAGTTCGAGCCCCGGCCTTGCTGGTTGTATTTGTTGGACGTGGTTGTCATTACCCTGCTGCTACATGCCTCTGCTGAAGAAAGCCTATATAAATCCAGTACGAGAACACGATGACGATAGATTCATTTTGATGACATCGTGCCGCAGGCAACTTAGCCCATTACGAGCGTCTAAAATGTGGTTGTCAGAGCGTTAAAAAAAAAATATATATATATATATATATATATATATACAAGGAAATGTTTACTCTGTTAACATAAAGTTTCCATAGAGCTGGCGGGCGGGGGGGGGGGGATTGCTCCATGGGAGCATATGGTTCAGAGTTCGTTTTATCGCAACAAACTTTTAAAGAGTTTTCTCACGACGCGTCGTCGTATGAATGATATTGAGATCTCTCTCTCTCTCTTTATATATATATATATATATATTTAACTGCGTTTTATATACATGTTTTATAGGTGAGGCAAGAGGATGGAACGGAGCGGGTTCTACTTGTCCCAGTTCTACCTAACGGCGACCTCTGGAACGAGGCCGGAATCGCCATAGATGGTATCCACTTTGACTGCTGATACTTATAGTGAAAACGCAGCCGGCAACAGTTCGCGATGCCACACAAAGGCCATACACGGCCTGCTGCTACCTTGCAGAAGGGTTGAAACGATAAGCGGTTTACTGCCAGCAGAGAGCCGAATCGTCTGTGCAATCCGACGCGGTCTTTGCATGGGTATATACATACATTATATATACCGATATATTTATATACACATTGTCGTATGACTTACTTTGAGAATTTGTGCTGTTTTGTGAAGTCCTATGATCTTCGAGCGCTTTACATATTAAGTTGGAACATTTGCATCTTTTGGTGGAGTGTATATGAATAAAAGGGATTTAATTTATTGTTATGAGCGCTTTGAGCTGTTTTAGTGATGTTGCGCCGCGTTTATTTTGATGAATTGAGGGCGGATAGGGTTGATGAAGTGGCGGCGTGGTCTAAGGAGCCAATGCGCAAGTCACGCGGTTGCCATCCATCCGGGGTGTCCAGTTTGATTCCTGTTGTTGCTGGAATTTTCGTTGAGCGATGCTCATTAAAGATACTCATAATTTATTTTGTGCAATACAACCATCTGCTTGCATAGGTCGGGAGGCTAAAAGCCCGTGTACGCAAATAGATAATAAACCATTCCGCTCAGAGAGTCAGCGACCACGCTGACACACGGGCTGTTGGCGAAACCTTAAATATCTCAACATGTCCGGCTCTCAGTACATTGAAGATATACCTCACGGCGAGTTCCAAACATGTAGGGGACGGAGAATAGTCTTGAATTAAAATCAACTTTTTTTTCTAGGACAGATAGCTGGCCCTCACGAGCATGTACCATAGCTGCCGGTTTGCGTAAGAGCGCGGACCGCTGCCTCCATGCTATCTGACAGAACCCAAATGGCGTGTTCACAGAGCTTTTAAGATGAAGGCCCGTTTTTTTGGCTTGATTCTTCTTAAAAGCGATTGAATCCAGTGCCAAGGCGCCTTTAAGACAAGCGGAGCCCGCCGTCCTTCGGAAATGAGAGGAAATAGCTATCTTATTATACTGACGGCAGAGGCATCCAATAAACCAGGGAGGTCACGTAGGTGAGGTCGTCTGACTAGATCTAGGCAAGGAAAGAGTGACCTAAACCTTTTCGGGCCTCCACGGGACTGCTTTCGCATTACTTTGTAAGACGGACCCCATACATCTCCTCCGGTGGCGAGGCGCACGATAATGCACTAAGCTACCGTGGAAAAGGAGTGATCTGTCATTACGACGTTTCTTTTCAAAATAAAGACCCCCAGAATATGCCCCAACCAGAGAGTACAGAAGGGCGAATCTAGCTTGGCATTTTTTTTAAAGAAGGATTTCTATTCCCTAAACAAAGAGCGGCATCCCGGTACATACACGACCTTCCATATATTCTTTGTTTCAATATATTTCTTCTATATATCCATATATTTATTCTATATATCTATAAAAGCCCCCCAAGAGACTTTTATATCTTCTTGCATGCCTTTCTTATTGAGCTTACAACCTCCGTAAATATCTTCTTCCTCTAAAAAATTATCCCAGGTAGTCTTTGTTACCTCAAAAGACTTGTACTGATATAGATAGTCTAATTCCCTCCCATGCAATTCTAGTTTCCCTTTCCCCTGACCGCATTAAATGATCAGACTTCGCTTTTTTTTCATTAAACACCATGTGCAGTTTTTCCACTGCTTTGCCACATACATTTAGAATTTCTTGAGTTTGCTAGTGTAGTAATACCTTAATACTACCATAGTGTCAGCAAAGAGCAGCACTGGTATCCTGATATAGTCTCCTTTCTCTATCTGTCATCTTAATCCTATGCTATGAACTTTTGCGCTATGATCTCTATATACATAAAAAAAATTACCGGTGGCAACGGACATTCATGTCTGCCCCCCAAGCGACTATAAACTCCCTAATTTTTATACTGCTATTAATATTCGTAACATGATATCCTTATATTTTTTCCAGCCATCTTCCAACATAATTTCATACAACTTTGCTCTGTCCACAATATCATCTAAAAGCCCCGTTACATACCCGTGTTCGGACTTGGTAAGAAATATTATCATCTAGCCTATCTGCACTGCCACTCCCATAATTTCCACTTATGTATAAAACACTTTGTACTCTACTCTTAGAAACCTCTAAACATATTCGACATTTTATGATCTGTTGAGATATTTGATCTCATCTGCTGTGATCTTTTGTAATCTTGATGCTAGTTTTTGCTGTTTCGACACTGGTTACGCCAGTCGTGAAAAATTGTGTTTGTACTGCGGTGCCCATTATGTCTACTATGTATGCTCTATCCTGATCCTCAAAACTGTTTTAGTCGTTGCCTCTTAGGACCCCTACAAATAAGAAATTTGGTGCCTCTGATCCTCATGGATGTTGGAGAAGCCTTAAACACGATAAACTAGAAAGTAGGCATGGACACACCAAAGAGAAAGCTTATACCCTGTATCTCATCCTACTGGTCGCAATGTTAACAGTACGACCCTAGGGAGTCCTTTCAAGACACTGCCAAAGTAGTGGCAGAGTAGATAAGCCGTAACCACCTGAGGAGGCACTGTATCTAATAGGCCAAAGGAGAACCTTGTGATGGCAGGCGATTCGATAGAAATTAGGAAAGAGAAGTACTTCGGAATAATCATCGACACGAGGTTGACTGGAACGACACACGTGAAACAGCTCGCCGCAAAAACCCTGCAAAGAAGCTCGGAACCGGAGACTTCTGGTTTCGGTTGCCGAATCATCTACTTTAGACGTAGTCCCCAGTTAGGCAGACATAATATCGAAAAATAGTGGCACTTGGGTCGGCCCAGAGAATGTTAGTAATTAGGGTCACCCCGTCAGGCTACTACATGCGCGGTTCTATTTTAATAGAATACAGTTATAAAGTGTGCTTTTGTTTGACGACTCCCGTCGATATAGCACTCCCTTCCTAAATAGACTTGATCTGATCCCTTCAGAGAACTCTACTACAGGAAACTCTTATCACTTTATGCTGGCAACTATGGAAGCGGCATTACTATTACGTGCTGTGAGGGACACCGCCTGCCTCAAGTATTATTCTTCTCGAAAGAAACCGCTTTTTCACAACTCGATTTTTTAAACAATTGTCTAGGATATCTCATGTGAGTTTCATGCTTTTTACTTCGCAATTTTACGCTCATAGAAACGTGCTGTTCTACAGAACCATGATATAGCCTAATTTTGGCCCCGAACCTGTGATTCTTAGTTACTTTAGAGATTACCTTCTGTGGTCCGCCGTTTCTAGTCATTTGAGTGTCGAGTTAAATCGGAAAAGCTTTACAACAGACTGAAGCCAAGTCTACTGATCCTTATAATCAAGGGCCGTGCCTCCGAAAGGTCATACTTCGTCAATTCAGCCGCGTAGAGATTGGTAGGTACACTGCGCAATAGGGCGTAGTTCAGCCGTAGCGATCCCAGACTTACAATACAACCGCTAATCACAGGCACCCTTTGAAGTAAGTTCTTCTAGAAAATCTCGCCTGTTATCCGATCTGATCTGCTCATCGAAGTTTTCGTGGTAATTGTTGCGATTTTTCTTACCGACACAAGGTGTTTGCGCACGCGCGTTAGTGGCTGTAACAAACCCCTTGTATTGGAGGCAGAACAGATGGCACGGAGACGACCGGTTAAGGCTACCCGGAAGCCTCTGGGCTGGAGATTCGTGCAGTGCGCGCCCGTAAGCCTTATAGTATTCGCTCAATTTATTTACACTTGTTGCGTATTTATGAGCAAGATGGCTTAGGGGCAAAGCCTTTGCCTTGCATTCGGGAGGACTGGGTTCGAGACTCAGACCGGCCACTCAAATTGGTTTGCATGGTTTCCAATTTAAACAAGGTAAATGCCGGAGTGGATTAAAAATTAGCCATTATACATGAAAAAAACTGTACACGGGCAATAGCATTACGGAAAATCTTGAAAAAAAAAAAATATATATATATATATATATATTTAAGCAGATTGTATCCGTGGGTTGGTTTGCTGTTGCTTTTAGCTATTATAAAAAAAAAAACAAATTTTATTTAACGCATAATGTGGTGTAAACAATTCAACTATTTACACCTTTTGAATGAGGCAAATTGTAGAGACCAGAAACGCTCTTCCCGGTTCAGACTCAAAAAGCTAAGTAACCTATTAATAACTAGGTTTCTCATTTAGCCACTGTGACAAGCGACCATACCTCTTCTAGAATTTTTAAGGATGCGCTAATCACCCGTTCAATCATTAAATTTGCCTACTTATTTGACATTCTTTGACAGGGTGACAAGATTCTCACGCAAATGTAGAATGGAAGCGAACTGCAACATAGTTACAGACAGAATTAATAACCGGAGGGGTCCTTGGGAGGCAATCCAACCTGTACTTGGAGGTGTTCAGGATAAAAAATGTACCAAACTTCTTGTAAACGGGGAACTCGTCACCGATGAAACTTCGTTAGCTAACATATTCAACCACTTCTACGCAACATGTGTGACCCGTTACAACGAGTGCTCATCGAGCTATGCCATTCCGGATAACTTCTCGACGCCTGCCGAACAATTCTCTCTGCAGCCAGTCAACGTTCACAGAATTCACCACCTTTTACAAAATGTTAAAATATGCTCCACCGCCCCCGAACAGATTCCATCACTGGTTCTTCGTAGGGCTGCGGACGCACTCGCATCGCCTCTTGAGTATATTATCAATCTTTCCATCAGAACAGGAGTATACCCCAATGTCCTAAAGCTATACCGTGTGGTTCCATTGTTCAAAGGCGGGGATCGCCTGTCCCGAGACAACTATAGACCTATCAGCATTCCCGCGCCAATATCGAAGGTCTTTGAAAAATGCATTTTTGAACAGTTTACAGATTTTATCGAAGGACACAACGTCCTACATTGTAGGCAGTTCGGTTTTCGACCTAAGATGTCGACGATTGTGCCTGTCATGGATTTTGTCGAGGACATACGGAAACACTTAAAATCAGAGAAGACTGTAGCAGCGGTATTTATTGACCTTAGAAAGGCGTTTGATACAGTTGACTTAGACATTCTTTTAAAAAAACTCTCTACTTATAGGGCTAGTGAACATTTTATAAAGTGGGTGCGCTCATTCATCTGTGAAAGACGCCAAGTTGTCCAAATTGGACAATCTTCTTCTCATATAGAAAATATATCGATTGGAGTGGCTCAAGGGAGTATCAGTGGTCCGCTATTATTTAATATTTTTGTTAACGATATTTTTAGTATTCCTAACCACGCAAAACTAACCTTGTTTGCTGACGACACAACGGCTCTATTCGTGGGCGACTCTCCCCAACAAGTTGAAACAATGATTCGTGAGGATATTGAAAGGCTATCTCTATGGTTCAAAAATAACGGCCTCTATATTAATTGGTCAAAAACAGGAATTGTTCAATTTAAAACTCCAAGAGGCCAATCGACAATCAATCCTGAAGCCTTTGCATGCGACCGCAAGCTTAATATACTAATTGAAACGAAGTTCCTGGGCATTGTTCTTGACGAACATCTGACGTTCCAGGCGCATGCGAAACATGTCAGAAAAAAAATTGTCAGTGGCGTAGCCGCCATATACCGCACACGCAAAATCCTTCCCCGCCAATGCCTTACGGCAATGTACCACGCGTATGTACAGAGCCACCTAACATACGGTCTGGAGGTGTACGGTCTTTCTTATGCATCTAATATAACTCCGCTTCATTTGCTTCAGAAAAGAGCACTTCGTCTTGTCTTAGGCCTCCCACATCGCGTCTCAATAACGATAGAACAATATAAGGAACTCTCGGTGCTCCCGTTACCACATCTTATTAAATTTACCATAGTTGTCGAAATAAAGCGTATTCTTCTTGGCCATCATCCCAACCTGGTTGGCCTTATCGAATCTGCAAGGACCCAAAACACCCGAGGCTCGGCATCTCACTTGCTTATAGTCTCCCCGGCCACAAGTACGCAATCAAGGTTTGCACTATGTAATTCAGGTGTTACCTTGTGGAACAAGTTACCTAGTGGCATTAGGACACTAATATCGCTTAGTCAATTCAAAAACACTGCTAGAACGCACTATCTTACCTTACTTGCGTCTGAATAAACCATATTTATGTAATCATGTACACAATCTATAGAAAAATAATTGCAATAACACGAGATACTACGGTGATAATGTATAAAATCTTACTGTAACTTGTACATATGCTTCGCACTAGCCTGTGGCTATATGAAGTTGTAACATAAATGAGAAACTACAATTAAGAATGAATAAACGTCATATCATATCATATCATTCTTATCCGTTAATTTAGGTTTTATTCGTGGAAACGATGGGTATACCACGATCTTTCCATCTTATTCCTAGCAGACACATTCGAAACCCTTGCAGCTTCCGGCGGTAGCATATTATTTTATTTCATCAACGCTCTGCCTTTTTCAAAGAATCGAATAGATCATTTTCTAGGAATTATACATCCACTCTGCTAATGCTGTCTTAGAATGCACTTGACGAGCTAGCGTCTCCTTCTGTGCGCTCCGTCGTAGTCCTTGCATGATTAATTTTGATTAATATATTACTTGCTTGACATGTACACTTAAGATACGGGTCACCCTTTTGTATAAGTGACTCTTAGAGCGGCAGCATGCGGACAAGTTAAGGTATCTAAAGTTTCCCGAACAGTAGCATCATGGCCGTCAAAGAAAATTTGATCAACAATCGATCAAGATCGAACCGGTGACACCCCGGTAGATGGCAAACATGAGTAGCCCCACGCCTCTGTTACCGTGTTTAACAGAGTCAACACCAAACACGCTGGAGCGGGGCGACCCCTGCCCAGCATCTGCAAGCGAATACAGGAGTAGTCGCCCTAGCAGTTTAAAGTAACAAACATTTTAAGAAAATGTAATGATTGATTTATTCACTTGATAAGTGTGCGTAGATATGTCAATATTTTATATTAGGGAAGCATAACGCTACAGCTTATAATTACCTTTATTGCACTCCCTCGTTTTTCTCGCTCATGGGTTGAGCACCTTTTATCGGGATAGCCTTTGCTGCGTAATTTCGACCCGTGCCATCTTTGCCTAACCCTAACGCCTCCCCTAACTAGTGAAGTAAAGTTTTCAACGTCCACGGAACTGTTTTTCACATTGCTTCATAGACGGACCCCCATAAATAAAGTGCGTTGCAAAAAATTAGCAACTCATGTTTATTTGTCGCTTCTAAAAAATAAAAAAAATGTGAAAAAACAGTGTTGCAAAATATGAGAAACAATAACGCCTTACGGCATATTCGATTCTTAGCAGGGCTGTATCACTTATTTGATACTACATATTCTATATGTAGTATCAATAAGCTTCCTTTTCGCGTATCGCACGTTTTTGTCAGAACTTAACACTCGGTACACTGTGGATCGGTGCACTGGCACTCCCAAAGTAGTCCTGATCCTGGGAGAAGACATTTGGTCATGAGTGGCCAACTGTATGATCCTACGCCGATCTCGAATAGTCAAAACTGGCTTACGCCCACTGTTAGATCTGCACCTTTAATTCACTCCAGGGTGTAAGAACCTGCTGATGATGCTCTTATGCCGTCCTAATCTGGTTGCTATAGCAGTTACTGTATGACCGAGCTCAGCATATGCCTTATTTCTTGTCTTTTCGTTATCCGAGGGATCCTTTGTACGACCTATGGTTTAAACATACGCTTCGCTGTTAGTTCGGCACAACAACTGAGCTGTAGAATATTTTGCAGCTATAGAATGATTGATTCAGCTTGACAATATTCCTGACATTTGATCCCCGGGAACGAATATCAGCTGTAGCATCGACTATCCTTTACAAACGAGAGCTGTGTTGTTAGCATGTTATTGTTGCTAATATTTTGCAACACTGTTTTTTCACTTTCTATTTTTTGTATGAACCGATTGTGAGATCGAGACGAAATTAACAACATACTCGTGTTTCGTCATGTTCATCACGCTCTTAATTTTTTTTTCAAAACGTTCAAATAAATCAAGCTGAAATTATCACCAAAAAACATGAGTTGCCAATTTTTTGCAACGCACTTTACTAATGTGCAACGGTGGGGCTCGAACCCGCGCACCGTTCGAGCCCCACCATTGTCCCTAGTCCCCACCAATCGCGTACCCTCATGTCTATCATACCTGCTCTCGCATCCGCTAACGGCCCGCTGCCTCTTGTATTATAGTTTGACCATTACCACCCATTTTCGATTTCATATTCCCGTACGCTTCCTTTCAACTGGTTTTCTTCTTAATTGCTACCCGCCACTTTTGTGTGTATGATGCCTTTACCCTACTTTTAATTTGCCCACTGGATAGCGCAGTGTCTGTCCATTGTTTACTACTGACTCCAACCTGTATTGCACAAATTCTACTTTCCTGTCCAATTTTGTTTTGACTTTCAATTCAGTTTTATTAAATGTTGGCTTTCGTGCACACAATGCCTTCCAGATGCCCTTTGTAACCACATATCTATTGAACCTCTACTTTTGCACCGTACCGAATTCCTAACCCTTGCTGCATGCTTTCATTTTTAAAATTAATAAATGTTTTTATTAATTTTAAAATTTGTTGAGAGAGAAAACATTATACGCAAGAAATAATGTTTTCTCTCTCAACAACTCTCCATTTGACGCTGTAGTCACACCTAAATATTTATATTGATCCCGATACCCTAACTCCCTCCCTAAAATATACCTATATCAAAATATATGGAAAATCACAAACGCACTTTGCGCGCCCATTAGGCCTCCGGGAAAGAAGCTAGTCAGGAAGAGGCTTGCCCGTTCCCCGAATTGTTTGAAATATATTCACATGTCATTCTCAGTCGATTGGGAAGATGGGGAAACGACTGGTTTTTAGAGTTTTTTTGTCCCATACTACCAGCCCCCTACTCTCAGGCGGGTTTCCTGCAGAGGTGTGCAAGCCACATGTTCCATATTCTCTACACAAAAAGATCACACCGCCACATGTTTGCAAATTTTGACAGCGTTTTCTGGATCATTCACACAAGTAGTCTAGTTGTAGTCTAATTGAGGTAAAAGTGAGTGTGGTTTTAGAGTTTTGCTAGGGTGATATGATACAAGTTGCACATACGGGACAGCATAAACGGGAAAGCATCCGACGCATATCGTCCCCGTAACAAGCCATATTTTTCCGCCGGGATTTTGTCCTCGGTGGCCGAATACAGCCTGTTCACAAGGAACTTTCTGGCGGAACTGGGATCCAGAGTTGCTGCGTCGACCGGCGATAGAAGAGCATGGCAGTTTTGCTGCACAGAATATCAGTTGAAATTCAACGCGAAAACGCCGCGTCGATAATTGGTTCATTGCCCACGGGCAAGGGACTCCTCGTTCTGCCGTAGCCGAATCAAGCCGGCGTCAAAAATGATATGTACAGCTAAAGGACCTAAATAAACGTTAAAAACGCAAACAAAACTGATGGTACAAAGTGCAATTGTTTGTCATGCTTGTGTGTTTGGAAGTAAAGGTCATAAATATAACCAACATTTCATTTAATAGTGTAACGAAGTTAACTACAGTGTAGCAACAGAACAGCCAATCACTGCACCGCCTATGACCAGTGACGTCAATAGACCAATCAAACACCCAACCCGGTGTGAACCACAACAACCGGCGCCGCCGATAACTGATGACATCAGTAAGTCAATCGAGCATCCAATCCAAGGTGCACCGTGACGACCAAGGACACCGCTAAGCTGCGTGCTGGTGACAATAGGGCACGTGCATGACCGCCGACCAATCCACGACGTCGAAGATTCAGAATGGTGACGAAGCTAACGGAAATGTTGATCACGGAACACAAGTGAGCAGCTGTTGCCGGTGACGACAACGGCAAGAGGAAAGCTCCTCCTCTAAGAGGCCTTGCTAGTCGAGCAGGTCGTGACGGTCGCGCTGCACGTGGAGGGGTGCGTCATGGAAGCCAGGTGGTTCGCAGAACGGTACGGGTAGGTGACGAGGAGCGGAAAGCTGAAGGGCCGGCGGAACGAAGCGGACAAAGGCCGGCGGCAGAGCGAGAACACGGAGCGGGTGGATGCCAGGTTTACGGATGGAAAAGCCACGAGCACGGAGCAGTCGAACAGGCCCCGATGGGCACACTACACGTGGAGATGTACGTCACGGAAACTATGTTGGATGCAAGACGACGCGGGTTGATGAACAAGGTGCGTGAGGCGGCGAAACGAAACGGACGAAGGCCGGCGGCAGGGCGAGAACACGAGTACAGAGCCGAAATGTGCTCGGCAAAACAAGGTGTGGCAAGTTTGGCCATTTCGGCCATGTGCACAAACGCGGCAGAGTGTACAGGCGATCGGCGTGGAGAAGCGGCAACGCTGGGATCGTTAGACCATGCCTGGAGGCGGCTTAGGATACACACGAGGATGAGCGAGCGCGAGTGGACGAACTGAAGGAATACGCAGAACCAGGTTCGTGCGCTCGTGCTCGGCGACTGGGTCATATACGGAGGCCAGCCGCCACCGGGTGCGCCACATGAAGAACATGAAGACGATAGCGCACCGCTGTAAAGGACGGCGGATCAGACGCGCATCAAGCCATTTACAGATGTTCGTGAGTAAAGACGGGATAGATTTCAAAACAAACCTATGAAGGGATAGCAGTGTCCGTTAAGCAGCGTGGGCATAGACAGCATCGGTTGGCAGCAATGCCGAAGCAAGCTAAATATATGGAACCAAATTGAAGATGCCGCCACCCTACTATCGAAGACGCGGGAAGTCACTAAATGCGCGAGCAATCTGTGAGTATATAAGGAGGCATGAGAATAAATTAGTCAGTCGTCATTGGTGCGAGCCAGGCAGAGGACGTGTGTTGTTTGACCGAGAGAATGGCGAGCTCGTAACGGTCGCCGTCCGGTCGTTAGGGTGGTGGATACTACAGTAACCAACATCGTTACATTTGGTGGCGATGCGATTTGGTTGCATCGTTATAATAGAGAAGCAAAAAAACTGGCAGCGGACTCGCCCGTCTTATAGGAGTCGAGCTTCGAGATCAGCAGGCGGTATTGCCAATTAAGAAAAGCAGCGAAAACGTAAAGGAAGTTGCAGGCTGCATGTTGGGGCAACCTTCATAGTAGTACAGCCAGTTACAGTAAAAACATTGGGCTATAGGCGAAAATACATTAGCATTTGTACTTAAATTGGGAAAAACGACAAGAGCATGATGAAAATATGGCAGAAAATTTGCTGCATAGAGTATAATCAATTGAAGTTCAACGTGGAAATGCGGCCGCGGTGCTAGGGTGTCCGCCCATAGGCTTTGGTTAATCGAGCCCTGTGGCGTGGTGGCTTAAGTCTGCGCCTCGCAACCGAAGGAGACACTAGATCGGTGCGCGAGCCCCACCGTTGCACCGATTTGTATTTATGGGGTTCCGTCTATAAAGCAATGTGAAAAACAGTTGCGTGGACGTTAAATATTGGCTGAGGGTCAGCCCGAAAACTGTAGGCTTTTAGGGTTTACTGAAGTCGTTTTGAAAATAAACATATTTTGAATAATGTTTCAATTAAAAAACAAACAATAAACAAAGGATGTATTAATGTTACTGGTTACGGGGTACGAGCAAACGCGAATGATTATTGCATTAGTTGACACGCATACTCTTCTGTAATTGCGCCAACAGGGTCCGGCAGTTCTACGAACAGCGCTCTAACACACGGCCGATCAGGTACGTAGTGTGCATCTATGTACAGCCGTTAACTGTGCCAATTTGTTTCGGCTATAGTGACGACGTGCATTGGACATCTGCCCTCTGTAACGGTGTGCCAGGAAGTTTTGAATCGCGCACGCTTTTTGTTCGGCTCTAACTCACGATGTTGTATTGATGGCTGCTGTTGTGAACGTAACTGCACGACTTGTCGCTGCTTCTGTTGGTTGGAATAGTGTTTCTGACAACGTGCAGCGAGACCGTACGCTAAACACACGAGGTGCATGCAGCTTGTGTTTGGCGTTGCTACTAATTGAAACCGGTGCTTAAAACGAAGCAGTGTGTGTGTGTCTGTGTGCAACAACTTGTTGCAGCTCTAACAAACTGTACGTTTTTTTGTACCTATGAAATTTCTCCACTGCAGGTAGTGCAGGGAGGCCCGTGCTTCGTTTCTATATCGCCACAGAGTAGCAGCATTGTTAGTAGTACGGATGGATGTCCTAAGAAGTCTTCAGTAGAAGAAGACTTCACAGGCCACAGGTCGTCGAAGAAAGCGACTAGATAGGGCCACCGTGCTTAGTAATGAAGCCTGTAGCTTGGGTGGCGGTGATGGTCCATAAATGGGGTGTAGAAGTTGGCCCCGTCACGCGGCTTATTAACGATCCAGTTTTACGTCCAAATGTAGCATACTGGCTGCGCGCAGGAAAGCATGTCTCCAAGAGCGCTATCTTAAAGAATTAAGGAATGTAATTTTTAAAAAAATCCTTACCGACTGTTCTTTAAAAAAGGAATTTAAAGTCGACGCCTTCACTATCACCTCAACCCTGTTTGGAATCCCGCTGTCCGAAATCAGCTTCATATCGCCAAGTCTTCCTTGTAGATACTAGAGTCTACCACGTTCTAAAAGAATGCAAGTGATTAAAGAACACATAGGCTTCAAAAGTACGGTGAGATAGCTGTAGAAACATTCGCAGGTTTTTCTCACCTGATAATGATTTCGTAGCCTCAAAATCTGCCAAGTTCCTTTTGTGGAACAAAATGGCGGTCTCTACGCACGCTGCTATAGAGTTAGAGAAAGGTAATGAGGCTGCCCGTATTAAAAAAGCTAGCTATACAAGTAGAGCAACAAGTGAGTTAACAGGAATACTTACCGATGACCGGACTGCCCTGTAAAATGCGCCGGAAAACGAGACCATACACTTCTACGAACCGCTGACTTAACAAAGTAAGAAACAACTAATAAAACATTTACATTTACGCAGGTCAAACGGAGTTCACATTAATTTCCGTGCGTTTCAGTAAAAATGTTTTTTTGTGAACTGAAAAATGGCGAACGCTAATGTTACGTACAACTGGTTTACCTATTAGTGTATTTCCAAAAAAAATGAGGAATATAATAATTACGATAAACACGTTGACAAATTTTATTATAACCACTGCTCCCAATGTGCATATATGAATGCTGCATATTTATATATTCGGCTTATCATTAAAGTTGTATGCTAAAAATAAATGATTTGCCCAGCGTCGTTGTATGGCCTGTGAATTTGCTTTGCCGTTTAGCGGCGGACAGATTGTAAGATAATATATATATATATATATATATATATATATATATATATACACGAACTATGTGTGTTAATGGCAGTGACCATGAGTTTGCCGCAGTTCAATTGCAGAGAATTGTTCAATTCAATTTAAAAACTACATATTTGCTAAGCCCACAGCTACTGGTTGAATGAAAGAATTGCACGATTATAGAATGGAGGCTACTTCGTGAGAGATAGAGCAGCGCGATACGAGCCCGTCCCACGAACTGAGGTAGTAACATGCTCAATACGAATAAAACGATTGACTATACTCCCATTTAAAACCCTTGCTGCAGCATCAGTCGAGAAGCGGCTACTAATGACTGCCTGAAACGTTGGACACGACAGCAGACACACAAGCTATGCTAACCAACCCATTCGTTCGCTTCCTTTAACCCCAAACTTCCAACAGTAATGGACCAGCAGTTTCTCTTTACATATATATATATATATATATTGCTACACCCGTGTCACGTTATCACCCACCGAAATGTATCTAGCGGGATCGAATTGCACAGACAGCGTACTTCCTTCTTGATGCATATATGTGTGCGTGGCCATGTGACCATAACTGCACGAAAACGATATTCTAGCATTGAGCAAAACGGTTGAGGAAATTTCTTCCCAGCTAATCAACGACACGTTGCAACCGGGGTTATACTAATAGTATGTACACTACATATGACGTGACCACGATCAGACAGGCGGGATCTTTTCTGGCATCGGATTTACAACCCCAGGCCGGGCGTAACCGCACGCAGTTTGAGTGAAGTAGCGCAACTCCGATAAACCTGAGCTTACCTAAAGACTGTCAGTAAGTAGTGCATACGCCCCTCCTGACAACGCCTCGTTTCTCACGGTTGGCCGTGATTGTTATTCTCATAAAATGATCTTCTATAATAAAAAAACACCCACGTTACAGCTGCATAGCGGTGGTCCACACTTTGGCGCAGAGAGATGTTGCAAAATCTAATGTTCAGCACCAGTAGTTCTACTACAAATATCCTCTCATTTGTATTTATTCCTATTAAAAAGTGCGTAAAGTGGTCACGGTGTGACCAACCTTGCTAATTCAGTTGTTGTTGTTTTGTTTTACTGGCAGTCATGTTTGTTGTCCTTGTCATTTTTCGCGTAATCCGAGGCTCATTCCCGTAATAATGAGCCGTCGATCCATTAACATTACCATCTATCTCACCAAAGCCTACCAAAGTTGAGGTTTGTTTGACGTCACTGAACAGCTCTTTCAGTGAGTGATGACGCTTCGTAGTATCGTCGGTGGACGTGACAGTCGTACTGACGGTGACGCCGTTACTAAAAAGATCTTACCGGACACCCACTTGCAGTTAAGACCCTACACATGGCGTCGTCGTTCAACGATCATGAATTATTAACCGGCCGTATCGTTATTGTCATCATCGACCCACAACGAACCCACTTTAACTTCAAGAACAACAACAGTCACAGCTTTAACCCCAAATACACGTTTTCCAGTCGTTTTCAGAACATGCAGTATGCGCGGTGGTGTGACTAACTCCTCCTCCCCCCCACAAATTCGCTCTCCAAAAGCACGAAACGTCACGTCACACAGTGACGCAAAAAGTACACACATATGACGCGCAGACACCAAGTATGCATACGGTATGCGTGCAACCAACAGACACACATCTCATAAAAGTTATTGACACTGTCCTCCTAGCTCGGGTTAAGTCGCCAATTCAACACTGTTCAACACTGCCACAGCCGCAACTACAACAAGCATCAATCACCACAAGCAATACCAACCATCACCTGTAAGCAAATGACTGATGATATTCAATTTGGATAGCTATTATTGCCTAAACTTCAGCTAAACAGTGACAAATACTACGATGGCTGGTTGGTCAAACATGTCAAACTTTAGAGAACAACATTCAATTCATAATTGATCATGCGTACACACTGGAACATTTGCACCCGTACACAAAATTGCACACGCCCGAAGACATGGACACACGCAGACGCGCGCACACACACACACACACACATGTACATACGTTTATATCTAGCTTGCTGAAGTAGTATGTCACATGTAAAAGATGGTACTCGCTCTTCTATTCGACTTAGTTTAATGCGAATAGTATAGTGTATATTATATTATGTATATATGTATGTATAGAGGTATATCCGAGAAAACACGTACAACAGACAATTGCATACATGTGGCACTACTCGAACGGAAGTAACTTTCAGCCAAAAAGAAAATAACGTTCAATCTTCTTCTTCTTCCTCCTGTCTCTTTCGAGAGATAGAGAGAGGAAGAACAACACTAAGCAACAAACAGTCAACAACACTGCTGCTAGTATGTCACTGTATCATCGCCTACGCTTTCGTCCGTGCGTGGACTTTTCGCAGCAGGCCATCCATTAATTTGAGAGCGGCGCAAACTGCATTCATTTAGCGAATGCACTACCATCGGCGAGCACTTGCAGGGAGAGCATCTCGTGTGAGCATCCGCTTCCCGCTTCCTGATCGCACTGCTGGTGGAAGGTCAGGTATGACGTGAGATGGTTGTTACTGTTAGCGTAGTTGTTGCTCCTATGCGGCCGCCATTCACCGGATAGGCTGCGGGGAGGTTTGTCTACCTGACTCTGGTGTTTTATTTTATTTTAGCTCTGATCTGCGTGCCATCGTCGCCCGCCGTGTTGGTCCTTGTAGTTGCTGTGTTGTTTGCGGTGGTCTTGGCCAGAGTGGCCTTCGACCACACAGGTATGCTTGCCACCTCTGTCTAGTTTCGGTCGTCCTCATCTCCACGCGGGTCTCCGTACTCCCAAAGGTTGAGATGCTCGCTCTTAGCCTTCTGTTGAGCCTTTTCGTAGTCATTACAGATCTTCGCGTATCGCTGGCCTTTTCGAGGTTCGAAAAACATGAGTCCGTCGGCGACGAGGCCGCGTCCAATATCCGAATCGCCCACGTGCAACGTCACATAGTTCTGTAAGTTAGAATGATACGTATAAAATAGAGAATTATTTTCACATATGCCATAATTATTTTCTGCCACAATCAGCGAAACTAGAATAATAGCCTTCAAATTCAGCGTACGATTAAATGAAACAATATATATATATATATATATATATATATATGAAGTGCAGGGGCTCTTGTGACGACTGCAGATCCATACCTCTCCTTGAATTGTGTATTCAACGTTCATCTTGATGTCGCCTTTAACTGAAAGGTCCTTCTCGAATGCTCGGCGGGCGTCCAGCAACTTGTCCTCGTCCGTCGGCATCTTCACAAACGCCAAATTGACCAAATGGGCAAAATCCGGCTTCGTCGCACAGAACGCGGGAAGCTGCTGCAGCTCGCTGGGCTTGCATTCACTGCGGTTGCCGAAGTCGATGTATAAAAGCTCGGCCTTTACTGGCGTAATTTTCTCAATTTTCACGCGGTACCAATCTCCGTCGCTAAACTTGGCCGCAGCGCGTTCACCTCGTTTGAATGTTCCAGAAATCGATGGATTCTTAAGCTCCTCCTGAAGCTTAGCGTGCATTTCCTTGTATTTCGCCTGATCGGCACTATACTGCACGTAGAACTTCGACACGGCCGGAGTGATTTCAGAGATTTCCACTGTCTTGAGCTCGATCTTGCGCTCCGACTTCACGTCCTCCTGAGGCTCTTCGACGGCCTCTTTGGCCTCCTCCTCTACCTGCTCGACGTAGTTCTCCCATAGGCGCAGTTTTTTCTCCTTAGCCTGTTCCTCGGCCTGGCTAAGATCCTTGAAATAGTTCGTCTTGTCAGCGGAATGGTGCACACTTGCTAGCCCAGCTTTGACCAGCTCAACCGAGATGTTCTTCCCATTAACCATTGCTTTGCCGATCATAGCACCGTTCTTATCTTGTCCTTCTAGATCGATCGTGATGTCGTGTTGTAGACACAAATCTCGCGTGAACTTTAGTGCTTCATCGCCGAACGGATCGCCTCCCTGAGCCGCCTGTCCACCCAGCTCTGGCCGGCTCGAGCGCGGACACTGGATGCCGTTGAGAAGCAGTGTGAACACACACGCGTGCTTGGCACAATATACGCGCAATCGGGACCCCGACGACACAAACTCCACGATAGCGCTATTCGGGTTGCTTCGCTGAATACTGGTAAAGTACTGCTTCGATTTTATGACGTCTCCTTGGAGATCTACCACTTTCATGGACTCGGGCTCTTTCTTAGCAAAGAGACCCACACCGTTCTTTTGAGCGGTCATTTCCGCTGCCTGTAAATCGACGTAGTGAGGTGAGCGTTGATCGTTGTCCTGTCGGTATCGAATCACGCTAGCCAGTCCTGCAGAAACCAGCTGCTCGGCAATGTTCTTTCCATTTACTAGTACCGTGCAACAGGTCTTCTCCGGAAACTGGTCGCTTTTCGGCTGGATGTAGTCGGTCTGCACCACGACATTCTTTCCTATCAAGCGAGTGCGAAGGAATTCGCGTGCCTGAAACAGCAGAGGTTGTTGGAACATCCTTTGAGCCATGGTCAATTTGCCCTGGGGCTCCTTGGTGGCTTCTTTTCTCGGTGGCCGAATCGAGGACAGAAAGATTTTTCGGAGATTGTTGGTAGCGTCTTTCACAACCAGGATATCAGCAGCGACCACCTCAACGACCTTTGCTGTCGCAACACCGTTGACGATGGGTGCAGCTTTAACCGGCTCCTTGTAGTCCTTCCAGATGCCTGCCCTTTTTTGCTTGGCGGTTTTCTCGGCTTCCCGCAGTTCGTTGGCGTAGCCTTGCTCCATCGCCGCCAATGACCAATCCTGAGCATGGGCGAGACCATTCGCCACCAGCTCTTTAACGATATCATACTGAGGGTGCACAACGCGGCCAAACAACTGTCCGTTGTTGCCGGCCCCATCGAGAATGATCTTCACGTCCTGGTGTAACAGGCCGGCCTCGATGAAATAGATCGCACGAGGTTTAAGCCGGCTCTCGTCTGACGGGCCTCGAATTCCCGACAACATGATTGTCAGATAGTAGAAAACGCCGTCCTCCAGCTTTACGAATACACGAACGCCGGCTGCTCCCGGATGTATGCTTTCGACGACGGCGTCAAGTGGGACACCTTTGTAAGAATCCAGCAGCTGCGATACATCGTCAGCGGCCCAGACGATCTTCCGGCCTTCCTTTGTCGCCTTGTCATCGGCCCATCTGAAAAATATATCATACGTGACAACGTCAGAAAATCGAATTCGGAGGATAATAACGCCATATCATATCAATACCCATTGACAACTGTTTCCACTCACACACTAACGAAAGAGCCAAAGAGTGGCGGTACTTACATGCCACGCTTAGCATTCTTTGCCTGTTCCTGCAGCTCCTTGAGTTTGTCATATCGCTCGTTTTTCTTACTCACCTGCATCAGCACAAGACACACGATCACAATAGGAAATCGGAAATAAGCACACCTTCCCCATTGTCAGTTATTTCTCTCTCTCCCTCTCTAAACGTGCACATATACAGTTTATTAAGCCATTAAGCCTCTGATCAATTATATTTAAACGTTCCAAACTTTTTAGTTTAGGACTGTTGGGGAGACCCTAATACCTTAACATGATGCGGCCGCTCTAAGCGGCCTTAATACGACGTGTTCACAGCAGCAGTTGACAAAACAAACGATTCCAGCGCGTACATGCGTAGGTCTTTAGTTACTTCAAGGATATTGTTGTGATGACCCACAAACAACAACTAACATTGCAAGCAAGCAATCTGTTCTTCTGAGTCATTCGGTAGAATTTATTCTTTTTTTTCTTCTTCTTTTTCTTCTAGTAGAACAACATTGTATTGTATTGCGTTGTATGGCAACGTATTGTATTAAATGGCAACTTCATCAATGACTTACATCCTTCACCGATGCGAGACCACGACTGACGGCCATCTCGTTGAGGCTCTCCCCTTCGAGGGCATTGCCCTTGTAGACGTAGGCAAATACCGATTTTGCAGCACGATGCTCAATCTCTGCTGTTACAGCCGTTCCGACCAGTTCTTTCCGAAGAATCTCACGACACTCCCAACCGAGCGGATCGTCTCGCTGGTTCATGTCTGAAGTGTACACGGCCACCTAGTCAGAGCATAGGCAGATGCAAAAACGAAAGCTGTTGTTACGCGATGTTGGTAAAAATGTGGATAATCGATGACAACTTGAAAAGGAAGCGCGCCATATATATATATATATATATATATATATATATATATATATATATATATATATATATATATATTACACATGATTTATTTCCACACCAGGTTGTGCGAAGTTTACAATAGTATGATAAACATTAGTACAGCCTTGTAATGATATTAAATATAAAAATGGCTCAGTGCCAGCCTTGTTAGCGAGAAGACTGCACTGCACTGATATCTTACACATATACCATAACAGTATTTACAAACACATGTGCCACAGGATTCATGATAAGCGTCTTTCTGGCATAAGAGATGGTGAAAACCGTTCACAGCAAAACGGACGGTTATATGCCTGCTTGTCCTGCCCGTGGCCTTCCATTCTTATATATATATATATATATATATATATATTCAACTAACAACAACAACAGCCTGTCATCATTGCCCGGTCCATACGTTGTGTCTTATTTCTAGCTAAATTCGTCCTTTATGCTTCCAAATAAACAAATCACCTACCACACATTCAAATAACGTCAACAAACATGTTTCAAATGCGTCAATCGTCCATTTTCTAGAATATTCACTATCAAAGCACCACATGCAATGTTCCAAGTAGATCAGTCTTCAGGGCAAGGAAGGGCAAATTCTCTTGAAGTCGTCATTGTTCTTACCTTGGGCGCGACAAGATTCGCAAGATGGACGACCACGTCGCTCGGGGTTCGATCAGGTCCAAAGACGCACATAACGAGCGTATCGGCCGAATTCACCTGTGTGCCACGTCCGGATACCCCCCAACAACACATTAGTACACATCTACAGACATGTTGTTAGGCGGTGGTGATGCCCAACGTTATGTAGTATGAGTCGTTTGCAGACGACTGCTAAAAAATATACGGTAGGACTGACTGGGGGCATCGCAAGACTCGGAACAGCTAACAATGCGTTTGAGAAGTGGCCGAAGTTCGCCTTCACTCGATTTGTCACTTCAATGTAGAGCCAAATAGAACAAAACTGTGTATTCAAGAGAGCAGCCCTAATACAAATAAAAACATTTCAGCTTCCAAGATAGCGGATACACTAACGCAACGTTTATGCTCGCATCTGGAATACCGTCTAGTCATCACTGATAAAGAATGCAGCACACCTTTGGGCAATTTGTGAAGAGGAAAACTTTCCTCGATAAGACCCCCTGTAAATGGATATTATATATACATGATATAATATTATATACATTGCGTTGTTTACAGGAGTTTATGCGGTTCCCCTACCTAGTCGTCGTTCTCCGCTTTAAGCTAACGTGTATTTTTACGAACGCACGACGTGCAAACCTTGAACCAAAAAAATCTGTTCCCATTGGGGTCCCCACCACCCGAACTATGTTCCGACAGACACATGTGGACAAACAGTTCTTATCGAAAGAGAAAAAACATCCACGGATAACCACACCAAGAAGAATACAATAAAATTCAAACAAATGTAGCGTTGGTATCTGTCGGTGCAGGTATGCTATTTCTCAGTGCATGTGGTCATCTACCGGGGGTGTCGCCGGCTCGAGCGATGCTCATTGGGAATAAATAATGAACCGTACCACTGAGAGTCAGCGGCCATGTTGCCAGAACGAAGAACTGTTGGGCAAACCATATATATCTTCACATGTCCGGCCCTCGGTGCGTTCGAGATATGCCTCGGGATTAGCCTCAAGCCCGTAGGAGACGAAAAATATTCTTTATTATAGTGCAGGTGTGTAGTGAAAAAAAAACAGTTCCAAATAATTTCAGCAAGCCAAGTACAAACCGAGAATGGTCAAGGTCAAAAGAACGAAACACTCTTCATCCGTACCCCAGGAAAGCAATTTCATTTCGCGTATAGATATACTTCCTAGGGTACCAAGTCTGCACGTGACAGAGCGTAATAACGTAATCTTCGTCTCCGCATTGACTTCGCCACAGCGAAACGTTACGCAGCCACCAAACCAGTTCCATAAATATATAGATATTTATATACTATAAAATTTACACATACATACATATAAGCATCAAGTCATATATATATATATATATAAATGGGAGTGGTGCTTATGTATATACATAAAAGCAGGCAACCAATTCAGGTAGACGAGCGTTTCTCTCTCGCAGCGGGCAGAGGCGGGGCAAAGGAGCGACGGGGGGGGGGGGTGCGAGCAGAAGGAGGAGAAGGAGGGGGAGGAGGAGGTTTGACCTGTTCCCCCTTTCCGTTTCCACCCAGTTTTTGTGTAGCGGCTTTCCTCTTTTTCTCCCTCTTATTCTTTGCTCGATAGCCGGCGGCAGGCAGACAGACAGGCGATAATCTAAAGGCCAGACCAGCGTGTAGGGTTTAGCTGGCGAGCAGGCGACGTCGACGACAATGATGATGATGATGATGATTGATGATGACGACAACGATGATGACACCCACTCACATCGGCGGGCGGTTGGACAGGCGGGGACTAGTCCCTAACAGCGAACAAACGAACGAGCTAGCTAGCAGCAATAGCGTATAGCTGGGAAGCAGCAGCAGCACAAAGAACAGCTGTTGAAGAACGCCAACAGCAGGAGGCAACGCGAACGACAAACAAGCAGCCACGACTGCTGTCCTGCTAGTCCTGCTACCGTGACGCGGCCGCACGCGCCGCGGCCATATCAGCGTCAGCCAGCCACGACCATTACTACCACCACCACACGATAACTGACGATAACATAACATACCGCGCACGTCGTACCGGAAACGCCGGCCAACGCCGAACAATAATCATCACGAGCCGCCTAGTGAACGAACGCGGCAACTTAATGCTGCAACTGCCCTGTGTGACTGTGCAGTGAGTGTCGGTACGACGATACAATATATTGTTGTATGATATTTATTGTTGTATTAGGTTTTCTTTTAATTGGGGGAGGGGGTTGAATGCACCATCTCTTCTGCTATTGAGACATCTGTGCTCCCCGTTTTTTTTTTTCGCGATCATGGTCGATTTTTAATCCACTCCGGCTTTCACCTCGTTTAAATTGAGAACCATGAAAACCCTATTTCTTTTTTTTATTATTTTATTAGGTTTGATTGATCGAGTGATCGATCGATTGATTAATTGATTAAGTGCCCACGGGCCCACTGGAGAAAGTGCCCATGGGCCCACTGGGAGGTGCCCACGGGCTCGCTGGAGAAACGCTGGAAAAAGCCGCCGCCCAGCACCGCCATGATACCGAATCAGAGGAGAATCCATCTGCATTGCTGTCATGATTGTCATTTTTAATGATCGTCGTCCTTTGACGACGTATCTCTAGCCTTCGACTAGAAAGAAGAGCCAGCACGTCGTCGTTACATTCGTAACTTCTCTAGATCGAGAAATAATAGCAATAAACTTTACGGGCTGTCACACCCTTAGCCAAAAATTACCGTTCACGAAACTGCTCTTCGCACTGCTTCATAGACGGATGACCCCCATAAATACAAAATGTGCAACGGTGAGGGGCTCGAACGTCCGCGCACCTATGTGTCTCTCCCAGTCGCGAGGCGTGCAGGCAAATACACCCTCCACGCCATCACCGGGCTCGACAGATAGAGAAAGCTCAAAACAATAGACATTTGCTCTCACAAAGTGTTGTGTGCAAACATCACAACACATCATAGTGGTATTTTGTCTATAATTGTATGACGTGCTTTCATAACGACACAACATCGCTACGGTGGTAGATGGTTTCTGGCCCTGTCCTCACGGTAGCTCACCGCCATGCGCAATCTCAACTCTAGCGGCATGATTTTCGCTATCAGGATAAACCATCCGTCTGTAAGCCCTTTTTGTAATGGTTTTTCTTTAAGTGGCTTTTTTGGTAATGCTCTTTCTAAGTGGTTAACTAGTTGGGAATGATCAAACCCATAAACGTGTCTTTAAAATGCAGGCACAGGGTGACAGGAAACGCAGAACTCAAAGAAATGGTCAGAAAGACAAGAAGACAGGGGGTTCACTATTGCCTTGTGGTGGGAACACGGTAAAGGCTTAGTCTGGAGCGTCACCATCTCGTGTACCTCGGCGCAGGTAGGTCCTACCTGCGCCACAGCTCAAATGAGTCTGAATGTGTCGCAGAACACGCAAACCCCAAGAAGCAACAAAATAACTCGCTAAACGTTTAGGAAGTTACTGTTTTGTATCGGTGGCCCTTGATACATTGGGCCGCATCAGCTTAAGGACGGATAAGATCCTAAAAGAGATCACGAGATGCATGGAGGAATGGCATTTACGGGTAATCAAGGCACAGTTTTTGAGAAAGATGATGTCTTTGGTTGACGGAACGCAGCTTTTATTGTGGACGGCATGGGCCGAGCGGACGCACGATCAAATTCTAGCGCACTTGTTCCCCACAATTGTCTTAATAAATAATTATTAAATAAATAGTTAGCAATCATGCCTACATGCAAGCAAAAGAACGTTAGTAAAGTTTTTTTGTGAATTAAAAAAAAAAAAAAAAAATATATATATATATATATATATATATATATATATATATATAAATATATATATATTACTTAAATAAATTAATGAAACTCATACTTTAATTAATGAGTACTTGCAAATACACCCTAAAGCACGCAGCGTCTGTACTGAGGAGGTTACTCAGCGGCGAAATCAGCAAAGTATCAAAAAACGTGCATACTAATAATACATGAAAACAAACGACTGACTTCATTTCTACGCTTACCTTTTTCACGTTTCCGCGGATGATCTCGCCGGTAGGCTGTGGCTGCGGGTTTGTGGCACCTGTATTCGCCATGTTGTTGTTGTGGCAGCTGGTCGCCTTCACTCAATTGTTGTTGTTATTACTGTTATGGTCGTTGTTGTTGCCGTCTGCTTTACTGGCTGGTGCCGGCTCTCTTGGTGACTCTCTCGAGGGTCAGGTAGAATATCGTCGTTCTAGGTACGAAAGAAAATCGACAACCTTTGTTACATATTATACAATGATTCGTACATTGCACAAGCATATTGCACAAACACGCACACACACACACACACACGGATACGCTCACACAAGCACAGTGCGGGCACGATGATGGCAAGAGAAGAAAGGAAGCTGAAGCAGAAAATTGAGAAGATCCTCTGGGAGCCTCACGGGTAATAGGGGCCTCGTGCACGCACCTCCAGTACTAGCCGCACTGGTTGGTGTTGCTGTTGGGTCGTAGTGGAGGTGGTCAACAACAAATACAACAACGCTCGTGAGACGTCAAGAAGATCTTTCGAATAAAATAGATGCATAAATAAATGTCTTTCAGTCGATCAATAAATCAGTAGGAGTAACTCTCTGTAACCTCAAGTCGATCGTCAAAATGCACACCACAAGCCCGTAACAGCACGGTCGTCAGGTCTGGCGGCGTATAAGCACAACAAACAACGACAAAAATACATTAAAAAAAAAACAACACGAGCAACGAAGAAGCGGAACATATAAAATGGCATCAGCATACATTGGCAGCAATACTGACTCCTGGTGGTACTATAGAACGAGTGTTGTTGCCGTTATTGTTGATGTTTTGTTGTGCGAAAAATGACGATGCCACAAACGAAAACAACTCTTGCAGTGAATGCGGAGATAAGTGCTGTGCTTGCCTAATTAACGCTCAACAAAAGAAAATAAATACTAGGTGAAAAAGAATTGATTTGCTACGACGTTAATCGTTAGAGTTGATTGATGATGGTGACATTATGTCGACGACGACGTTGATGATTATGGAATGTGATTTGTATGTGTGTGTGATATGTCGACTGGTTGGTTCTCCGAGTTCGCAGCAACTGACTGACAAGTAACTGCGGAATGAATGTCTAAAGATAAGATACGCGTCACAAGGCCACGCATGCAGAGTCAAAACGTTACCAGGTCCACATAAACCAGGCCGTATGTTTTTGGTGTTTGCTCGATCCTATCCACAGTGGTGTTCACCTGGTCCTATCCACAGAACTATATTGTACTACTTGCTCTGCTAAGACAGAAAAGTACAGTTGATTGCAATGTGGCTGCAACTATGATGGCGAGGACGACGACGACAACGACAATAACAACAACACTAAAGACCACAACAACACCACCAACAACAACAGCTGCGACGACGTAACTGTAAACTTAGATAACAAAAAGACAATCGCAAACTACTCGAGCAGGGAGAGTTTCCGGGAGTTAGCTACTCGTTACTATTTGCGTTGAGACGCAAGCAGCTAAGCTAGCTGAGGAAGAATAAGAAGCAACCGCAGCAGCAGATGGTGCCGGTGCCGCTGTGGCAAAGATGAACAGTGAATAGCAATTATGGCTATGGTCTTCTTCTAAAAGTACTAAGCTAACCAGTCCTACAATTCGAATGTCTACCAGAGCGTGCTACGTGCAGATGGTGTCGATGGCCATGATGATAATGTTGTCCATAATAATAAAAATTATTATTATATAATAATATCATCGGCTCTATGGATTGAGAAAAGGGAGGGGGATGAGCCTACGCGGGTACACGTTCGGGTCCCACAATTGTAGAGAAATACTAAAAAATGTAATAAATAATAATAATAATAATAATAGAAGTAATCCAAGTAAAAATTTACAACGATGACAATTGCGACGACTGGTCACTATAACCACCGCTACCGGAGATCTCCAATTGTAGCGTATAGAATAATAATAATAGATCGACCGGTTAGTTGATTGATTGGCTGGTTGGTTGGTGGACGATCAGATAGATATACCTTAATTAAAGCCTCTCAAAGTAGGTAAACTGTAGGAGGAATACGTTGTTGTTGTTGTCGTTGTCGTCGTCGTCGTCACCGTCACTCACTCACTCACTCAGTTCGGTTGCAGCGTGCTTCGGAAGAAGTTGTGGTGTCGTCGCGAACGACGGCGATTGGCGACGCGATACTGGCCACGAAGCAACGCGTCAACAACCTGCGACGATGGCGATTCCTCCGGTTGTTTGGTGAGCGGCCGGCCGACAATTCGTCCGTCTACTGGAACTTTACTACTCTTCTTCTTCTCTAGAAGTGTTCGACTACTATCATCACCACTGCTGCTGCAGGCAACTGGGGGTAGCAAGGGACTTGTGGTGTTGGTGCTGTCGACGTTGCACGCACGTTGTTCTTCGACGGTGTCGTTGTTGTTGTTGTTGTTGTTGTTGTCGTCGTCGTCGTCGTAAGTTCATATACACGTACGTAGGCACGTAGATATCTATCTATCTATCTGTCTATCTAGCTAGCTAGCTATGTATCGCTATACCTGTCGATACGAAGGTTGGCTCTACCAGCCGATAGAGCTCTATGTGGCCTGGCCGTCAATTCGTCTGTCTGTCTGTCTGTCTGTTTGTGTGTGGCCGGTGTGCCTCTCACTGATTTACCCATTCACACGTTTTCTTTCTCTTCCGTTCGTTGGCTGGCTGGCTGGTTGGAGTTGCCTGGTTAGCTCACTTCTAAACTATCTCTTTTGCTAGTGTAACTGTAACCGGCTAAGCAAGCAAACAACGTTGTTGTTTGCCAAGATGGACAGCGGACTACTTACTTACTGCTGCTGCTACGACAACAAGTGAACCGTCGCGCTATTGCTGCTGTCGATGCCGCCGCCGCCGCCGCCGCTGCTACCACCGATCTTGTCCAGCCGCCCGGCCGCGTAACCAACCCGGCGAACCACTGCCGGGGTGATGTGGCTGATTCGGTAGCCCGCCCCGACCTGCTCGGCCAGCTGCGGCAGCGACTTGCGCACGCGGCAGTACTTCGAAACATGCGGCGCGGATCGAAGTTGCGCGCGGTCGTCGCTAATCGTCGGAACGGTCGGGACGGCGCGGCTGGTCGGCGAATTGCCTAGAAATAGGGGAGAAAAAGTGCGATAGGTTAAAGAGTTTGCTGATTATTTTTCTCCATTCGACGCTATCTTCCGTCGCTCCCTTCCTCCCCGGGCTTAAGATTGCATTATGCACACCGGGCGTCGTTGTTAAAGCCTCAGTAGTGTGAGGCTCACAAACCCAAACTTCGTTCGGGCTCAGACAAGATTTAACGTCCGCGGGACGGCTTTTCGCATTGCTTCATAGATGTACACCCATAAATACAAATGTGCAACAGTAGGGCTCGAACCCGTGCACCTATGTGTCTCCTCCGGTCGCGAAGCGCAGACAAATGCACCACGCCACCGGGCTCGACGGGACTCATAAACCTACTAAATAAAATCCAGTCGTCCTCTTTGACCCTTGTCGGAAAAGGCCGCAGTACTGTCTGCTCAAGATTACTTTACCTGGCAGTTCTTCTTGCCATTTATGCTGCTCGACTTTGTGTGTACGTAAAGTGCCGACGAATGAGACATTCAGCAAATGTATCTTGGCTTCTGTTGGGGAAGAAGTAACAGCTATAGAATACCGCGCCCTCGTCGATTTGTGTCCAGGTAAGCTCCTTTTCGCTGGATTCCCTGTTTGATCATAACGATGCCCATTCGCAGATGATGGGGGAGTGGCAACGTGAGTGGGACGCCATTCAAGGAGGCGAACCTGGTTTTCCTGTTAAGACGCTTATTCCCGACATCAGGCTTTAGATGGATAGACCCGTTGGAGAACTGACCTACCACATTACACAGGTCCTTACAGGTCATGGGGAGTTCCAGGCGTATTTAAAGAGGATAGGAAAGATGAATTCGGACATCTGCACTTTCTGCAACATGATAGCCTGAGACACACCGGAACATACGGTGTTCCACTGCCCGGCATGGAGAGTACCAAGAGGCGAGCTGCTCGGAGATACTTTAGATCTAAAGGATGTTGTCGCTCCAATAAATTATGTTGGAGTCTCGAGTAAAGTGGAACAGACTTGCGCGTGCAATAACAGGAATCATGATGGCCAAGGAGGAGGCTGTACGACGACGCGCCTCCGACTCCATTGTAAACGATGCGGTTGGCGAAGTTATTGGCGTGATTGTGGATGTGGTCTCAGTGGCGGTCGATTTAACGAATGGTGCCCAGATATGAGCTGTGTGAGGGCCTGATTTGCAAGAAAAATTAATTTACAGAGTTTCAAACAAGAGCCGGTGCGGACAGTTACACGAAAGGTTGTGATAGTATTAGAGACTCCCCCCCCCCCCCTTAACTGTGAGCAATATTAGTTTTACCTATAGGACCCGGTTACGGGGGATGACAAGAGGTATGAAGGTTTTAGCAGGTAATACAAAGGCTTTGGTAGTCATCGAGCTACCAGCCGGCATGTAGTCCTGCACTGCGTGCCTAAAAGCATTTCCCCCTCCTGTATAAAAAAAATCATTTTCGCTGACTACGGACCCCCATGAGGAGTCCCAACATTCTGCGTTAGCTCAAGCACGCCGCTCCTTCCCTCGACCAACAGCGTGTCATCGTAGAAACTACGCGCAGAAGAGCTCCACATATGCCAAAATGTCTAAAGCTGTCGATCATAAGATTGCGCGAAGCCTTGTAAAAGGCCTTGACTCAATAAAGACTTTATACAGGCGGCCTCCTGGACGAGACACTGCCCGCTCTACTTCGGATTGCAAAACGTGAATGGCGTCGCGGGTTCTCATGCCCTTTCTGAATCCGAACTACTCTGGAGGCAGGGCATGGTTTGCTACATTTGCAATTCTTTCAAGAATCAGCTTACAGAACATTTTATTGAGCCTTCGCTCCGACGCCACTCCCGGTACAGATTTGGGTCAGTTCTATCGTCGCCGCGTTTGCCCTTAGATACCAGAGAAAGCCTAGCAATATGCCAAACTCTGGGCATCCACCCTTCCTCCACAATTCTATTAAATAAATCAAAGACGATTTCCTTCAAGAGAGACTCCGATTGCACCCATTGTTCGTAGTAGACCCGATCTGGACCACTACTTTTCCATCTAGTAAAGAATCGGATAATTCGGCACACTTCTTCTTCCGTAAAGGGAAGATTCATTGTGTGCTGTTCTAGTGTAAATGGAAACTCAATCTCTGCAGCCGAGTTTTTTCACGTGAGGGTTGAACAGCAGATTTGTCAAGTGACGTTCTACCTGCTCGTCATTCAGTGAGTGGCGTACCCCCTTACGAGAGCGGTTTATGTAGGCATGGGGCTTCCTTTCTGTTTGTTCGAGTAGACAAGCTTCCTCTCGCCTAGCATGTTCGGAAGAACTACGGCCGGGAGCTCCGCGACTTGAACTTTCTCCATTTGACTGCTCTCTGTATCACTTTTTTGAAAGGCCGACAGCAGGCATTCACACCACTTCCGACCAAAACACCCTCAATAGCGGCTAGATCGAGTTGACGGGTCGGCTTCATCTGTGAACGTTTTTTCTGTTCCTTCCCTAGAGCGGGGACGCGTAATATAGCTAGTACAGGTAGATGATTTCTTGCAGCAAGCTCTAGAACTTCGAAGCTCTGAGGCTCAGCACTATTAAGGTTATGAAACAATAAGTCTATGATACTCCTGCCGCTATGGCAGACGTAGGTGAAGTCATTACGTGCATTAGCACACAGGAGAACTTCCTTTGTCGTCATTGGCTTCCTCATCAATTCTGCAATTAAAGTCACCTTCAGCGATTGTTGGAGAGTCAAGACCCGAGAGTCCAGCGAATACGACGTCCGTAACTTCTGCAGAATTTAAAATCGGAAGAAGGTTAAACACGACGATTTAACACTTTTGGATGAAAGTTTTATATATTATTCATATTTTCTTATACATCGCATGGGGCACAAATAGTTACATAGATAGACTGAAAGTCCTTCTATTGGTCTGCCCGCCTGGCGACCAACTGGTGAAACCGTTGCAATCCGTCGAAATGAGGGCTTTGTTTATTTCTCGAAACAAATCATCTGGCATCAGATCCATTGCCCCTTTGAGACCCTCACAGTTATACAGTAGTATTCGTCGAGGTATGGTTGCCTCCGAACACACCTCTGTACCACTATCTAGTCATTTCGAGAAGCGAGGACCGTTTTTAGCCACAAAGTTTTGCATGACCATTTTCTCGTACGGAGCGGCGCCGTTCTAGCGATGGAAATACACACTCTTTATCCAGAAATCCTCCTTGGAGCACCGCACAAAGTCCTTACTCTCGGAAAAAACGCAAAATACAGCCCCTTTACCTTTCGTATGCAGTTTAAATACTGCATCAACTTTAACATCTTTGTCGGCCAGCTAACCCCGTGGGTCCGCTGCCGACGTATCTGCAACTAGTCCTTCTGCTCAAAGAGCTCCTTCGCCTTTTTCCTCTTGGAGGGCTTTGCGTCACCGCCACCTCCACCTCCGCAATACTATTTAGGTACTTTACTCTAATATGACCCGAACACGATAATAATCATAATGACAATAAATAATACGATAAGAAGATATGCAATATAAACACTACATACTAGCCGTTGATGGCTTTGAGGAGCTGTGAACCTCTGTACAAATGTAAACCACTCATGAGAATAATAAAACCTATATATATATATATATATCGGCACCTTGATGAAATTTTCTCGCCGGGAACGGGGGTCGCCGGTTTCACGAGTCAGCATTCTACTCTCAAGGTATTAGAAGTAAACATGTTTGGGCCTGGTTGTATCGCCATGCAGGCTGAGATTGCTAATACGAACAATGACGACTTTGATGACTGATGATTGGGCGCAATGACCCGCTCAGTTGCGCTATGATCCAGCAGGTTGGCGTTTGGGGTACAGTGACCGCGTCTAAATTGTGTGCTCGACGGAACGATATGCCTAGATGTCTAAATATATACATAATACATGGATGCATACGGACGATATACTACGAGTGAACAATAACACGATTAATGTTCGATTAAGCCGCTATCAATTAGATCGACCAACAAGAAACAAGTGGCTGCCGTGTGACAGCCGAGACATCTATCTGCTTCTCCTACCGGTTTACTGGCACAGGCCCTGAGCCACTCCTTTAGAAGGACAAATACGAGGATAACAGAAGAAGTTTAACTAGATCTGTAGATGAGCCTAACCGTCAACCGGTCGATCTGTAAGACTCGCAAAAAAAAAGCATGCAATATAAACACTCCATACTAGCCGTTGATAGCTTTGAGGAGCTGTGAACACCTTACTATACTGTGTTAACCACTCATGGCAATATTAACACGTTTTGTTTTTATTTTAGGCGTTCCCATTCTCCAAATGTATTAATTAGCTAGAATTAGGCCAAAAAGCCTTTAAGATGCTCCCGTTAGTGCAGTGCGTGACAATCTTGTCAAAGCGATAAATCACTATACTATAGTGTGGCTGTCAAGATGAATGCGTTTCTGCTTATACATTGCGTACTGGTTATTCCTATAATTGAAATCACCTTACAAGTCTCTGCATTGCTTACTCTACGTTACACCGTGGCGACCAGGCGGCTTGCACACCCCACGAAGCCATCCCCCAAAGACGCGGTCTGTCGTCGCGGCTTTGCAGTAAGCCGGGCTCGCTTCAATTCAATGACCGTCTCTTATTGCTACGACTTAGTTCAAATATTTTCGTTTTGACAACTTTAGCCAAGAACCAAGAAAAGTTTTTGTTTGCATTGTCATTGCAATGGCCGATCGCAATTGCAATCTGCAATTATCGTCATAGCGGCAAGACAGTTAATCCTATATAGGAGTAGAAGCTATTACCACCACTCGTTCGTTCGTGAGTCTAGTCCTAGTTCTGATAAGATTTAAGACTTCGAGGTTTGAGGCAAAATGCTGTTTTATTCAGAGTGCGATGCGTGGCAGTGACATGATAAAGAAAGTGGCAACTAAAGCAAAAACATATATATATATATATATATATATATATATATATATATATATATATATCCGCTAAAATTAATTCACACGTTCAGGCTTCGCAAGTCAATCTGCTGCACTTGCTACGGTTAATGTTGAAACGATAAGGTTGTTTTATCATTAAATTTAAGTATAAATGACTAATCAATAATTCAGTAAACCGTCTCGTGTTTTGCCTGGTGTGTCTCAGAGTGGATGCCTATCTCCTATATTGTACGATCCTCGGTCTGGACATTACCAGGTATCTTTGGCTTGGTGTCAAATATCTCGGCTATGCCAATTTAGAGCTTTACTGTTTGACTGAATCAGACGTTGTCCTGCAATCAGTCGTTAATGATTGCCGCGTGGTGTCCCGGAAGTGGCATGGTTCTCTCCTAAACCGGCCAAGTGTATCGTGACCGCTGTACCGCCCGAACAAGGCAAGAAAACTGAACTTCAACCCAAAAGTGAACTTCACTTGGGCATTTTTAATGTCAGATGCAATAGTCCAAGGAGTCAGCGGTCCGTGATCTGCCCGGTGTTCTATTAGATTGTTTTCCTTGCGAAGGCCGAAATAGGCACATGTGAATTTATATATCATATGTCTTTTTTGTTTTGGAGGAGGTGAATGCATTTACGCACTGGCGCGACGAATATAGCACGGGAGCCTACCCGCGCTGTGTGGGAGTCGGCCCCGGTGGCTGAATTTTGTTCCGTCGAGACCAATACCCACTAAACACGCCCGCTCTGAAGCTTCACACTCTGTCAGCCCGGATCTTCGTTATATAGTACCACGGACTGACAGGAACTGTGGCGGGTGCCAATTGGATCAAGCGGCCGTGGTCACCCCCGGGTTCCCCACCCCATCAGATACGCTTTGCTCATTAACCTGTGAACTCTGTCTTCTGTAAGCAATGTCGTCTTTCTGCTGTCCGGAGAGCCGCCGAAGCCGTTCTGTTTTAAGATTAACCTTCTCTCCTCAGTATCCCTTCCGCCAGTGATCTCCCCTTTTCCCAGTTTTCACCAGATCCGCAAATGTAGCTTGCAAATCCTTGCATGCCCTTATACGAGGTGTATTCAAAAAGTATCGCGACTTTTGAATTTTCGCGGGTTACGTATATTCGAATTTCGATTTTTTGTGGCGTTATGTTGGTACTCATGTCTCTCACTTATGCCGACAAGCTCGGCCATTTTGAATGTTCACTTAATTGTTGACAGCTGCTTTGCTTGCACGTGTTTTGGATCGTCTTCGATTTTTACCTGTTCAAAAAAATGGATCAAAGAACCTGTATCAAATTTTGTGTGAAAAACGAAATTAAGTGCGCGGATGCATTCCGAATGTTGACTGTGGCATACGGAGAAGCTACCTTGGATTGAAGCAACGTTTATCGGTGGTACAAAATGTTCTCAGAAGGCCGAGAAGATGTGAACGACGAAGAGCGTGCCGGACGCCCAAGCACTTCAACAACAGACGAAAAAATTAATGAAGTGGAGAAAATGGTATTGGCCAATCGTCGAATCACCATTAGAGAAGTTGCTGAGAACCTAATCATATCGATTGGCTCGTGCCATTCGATTTTTATCAATGATTTGGGCATGAGACGGGTCGCCGCGAAATTCGTACCAAAATTGCTCAATTGCGACCAAAAACAGCATCGCATGAACATTGCTAATGAGATGTTGGACTCTGTCCGCGACGACCCAAATTTGCTCCAGAGGGTCATAACTGGTGACGAATCGTGGGTTTATGGTTATGACGTGGAAACCAAAGCTCAATCATCTCAATGGAAGCTGCCGCACGAACCAAGACCGAAAAAAGCGCGCCAAGTTCGGTCGAATGTGAAAGTTTTGCTGACAGTTTTCTTCGATTGCAGGGGCGTGGTGCATCATGAGTTCTTGCCACAGGGTAGAACGGTCAATAAGGAATATTACCTGCAAGTTATGCGCAATTTGCGCGAAGCAATCCGCCAGAAACGCCCGGATTTGTGGAAGAACAAAAATTGGCTTTTGCACCACGATAACGCCCCTGCTCACACATCGTTGCTTGTGCGCGAGTTTTTGGCCAAAAACAACACACTAATGATGCCGCAGCCACCGTATTCCCCAGATCTGGCCCCCTGTGACTTTTTCTTGTTCCCTAAACTGAAGAGGCCCATGAAAGGACGACGTTACGCTACGCTTGACGAGATAAAGACGGCATCGAAGGAGGAGCTGAACAAGATAAAAAAAAATGGTTTTTTGAAGTGCTTCGAAGATTGGAAAAACCGTTGGCACAAGTGTATAATATCTCATGGGGATTACTTTGAGGGGGACAAAATAGATATTCATGAATAAATAAATAATTTTTGAAAAAACACAAAAGTCGCGATACTTTTTGAATACACCTCGTATATCTCATATGTAAGATAACAAAAAGATGCTTTTTGCCGCTCACATAGCTGAACTCACTGCCAGTTGTAATGCCACATTTAAATCATTGTACAACACACCAATGTATGCGATAATAAATATGCCTTTCACGTTACCTAATTGACATGATCATCAGTATTCACGCGAAAATAATATCGAGCATTGTGAGACTATATGGTAGTTCTCTGTATTAGCCTTCAGACCTGCCCTGTACAGGCTAAACTCTAAACTATGAAGATACTTGTGGCTCATTATAAAATCTATTGAAAATGAATTTAGATGGCTCAGTCGGGAATATCCTTGGGGCACACCGGGCGAATATTCTCAACCCGAACCATTATCAAGTAGATATTGCTAATGTGTGATGCAAACTTGGGTGTTCCCTGCAGAAAACACATACGCGACAGTACGCCAAACGTGTGGCGCCTTTAAAGTACAAATTCAGTCTATTGTGCAATTAATACGCACATTCTATTGAGGCCCATGTCAGAGCACTGTGTCATTTGCAGTACGTCACTTGGCTCTCTTTCATGCTTTTCGCATGCCGCCACAAATGTTTCGATATTGACAAGGTATACTCTAATATATCTTTTTTTTTTTGCTGCACCGCGCGTTGGAATGCCAAAAGGACTGACGCTAACAATATACACATTTGTTTATATTAAAAAAGCCCCGTCTAAAAAAAAGACGCAAGAAATATGATTACGTTACAATATGTGCGATCGGGTCGGTTTGGTGGGACTAGAGAGTGGTTTGTGGAGATCGTTTGTGTGATGAGAGGTGCATGATGGGTTGTTGTCGCTCGGTATCTCGTTTGATTGGTTAGAGTTGTAGGTATCAATGGCGAGCTGGAATACTCTGGATACGTCGTATTGTGGGTGGCTGCAGGGGGCTGTTTGCTACCACTTGATGCGTCGCTCAGTTAGGTAGCATTGTAGTCTGGGGTATTGAAGGGCTTGACTCGAAGCGGATGCGCAAATGGATGAGTTGCCTTGCTCGTCGGGGGTTGCTGGGGGGGTGCTGTCTGTCTGGATTGGTGCAACTGTGATTGTTGGGGGGGACTGCCCCCCAACAATCACAGGACGACTACGTACGGTCCAAAGTGTCAGTGTGCTGCAGTTTGTCGGATTTGCCCACTTGGCGTGCGGGGGTGTATTTTGTACTAGTATACTGACGTAGTGAGCCATTTACTTGAAACGTTGATGCACGTTGTGTCTGATCGTAGCTGTTTGTTCCTTGACTTGGCACGGTTAGCTGATGATTTCGCCATATCTCTTGCTTCTTCGCTGTAGAGGATAAGGCGGCAGACGTGGCCGTAGAGTCGACGGTTGGTCGTATTGGGCGGAGCGCGGGCAACTGGACGACGAATGTAGAGGGGGCGTCTCGACCATCCACGAAGTAGAACAAGCTGAACTTGGTTGACTCGTTCGGTCGGTGATGTGCTGCCCAGCGCGATGGAGACAATCAACTCCCATTTGTCATCTGACAAATGTGAGTTTATTGTCTCCATCGCGCTGTCTATCGGGACTGTGTATTTACTGATTACGTCTTTCGGCTGTGTACTTTCGCTAGGTAGCTTGCGAGGAGATCGTTCGACGAGGTCATTGGTTTGGTGATAGTAGGGTGATGTAAGACGGTGGTCGATGTCGCACCACTTGGCCACCTCAATGATGACAGAAGACGTGAAGAAGGTTTTTCCGCGGTGCCTAATGAGTACTCTCGCATTGCCATGCGGTAGGATGAACTTGGTCACTAGAATGTTAGCCACCTCCGTGCGGCTGATACATTCGGCAGCGTGTCCGCGACCAAGTGCTTGGTGAGATAGCATACTGAAGTTACTATCACTTTGTTGAGGCAGACTGTGTCTTTGAACGATACGAGATATAAAATGCCGAACGTATAGGGTGGCTCGGCGGGAGTGTTCATGCGCTGTAGGCTCGGCTCTTCGTGGCGGCGTGGTATAGGGAACTAGTGCGCTAGTCATGGTTGTCATCTACCGGGGTGTCGCCGGTTCGATCCCTGTTATTGATCGAATTTTCTAGATAAATATATAATAAATGACGCTGAAGGTCAGCGGAAGGTCATGCTGCCACAAAGATTGTTATGAAAATCCTAGATATCTCAACATATCGAGCCTGGGTGCGTGGTGCATTCGCGTGCGCCTCGCGGCTAGAGTAGACACATAGGTAGATCGCGGGTTCGAGCCCTACCGTTGCACATTTGCATTTTTCGGGTCTGTTTTACGAAGCAATGCGAAAGCAAACCCGTGGACGTTAAAGGTTGGCTGAGAGTCAGTCTGCCTCAAAAAGTTTTAGATAACTCAACATGCCCTCGGTGCATTGACGATATACCTCACGGCCATGGTCTTGGCCATGGTTGGTAAAGTTCTACTGTAAAGGACGTGGTCTATTTGCTGGAAGGCAGTAAAAGAGCGCGTGAGGAGCTGTTGTAGCGTTGGGTTTACGTGTTGCTCGCGATGCAAGGTACATCGTCTAGGGAGACGAGAATCTTGGAAGCGGTTCCTGGTCGAAGTCAGGATTGGCGTTCTGGAGGGGGTAACGTGACGGACTGTCGACACCGCGGCGTTTAAGGTCGCCTTGTTTAAACACGATGGTGATGTCTTGCTCTTGAAGTTGTCTCGTCCGTCGAACCAGGGGCCCATTAGCTTTTTCTTGAGGTCGTTGAACGCAGATAGCTGGTCGTTGTTCCACTGTGAGGGGATGCCGGCCTTAAATAGTCGGTTGAATGAGCGGCAATTGCAATTAAGTCGTTTTTGAATCGTCGTAGGCGCACAATCCCAGTAATAAAAGGTACCTAATTTAAGTTGGTTGGACTGTAAATGCGTTGTAGCGTGCGTAAACAGTTCGCCTAGAACTACATGCTCGGTGAGAGAATCGATGATAGCAAAGTCGTATGGCAGGGCTGTAATTAATTGTCTCCGAACCTTACGAGTGAAGTGCAAGCATTGCAAGTCAGCATTGGCGGCTCGGGTTGGGCCCGTGTTTTAAGCAAAGGTTACGGGGTAGCAGACGAGCCGCGTTAGTGGCGCATACGTCAGCGCCGAGACTCAGCAGGGTTACCGCCACGAACAGGCCCGCTACGTTGAGGCGCACCCGATAACGCTTCCGTTGAGCGGACCCGTTCGGGCGGGGCTCAACGCGTCGCATATATGGATCGAAGTGCGCGATTGTCCATTGCACGGACGGTTAAGGACGTTGGGGTTTTGACATGGAAGGTCGGCACGTGGTCGGCTTGAATCGTTTGAATGGTGCAACAATGTGTAGGCAATGTAGTGTGCAGTTGAACCATTGTCGTACTGCCCAAAGGTAAAATATCTTGAATACGCTCATCTTCATTTGCCGCTATCATCATCGCGGACGCCTTTAGGAAACATTCGATCGGTTTAGGCCGTTTAAGTCGCTCTGTTATGAAGACTTGTTCGGTTCCTTCATTTAGGCTTGGCAATAGAGTTCCTTTATTCTGCGTTCTGCGTATGTTATGTCTGTGCGTATTGCTATGCAATTAACTATTATACCTAGTTTGCCTAGGGCACCTCTGCCTAAAGTCGAGCTCTCTGTCGTAACTCCATATGCATAGATCTGTGTATACCCACTTCTAATGTATATATCGTCACTTTTTCTAACTTATCTGCCCTATCCAAATCTGCCCCCCGTTCACACGTTCAATAATTACAATTTCTAGATCCTCTTTAGTAGTCTCTCTCCCTAGCTCGAGTCCCCCGTGTCTACTACATAAGTTGTTGAATTCACTGTCTAGTAAAACTACCTGTAGGCAAAGTGGCCCGTGGTATCTAGAGCAGAAGGCCACACAACGACCATACACAGGCAATCAATAGGTTCGTGGCACTCGCAAACTTCACATACAATAGTGCATTGTGTTTATTGAGTACAATATGTTTTGGGAATAATCATGTATATAACTATACATGTATATGTTTTAAAAGCAATAAAAGAGCACTTTAATTGAATTGAGCACCATGGTGGAGTACGTGTACCGCGAAACGAGTCACAATGTGTCTACTGATACGACTGAAGTCCTACCAAGCGTTGTTAGTCATTACTTCAGACTCAAAAAGCTCCAAATCAATTTCGGCCCCTCCATGTTGCAAAAAAAACGCTTGTAAGCCTCTGCTTCCGGGAGGGTGAACTGATGTCCCAGGTCCTCAATGAATAAAGTTGTACCTGTCAAAATAAACATTTCGAGTCCTACATATGGCGTCAAAACCAACGTTCGTTTTAGGAACGCCGGTTTAATCGTGTCCAGAGAATACATCTGCTGTCGAGTAAGATGTGACCAGTTTGCTCTCATGTCATACGATGCGAAAAGGGCAATCTTACAAGAAAGACACTTCGGCTTATAAATACCAAAAGAGGCCATCAATGCACGTCTAACATGATTTGCGATATGCTGTTTGAATCTGCGCCCATTGATTGTGATGATCAGGTACTTATAATTGGCGACGTAGCTGAACTGCCTTGATGGAAGTACTAGCTTATCTGTGAGAGAGGTCCGGCCAGGTGAAGTGCCAAGCCTGTAGGGGACGGTGGATAGTCTAGAATTAAAAATAACCTCCCTAGAAAATGTTCTTAATTCTCGGTCCGGCCACCTCTGCAAAACTTCATTGCTTTGCATTTGATCGAGTTAATGCATAGTCTAAGACCCCCGACGTAGGCGACAAGCCTCGCAAGTGATTGTTGCATTCAACAGCGCGAGATCCCGTGCAGAGCCACGTCGTCGGCGTGTTTTAGAGTTTGCATATCCGTTGGTATTTATATATTGGTTAGTAAATAAACACCTACGTGTCTACGTACAACTGTACTCGTCTATTCGCCCGTCTATTATCGCTAACCAATTCGACACAGTGAGGGGACAAGTAATAGATGGCTACGTTTCGGCCGCCCCCAACATTTGAAAAATTACCCTCATAATAAATTTGACCCCTCGTATATACACGCTATACACCCGCCTGCCTCCCTTTGTCGCTTCCACCATGGCGGAAGTTCACTCGGAGGATTCGATCCTCTCACTCTTATCACTGAGCCAGTATCTCGCTTGATGTCTGCAACACTGCCTTTCTTGTGTTGGTCTTTCAACTGCAGCACTTGGCAAAGTGGCCCATTTCCTGGCAACGAAAACGCTTTGCGAATCTGCCCGGGCAGCGTAGTTCGATTCCTTCGCATGCCGGGTGGACTCGCATGCCGCACACACGTTTATTGCTCTACTGACTACGTTGTTACCATCCATCTGGCTCCATGCCGACGAACTGTCCGCCACCACCGGGCCCCTGTGCGTTTTGTTCTTGCGGTCAACCTTTATACGCTCCCTTATCTGTAGCGCGGACAAAATCCATCCGCCAGCGTCTAAAAGCGTCGGTTTTTCGCAGCCGAACTGCCTGAAATAAGAGCGCGCGACTAACAGTTTGATCTGCTCCTCATCCGCGCACGACTAACTGTTTGAACTCTGTTTGAACCGTGACGCGCTTCCGTTGGTCGTTTCGTCTGTTTGAAGACGTCTGCCAAAATATGCTTTACCTCCAAAAGATGGGCCGTGTTCCCATCATCCTAAAAAAACGGGTAGATTCTTCCGCAGACAAAAATGTGAGGCGACTGCAAGCACAATTATGTTGGTGTCACAACAGTCGTAGCCACAATCTGGCTGCGACTATTAACGGAGCACGAAGGGCTGCGAAGAGCTTCATTCCACGTGGACCATTGGGAACGAATCCCTGTCCCTGCGGAGTGTATATTGATGGTAAGAAAGTTTTCGAACTGGACATTTCAATCTGTGTGACAACTCCCGCGAGGGACGTCCAAACGGAGAGCAACGGAAGACGAAAATGTGGCTAAAATTGAAAAAAACTTAAGCATAACATATGCATCATACGGATGCTAAGATCAAGGCCGCCTCGAACTCACAAAAATATCGCTGGGTGCTTCGTGATTTCTCACAGGATAAAGAAGAGGCGCATGCCCTTCTGGCTCGAGCACTTCTGATAAAATGCTAGGCTAGGGTACATTTTTACGACCCTCCACTCCAAGTGCCCGAGTTCGCAGCAGTCAGACATTGGAGCCCTTCCACGCACAAAGTTAAAGCGGAAGCGATCGGCAGGAGAGATGATGCTTGCCATCATCTTCTCCAGGAGTGAAATTTTGGCAATGGTCGAGCTGGAACAAGGTGGTGGTACGTGGCGAGCAATTGGCATACTGCTAGATCCCTGCTAAATGTTTTCACTGCGCTCATCAGGAAGAGCTCTAAAGCGGCTTCTAGGCGTATGTTCCTTTACCACGACAACGCGTCAGCTCACCGGGTCGAAAACAATAACGCTTTTCTTCCAACAATCAACGGCACTGTACCATCTATTACAAGCGGAAAACTGACTCCAATGAGATATGTGCTCGATTCGAAATATACGTTAATGCAAACATAGATTTAGCATTTAAATCAACAGACTAATCGGGGCCTCGTTCCAACTCATTAACACCATCTTCCTAGCTTTGTTGTGAAAAGCCCTGCCGTATACATCCGCCTTTATAACTCAATTTACGTTCCAAACCGTTTACCGCTTCCCCGTCTGAAAGCCTTGCCTGGTCAGATACAAAACATTGCTAGAGAGCATACCAGATATGTTCTTGAGGGCCTGCTCGAGCAAAGCAACTAAACTGCACTTTGTCAACCTAATAAGTGTTATTTTCTTAGGTACTTCTTTGATGTCAGGAGTCAACTGGCCGTTAGGCCAAAGGCCGTGACCCGCAAAGGACTTATTAAGGGATCATTTGCTTGGTGATTGACCATATCAAAACGCGCAAGTCCAAATCGCTGCAGTCGATGGTTAAAAGGAACGATGTGTTACATATAGAGGTTTTCTCGTTTACAGCCTACACAGCGTATCTTACTGCTTATGGTGGTACAACATCAATTGTATAACACACCTATTTATGGTATTATGATGTCGCCTTTTATGTCTAGGTCAACACTATAAATAGTACTGGAGCTACAGGAACCGCACAGGCCGTCTAGCGCCGACTCCCTTTTGTTTCTTATAGGTTCAGCAACACAGGACAAACTTAATTTCTTTTTATGTAATGAATGGTACTGAATTTGCAGACTTGATAAGGTTGCATCGCGTTTGTAATGTCATGTTTGAACCCGCAATTTCTTTATATATTAAATTGCCGGCCTTTATCTATATATTATGCTAGCGAACCAGAATTGGAAGCCAGGAAATGGTGTCGGATTTCTAAGGCAAATTCAGAAACGTATTTCATGCACTCGGTGCACTTGGATCAATCATATTTACAACATATATTTCTCTGATCTTCGTACAACGCTGTCTTAATGAGAAAATTGTATTATTTTAGAATGCCTCGTTTTGTATGCGAAAAAAGTGACCCCCCAACATTTTCGAAGTTTGCCTTCTCTGACAATTACGTTCAACTGTTTGTTTATTGACATTTCTTGTAAGATAATTGCACACATTAATTTCAAGATATGAAATAGGCGAAACAGATGATACCTTAATGAACCAAGTCAGGACTAAAAAGTGGGTGAGTTAAAACATCTTATGCAAATCTAACAACTTGCACCCAGTCGCCACATACGTATACGGATGGCGTTGTCATTGTGGAACAGGATCCATCAACGATTACACCGTTAGTGGTGCATTTTGACCTTGCTTCAAGAGTTAAGTAAATGGCACTGCATTTAATCGTCTTCTTGTCCTACAAAATGTGCACTATGAAAGCGTCATAATATTTCTACTTATGAATAACACTCCATCGCAACGATACACGTTCAGCAGAAATTGATTCATCAAGAAACACATACAAATGCAATACTTTCGAACAAAAAGAAGCTCCTCTAAGGGCTTGAAAAGTCCGATGTAGCCAAACTCCTGATCCTTGTTAGGTTCTTAACATCTAATAAAAACATATGGCATTTTTCATGTGCACTATATTAGTTTATGCATCAAAAGTTTATTCCGAGGTTTTAGCTCAATTATCGATCAAACCGAATAGTTGTTGAACGGTGTCACGTGGGTTTAATCCCACAGACACTGCTCTTTGAAATATGAGATATAACCTAACAAAGTTATTTTTACTACATAAAGTGGTTTGCGGTACCTTGATCAAAGCACTCAGCATTGCGAAAGTTGTACGGGTGTACGGGTACATTGGTTGCATTCAAATAAGCGGATGCAATGGAGCTGTGCCTTCACCCATTTAGTCAGGCGTCAAGCGAACAGCCCGTTTATGTGATTAGATTTGCCCACTGTCTTCGGCGCAATGTACCGTTTACTTCGTATGTTATCGAGTAAATATTGAGGAAGTGTGTAAGCTAAATAGTAAGCGTGTGTCATATCACGGCTCGGTTTTACTATCTAAACAAGTACCAAACGCGTTTTCAAGATGAGAATGAATGGTCATGAGATGAGAATAATACATATATACGGTACCAGAAATTTATTCGCTGAACCCAGACTCTGTTTTTCTACAGATGTCTACAAGATACCTGGGGGCTCCGATTTGTGAATAAATAAAATAGCTAGGTTTCTATTTACGTCTTGGCAGCGCTTTGAACGCAACAAGGAGACACCTCATGCTAACTAGGCAATGATGAGAAACGACCGACACACCCACTGAATTTCCCTCTGCTCACAGATAAATAAGAGACATATGAGGCGCCCACTCTCTCGTTACTTAGTACGGCGCGAATCAAACTTCACAACACCGTACCGATCATGTTTAGCGACCGCAGTACAACGGCCAGCGCATTCCGCCCAACAACCCCCGAAGCGACCGACACCATGAAGATCCGATCAAAGATTTTCAACCAACTAATCAGTGGGGATGGCCGGTAGAGTTTTCTTAAACGCTCGCCCCACGCGAATCTCCCAAGTCAAGCGGCATTTTACGAAACAAACACAATCTGAGCTATTATTATTATTATTATTGAATTAATGAATTATTGTTGCGAGGACGTCAGGCATGTCTCGGGTGCCAGCACGCCGCGTTGCTTCCGATTGACCGAAATAAATAGACGGGCCGCTGAGACCTTGTTTACCATTGACATATCTGTCGCACTCTGTTGCGCTGACTGGCTAACGGCACGTTCGTGTGTTGTCTTTTTAACTGAATCTAGCACCCTTGCGTTTATGTCACCGTCCTACTCAGCTTACATTGTGTAAGGACAATGCCGTCACAATGTTACTCTGATCGAATGTCTGCCGCTCACTGCACAAACGAGAGGGGCACCGTAAACACGTGATGCCCAAATTCTTAACCGCTGTATCGCCTAAGCTTCCCGAAAGCGTAATGACGATTATTATGCAGTGTTATATCGACAAGTAAAATTGTATTCTTAAGAACGAATCAAGTATATTTCTAGGTAGATCCACATATTTCTATGTAATATCGTTTGAGCCTAAAACTGTTGCTGAAACTGTCTTACTGAAAGTTACCGCAACAACCGGTCTCCGCGGATTCGGTGTAGATGACTCTACGGTAAGCCAGGAGCCAAAATTGATCGATAAACATATGCATGTGTAAATATGTATAAGTGCGGCTTAAGAAAGATAATAAAAAACACGACTTTGGGCACCTTTTAAAGATGCGGGAATACTGCCTAAGTTGTCTAGTGCCGTGTCTCGCGACAGTCATATACGCGCCAACCTAGAAATGTTAGCTCAAAGTTTACCAAGCAAAACTATGAATTAAATTATAAATCATTCTAAATGGGTGGGGGGAAGTTCCAGTAGTTACTGACCGCAAAACCCGCTACTGTTATATTTGTTTCCCGGTTAATCTCTGATATTAGTTCCCGCGGCCAAGCAAGCGGTTACAATCTTCATTGCGATTACAGTATCTTGCTGATTAAAATGCGACGACTGACGGGGTGTTTGCAACACAATCCCGCCGTTACCACATGGTGTTTTCCCTCTGAGCAGATGACGATGACGACGATACATTGATCAACCTATCAGCTGCCTTTTGCGGGAAATTGTGTGTTGTTGCCTCCCATTAGCAACAATAGTAGCAGCAACAGCAGCAGCAGACGGCGATCACGGGTCGCGATCTACTCCAACGAGAGGTCGAAAGTAGACTCTTTACCATCCAAGCTGAGCTATGCTGTGTGGTGTGCCTCTGTCTACATATGGTCTCCAGCCGCGCGTAAACAAGAGAGAAGTTCGTCAACAAGTTCGTTTCCGCCTGTTACTGCCGGAATGCTGGACTAGTTGAACTAGCTGGACGTATCGGAATGAGTTAACAACACACCCACATTTATTTAATTTACTGCTTGTGCTGGGTGTGTTGTGTTGTGCGCGGTTTGAACAGACCAAGATTTTTTATGCCAAAGACATCATCTAGTTTGTTGTCCGTCCGTCCGTCAGTCCGTTTTTCGGCTTGTTTGACCACGCGCCGATTGCCCATGCTTAACATTTGAGAGTTTATCACTCCGCTAGCCTAGTACTAGTCTACTATTGAGTCGTAAGATAGGTTTGTAGGTGTTCTTTTGCTGGTGGTGGCACACAAAGAAGACGACGATGGCAACAATGATGGCGACGACGCTCGGGAGAACCACAGAGTGGCTGAGCGTTGCTTAGCAACAGTGTCAGCAAGACCAGTAGGAGCAGCAGCAGCAGCAGATGAATTAATAGCTGCTTGCATTTGCCGTTCAAAGTTGTGTAGGTACGTAGGTGTAATCAAATGCTTTTAGTTGTGGCTGATTTATTATCGCATAACTTTGACCCAATTTTACAAATGTTTCGAACGAGCGAATAGCAAGCAGTGAACATCTATCTATATAGCAGCACATCAGCGCAGCAACACTGATATTTGGCAGACCAATATCAACAGCTGCAAGATATCAAGATATCTCTATCTCTCTTGCTATATATATATATATATATATAGCGCTCCCCCGATTCCAATGGTTGGGAATAGGTGGAAAATAGTCGAACACAGGGATGGTAGACGTAGTGTGTCAAAAACAGCTCGATGCGTAGTGTCTCATTCGTGCTGGACAGATACAATTACGGCTCCTTCTTTTGTTGTCAATGAGCCGTTGTAACAACCGTTTGCATAAAAGTTTCGTTTTACTTTGCCGAAAATTGAGGTTCGTTTTTCTTGCTTTTAACAGCTCCTTTTACTTCAAATTCGACTTTTAACAGGTCCTTTTACTTCAAATTCGACTTTTAACAGCTCCTTTTACTTCTCGTTCGACCGTCAAACTACTACTACTGATCCTCGCTCAAAATGCTGAATGCGCAATATTGAACATGCGTATGATTGGCATGCCATATTTATATGCAAATAAAGGTGTATAATGCTCTGTGGATATTGACGACTTCGCGAAACAGCCGGCAAAGTCGGCTGCTGTGTCTAGGGAAATAGCCATGATTTTCTCCTCTATGATTTAACTTTGTCCAATTATTATTCCAGTGAAAATAATATGTGTTATCATGAGAATTATTATTATTATAAGTGTCGTCGTCCTCGTTTAGAGACATCTTTATTGTTCTTCTTATCATCCATTCATTGGAAAACAAAAAAAAAATATTATTTATACTTTAGATGGTATTCAATGCTATCCATCAGTCTAGTCTATAAGTGCGATAAAATTCGAGATAAAAGACTCATCTTGACACCGCCTGTTGCAGCCCTTTCTGTTTGTGCGATTATTTATTGCCCTAATAAATATATTTTTTTTAAATAAACTACCTTTAATTACTTAGATTCTGTAGGTTTCTGTGTATGCCTATGGGGGTTGTATGTCTACGTATGCGCTTGCGCTGATCTGCTAGGGACGGAACGAATTAGCCATATGGTTTATTCGATTTTGTTGCGACTATGCTACTATTTTTTAAATACACACAGAGACTTCACGTGACCGCAGGCGACAACAGTAGTTGAACAGTACTGAGGTATATATTTATTTATCGATTTCTGGATTTGTTTGTTGTATTGATTGCGATGCGTTTTCTTTGCTTTGTTTGCCGAAGGTGTCTGCTTGACCCACCCGCTGGGCCAGACCGTCCGACAGTCAGTGCACTTCTGTGCCCTTACTTCTGCCCGCGCCGCTGTTGTTGCCGCAGGCGCTCTGGGTGTCGCGCCCACACAGAATAATGGCATCGATCGAGATTATTCCTAAAGATCTGAGACATCTGAGAGCTTGCATGCTGTGCTCGCTGGTCAAGGTATATCCACGCGGCGCTTTCCAACGACACGCATACACGCGCCAAAACACATGGAATGACTATATATATATTAGATAATACATATATATATATATATATACATATAAGTAGAAGAAAATATATAGATAATAGAATCTATATTATATACAATATAGATATAATATATAATTTATATATATATATATATATATATATTATATATATATAATATATATATATATCTATTATATATATAATATATATATAATGCGTGATTCCGTTGCCGTTGACTTTGGGCATATTTTGTACTTACTATAGTAATGCCATATTAGGAATGACTACACCGTTGAAAAGATAATTAAATTTGCATTAAAACACGGAAGCGAGATGATGATGACACGATACGTCCAATTCGTCTCAACTCTATCCGGCAGTGAAGTGCAGAAACGTTCGGACATGCGGTCTGTGAGGCTGGTCGCAGGTGCCTCGTATCAGCTACATAACGAAGTGTCTATGTAGCGTTTTTAGCTGACTCTCCAAGCCGACATTTAACATTTACGGAATTGCTCTCGCATTGCTTCATAACACGGATCCGAATAAATACAAATGTGCAACGGTAAGAATCGAACCCGTCACCCATGTGTCCTCTCCGGTCGCAAGGCGGACGCGACTGCGCTCACCACGTCGCCGGGCTCGACATAACGAGGTGTCTATTTCTTGACAGTCAGCCAGTGACATTGAGCTCAGTGAGTGTGAGGACTAACAACGAGTTCTGAGAAATAGATACCACACGCTAGAAAGAGTCGCCCTGATCGTTGCTCTTTGCTTGAGCTTGGCTATACGTCAACGCTTTGTAGCACGTCAACTGAATAGGAATCAATCCACCGTTTGCAGAGTCAACTAACGATATTCCCTGACACATGGGCTCAAGCTGCAACTAATTTGCATAACCACCCCCGTTTAATGAATGTTTCGTGAAATCGCCGATTTACCTCTGTCCGGTTGAGCCAACAGCTCCGTAATGGTATCTGAGTAGTTGATAGTTGTAGTGTTAATGTATAACATGACTGCTAGGCTCCACAGGGCCGCTGGACGTCCTTAGCTGACCACGGCCTATAGACAGCCTATAGCAACACGATACCGGCTTGCGCAAGATTACTAAAATTGGACCGTTGACAAGGGCAGGATGTTCCATTCTCGTATGAGACCACGACCAGTCTTTCTGCAGTCTAACTGTAGAAGACGGGAAAGCGGGCGTGCCGGTGGACAAATGCGGCTTGCGGCGCAACCTTGCATTGTGGAATGTGTCGGTTACGGCGGCGGTAAATCATGGTTGGGGGTGCAGTATCCTCAGACAGAGAAACCAAACTCGTCGAGGTCCACAGGTCCACGGTTCTTATGGAAGAAGAGGTTTTAACGGTACGATAACGGACGAGATTTTGGCATCCCAAGGGCTGTGGGTGATAACTTCATTCTCTTGCACGAAAAAGCCAGGTTGTGGACTGCTGCACTTGTTCGAAGGTGCCGCGCAAAACCTGAATATAGTTTAATATAGTGGCCAGCATGTTCTCATGACCTGAATCCTATCGAGCATGTGTGATGATGAGCTGAAACGACGAGGTGGAGCGAGATCTCCAAGCTTAAATCGAGATTGTTTAACCAGATCTCCAGCAACACTTCCAGAGCTCACGAATGCTACGCACAAGAAGTGGGGAAGTATCCCATAGCAACAAAGTGATACATCAATGGGATACATTCCAATCCAATCGAATCCAAACTAAATGATTAGTTTTTCAGTGAAAATAAACAATTCAATCATACATTTGTCTTAGAATTAAATTTGTTCTCATTGTGACGTAGCTATTTTTCGACATAGTTACGTTAATATTTTAGACAGTAAAAACGAAATTTTTAGTCACGTTTTGAAGCTGAATGATTTTCTTTCGAATGGAATAGTCATTTTTAATATGGCAAACCCATTGATATGATATGATGTTTATTTATTCTTTATTGTAGTTTCTCGTTTGTGTTACAACTTCGTATAGCCACATAACTAGTCCGAAGTTACAGTAAGGTTTCTTGCACATACATTATCATCGTATTATATCGCATTATTTTAATTATTTATCTATAGATTGTGTACATGTTTCCATAGTTCTAGTTTAATCTGACGAGAGTTATGAGAACAGAATATGCTTAAGGTGAAATCTAATGGGTTATGAAATGGGAAACAAAAATACCCCAGTGTGTTAACCTAAAACTATTCTTTGGGACGAATATTTGGGAAACATCCTGGGGTTTAAAGGAGAGCTTTTGTGGCAACAATCGCTACAGCTGTGCATCTCAGCCTACAAGGTGATTCTTGTTATTGCGATTGTTGTTGTTGCTATCGTCTTTGTCATTGCCAATTTTTATATTGAATTGTTTGCTGTTGTTGTTTGGTTCCTGTTATTGTTGCTGTTGTTGTTGCCGGACGCGAATTCCACAGCAAAGTGATCAGTTTGAGGACAGCGGTTGCGAGAACTGTGACAAATATCTACATATGCGCGGAAATCGGGAGCAGGTCTTTCACTGCACTTCAACCCAGTTCGATGGCATTATTGCCATGCTTCATCCCGAAGACAGCTGGGTCGCAAAGTGGCAGAGAATGGGTATGCAAAACTGCTTTATCCTAGTACACAACTACATAGCATTGTCTTATTTTGTGCATATTCTACTGAGACTGGATGAATAAACGAAACATTTTAAACGTATAAAGCGTTCTTAGTCATCTATTCATGCCTCAAAATGGATTGAAAATGTCTACATTAGGGTAGCCTTTGCTAACAGACAGAAAATTGCATAAATTGATATACATACATACATTGGTATACACAGAAGTTATCTGAAACCACAGTTGTGATTTTCAGACGTTTACTCATTTCCCCACCGTATCTACATACGGGTGGCTGTTCGTAATTTCAGTTACACGTGTACCCGGAATGTACGCGATATCCGTCAGAGGTCGACTGCCAGCTGCGATCATTCGGGACCTGAAAAGTCGTGGAGTTCCCTATAAATCACGAGACTTTACTTCATTCAGCTAAATTCCCTCTTCTTTACGTGGGCTCTCTATGTCTCCCTTTTTCCACCGCTTAGCCCAACTCGGTTTGTGTCGCAGCGCCTATCTCGTCTGTCAAGAAGCCTGGCGGGGGAGCGTTTCCCACCGCCAGTCCAGATCAGCATTTACCTTATGTCTATCACCAGCTGACTGGCGTTTGGCAGCTTTTCTTGTGAAGCCCGTCCGGCGAAAACAGCAATAATGGTAACATGACCAAATGAATTTGTCTATATTTATATATATGTAGATCGTTGTAGTGATATATATATATATATATATTTAACGTTAGCCGTGTGTAAGATACGTTCTCCGTACAGCGCGGTGGACGGGTTTCTTAGAAAGGTAGACCTGGCGCCCTAGCTAGACCTGACCTGTTAGAGTCTCCAATAGGCCACGACTAAGTCAAGGAAAACGCGAACACTGTTCAGTTTACTGTTAAACTCTCGGGTAGCTGTACGTGCCCGTACGTTGTTAACTCAAAATAATTGCTCGAATGATGGCTCAGTCGAAGCTCGCGTTTCGTTTTTGCGAGCCCGGCCACAATCTTTGAGATGATTTTTGATATTTGAAAATAAATCTCATACTTGGACGGCTGGTATCGTTATTTTGTTCAGCGCCTTCTGAGTACGCATCTGAAGTGTCTTATGTATATATATATATATATATATATATATATATATATATATATATATATATATATATATATATATATATATATATATATATATATATATATATATATATATGGTAGTTTACAAACATGCGCGTTAAAAAAATAAATTCCACGCGTACCGGAGAGTGAATGAAGTATTGAATTCACTGGCAGATAATGTTATCTTTGAAGATATTTAGTTACAACACTCAAGCCGATATCCCCCACAGAGAACAGTCTGCGGACATACGCATGTCGGCACCACAGCAGCCGTACCCAAACGTGGGACTGCGTGCTGGTTTTTTGTACAACTTCCAGCGAGGATTAAGTACACAAGATTTTTTATTCGATTATTATTTGACAAGAAATAATGTTTTTTTTCGAAGAGTTTTAATCGACCATTGGACCCTCGGACTAAGCAAAAAGTTGAAGCAAAACTAAAGCAGCAAAGTCTACTCGGTAGGTATCCTCATAATTTCTCACAGGACAAAAAAGAGGTGCGGGTCTTCCTTAGCTCGAGCATTTCTTTTAATTCGACAAGGGTCGATTTTCTTTGTTCTCGGGACTTTGTCACAGGTTATAAGATTTGGGCAGGTTTTCATGACCCTCCACTCTGGTCCGAGAGCTCGCAGGAGTGCTGGTGTTGAAGCGCTGTATTCACAAAAGGAAGCGTCAACGATTGCCTGGCAAAGTGGCAGTCGCTGTCTTTTTGTCCACGAGTAAAATTGTGACGGTGATGGTTGAGTTAAAAAAAGGTGGTGCAGTTGGCAGAGAGCCGTTGGTATACTGCAGAATGCGTACCAAAAGTTGACACTAAGAAGAGCTCTAGAGCGCCTCCTACGCGATGGTTCTACCGTCACGACAACGCGCCAGACCACCAGGTAAAAACATTAAGGTTTTTCATGCCGCATTGTGAGTCACGCTGGTGAAGCACCCAGATTATTCATCCGACTCGGCACCGTGGAATTTCTTCATCTTTTGTAGAACATTCTTGGAGGAAGACGTTTCGATTCATGCGAACCCGTGCTTGCCATACAGGTGGAGTTAGATAATATAAGAACAAATATATAAATAAACACTTACCCGTGCACCATACATGAAACATATGTACTCATACATGGAATACACGTGCTTCAGAAAAATTGCCATATTAGATTTACCGTAGATCAAGCCGAAGTCCGATGATCAACACTACCATGATAATTCGGTTGTTACAAAAGATGTCGAATTTTTATGGTTGTATGGAAGAACGGAAGGAAAAGTGATGACATTCGATGCAAACGCATGCGAATACTGCTGGGTAATCAATTTAGTCTTAGACGTAATTTGACTCTTTTTCGTGTGGCCACAACATTTCTGTTCACTCCGAGAAACGAGAGGTCGACAATGTAGAGCGCAGCATACGCAAACTGAGACGCTCAAACGCGAAACGTGTATCCATTATCTGTCTCACCAGGACCAAGCTCCCCCCAGAGGTGCGCGCAACCTCTTCTTTGACAATATTCAAACAAAGTGCTACGCAATACTATTTAGGTACCTTACTCTAATATAAGCCGAACACGATAATAACATAATCATAATGACAATAAGTAAAATTATAAGAATATATGCAATATAAACACTCCATACTTTGATGGCTTTGAGGAACTGTGAACCTATGTACAAATGTAAGCCACTCATAAAAATAAGAAAACCTACCTATATATTATCTATTATCTAAAAAAGGACCTAGACAGGAGACATCGGCAGCAGTAACAGCTAGCAACTTGGACGATGATGATCGTGGGATTTGCATCCTTCGCCTCTACAGGGCAACATACACGTTGATGATGTAGAACATTTTTATTATTATTCAAATACACTGTTCTACGGTACGGATTAACTTGTGTGTAGGTGGCAAACGAGGCTGGAGAGAGGGAAGGCGGGCGGACGGGCGAACGGGCGGTTCGACCAAACCAACGACAGTAGGCAAAGATCATCGGCCTCATCGCCAACATTAGCAGACGCTAAACCAACGCTGCTGCTGCGTTCGTCGTCGCCGCTAGTTTAGCGGTTTAGCTTCGCATAGAAGTAGTAGTAGTAGTTGATTGGCTGGTTGGATGATTGATTGATGTGTGACGGCAAGCGCAGGGATTCGTTTTTTGTTATTCATTTCATTTTTTTGATGTGCGACTGTTGTTGCTATTACAGACTTACTTATTATTAATATTGTGATACATGAACATATGGATCAAATAAACCCTTGTTCCAAAAAAATATATATAATTTTTATTATTACTGCTGCCTGCAGTCTGCTGACGCCTAATCTCAAATCGCCTTTGCATAGTGTCGGGGCGATCGGAGACTAATGACGAGTAGTAGGAAGGGTTCTTTCTTTTAGTAGTAGTTGTTGCTTAAGCGGCAGCGGCGGTGTCGTTGTTGTTGTGTTGTTGTTGTTATTTCTGCTGCCACCGCCATAGTATTATTATTATTATGTATATTATTGCAATCTGTGGCGACGGCGGCGTCTGCTTGTCTGACCGCCCGGCCGCCCACTTGCACACACGCACGGCTTCAGTTACAGCAAAAGCTTAAGGCGTCGTCGCGGCCGCGTCATTGGCGGCCACTGTTGGTAGCAGCAGCAGCAGCGCTGTTGGTGGTGGCGGCCATATTGGTTACGAAGTGGCTGTTGTTGGTAAGCCATTAGTAGTAGTAGTAGTGTAGTAGTTCATTGGCTCGCTAGTGTTGCTAGGTGTTTTGGTGAACGGCGCATAGAGACCGACAACTATAGACATATCGATGCGATAATTACACGTATCAGACGGTCAGAGATACACACACACACACGAAAAAGAAGAATAATCAACACGACGACGAGGACATCTTGACGTCGACGCGCGACAACGACAACCGACGAACAACAACGTTTGTGTCAACAGCGCGTCTCGTTTCAACGGACAGACGGAAAAGCGTGCGCGTTCATGCGCGTTACTAAAGTGCTGCTAAATGAATGTGTGTGGTTGTGGTTGTTCTTGTGTGCGTGCGTGCGTGCGTTCGCCTGAGAGAACAGCGGCTGTGGTGGTGATGAGCTGCTCCTCTTGAGTTGAGCTGATCAACGATCGGACGTCGCTTCGTGTTGCTCGCCTGCTTTGCCTGGTGGCCATTGACTGACCGTTTGGTTGGCCGGACGCTGAAACAGCGGCCACAGTTCGAAGAGGACTGGAACTGAGACGCCGACGACGAATCTGAAGGGCACAGGCGCAAAATGTACGCCATGAACCGACCTCTCCCGACGCCGCAGGTAAGTTGTACATGCAGCCAACTTGTGACGCACTACCCGGTGGCACGACTAATTCAATTCAAATGCACCTACTACTACTACTACTACTAAACTAATGACGATGTACGTGCGTCAATTCGATGCGACTACGCTTCTTATATCGTGATGCTTTTCATAGCTCACCGGAAGACGATGAACGGACAGAGACGTGGGGGGAGGGGGGGGGGGGGGCACGACGCACGCGCTCAACAACAGACTGAACTCGAGGTCTGCTCGAGGACGGACTGCTGGCCTTGCGTTTAGTTAACGACGACGGTGAATGAATTGACGACGGGTTTGCACGGCCAGCATAGTAAAACCTCCTTTTGCATCGAGTAACTACTCGTTGCAAATGGAGAATGTTGCTGCATTTGCTTCTCGTCGCTCAGCCAATGCCGCCCAGAGAGCTGGGACGAAACGCTCTATGCTTTGTCGAAGTACGCACAGAGGCGGGGGGGGAAATGGGATGACGAGTGAGATGACGGGAAATATTCTAATCCAGACAAAGTGTCATTTCAGAGGGAGGCAGGAAATTGAAATTGCAAAAAATAGCATATATATATGATGAGAGACATTTTCTAACACGTCTCTGTGCACGTAATGTGTATGATGTGTGGTTGCAGGCGAACCTCGGCGTCAACATCTGGCAGATGGACAGTTCGAGGAGCTCAGACATGGACAGCAAATATGGTGGTACGTAACTTCATTCTGGGGGTTTGCTCGCGGGGGGGGGGGGGGGGGGGGCAACAGGGGATTACTGCACAGCAACTACAGGAATGCGGCCTTGAGGTATTATGAACCTGATTGAAAGAGAGAACACCAGGTTGTTGATGTTGTTGTTGTGGTGATGATGCTGTTGTTGGCGGTGTTGTTGTTGCTGCTGTTGTTGTTGTGAGTAAATTGCAAGCGATGCACATTTGACAGCGTTCGTTTATAAAATCGCCTGCCTGGCCTGTGACGTCTCGTCGTCTCGTTGTCTCGAATGGCGCCCGTTCACAAGTTCAATAAAACGACGTGCTGTTGTTCTTCTTGTTCTTCTTGTATTGTTGTTGTTGTTGCGGTTGCTGTTGTTTTTTTTCTTCTTCTTCTTTCGTCTTGCTTTGTTTCTTGTGTGTAACTTCGTTCGTGTGTACAGGTTTGAGCAGGTCAAACCACCACCACAACCACAACCATCACGACCTACCTCCGTAGTTGTTGCGGTGGTCTAAGTCCAAGTCTTCTTCTTCTTCTCACCCAACCAGCGAAACAGGGCTATCGATCGGATCGTATCGTATCGTCAAGCAGAGGGCCAGCTGCTAACTGTGACATGCTGAGCGTCCAAGCAGAGAGCACACAGACAGCTGCCAGGTGCGCAGTCCTCTGTCGCTGATAAAGCCTCCTCCCTCCATCTCATTGATACGGCTCCATCTGCTGGTACTGTCGCTGCTGCCGTAGCCAGCTGGTAGTGGTTCTGCTGCTGCTGCTGTTGTTGCTGACAAAACTCGACAATTCGATACAAATATGAGCAAACTTAGTCCGTTAGCGATTGAGCCACATTAAATAAGCTACGAATAACTGCCGTTGCCACCACCCCCATCCGCCATCATTCAAGACTCGTTCCAATATAGTAGTTCTTTGTTGCCTTGTTGTTGATCGGTTGTGACCACCACGACTCGATCGAACCGCCCCGGGGCAAAAACAGCCTCTGTTTGCGGCGGCAATTTACGCAGCTTGGGAGCCGGACTCCCCATTCTCTCCACGCCGATCTTTGCTGAACTCTGTCACATTTCATCATTGCTGTCTTGTCTCGTGTCCCTCTGCCACAGATGCCCTGATTGCTGTACATCTATCTACACTTAAATTCTCCCAGTCCTCGTCCCACACACATCCTGCCACCTCCCTATCTAAGTATACCCCGATGATGGGCGGACTGCCACACCATCTATAATATTATATAATTTAAGCAAGCTGCTATCAGGTGTGTCAGTTGTTCCCTTTGTTAGTAGTGTTCTTTTTTCTTATTCATGCGTTCCTTATTGTTGTTGCTGTTGTTGTTATGGTGATAGTTTTTTCTTGCTCTTGTGGTTGTCATTGTTATTGCTTTGTTGCGTTGTTTTGCTGGTACTGCGTTGTGGTTGTTTGTTCCTTCGGTTCCTCCGGTTTCTTCGGCGGAAATGTGTGGAATGGACCATGAGAGTGACAGACACAGTGGGTGGGCGACACAGAGTTTGCCGAGACTCGCGGTCCACTGTGTGAGCTTCTTCTTCTCCTTCTTCTACAGCCACCATCGCCAACTCTTGTCGCGCTGTGCTGGAACTGGATAAGCAATCTCAAGAGGAACGCGAATCTCGTCAGAGCGGCCTACCCGACGTTGAGAGACAAAGAGGGAGAGAAAGGGCGCGAGAGAGACAAAGTCGAAAGCACAACATCTTTTCCTGTTGTTGTTTTTGTTGCTGTTGTTGCTGCTGCTGCTCTTGTGTGTTGTTGATGTTTTCTGTTTCTGTTGTTGATGTCGTTGTTGTTGTTGTTGCTGCTGCTGTTGTTGTTGTTGTGGACGATAATGAATCTAATGATGGCGACGGTGAAGATGTTGGATGTTTGATAATCGTTGGTGGCGGTGGTGGTTAGAACTTCTGCGACCACAACAACGACGGGTTGGTGAAGGAGAACAAGCAAGAACTAGCAACGCGTTTTGCAGATGCCCATGGTGGAAATCGTTGCCCTCGGTTGGTCTTAGAGTCACCAGCATCCCCGTCGCCATCATCATCCTACATGATGATACGCTAAGGTGCTGCCGCTGCACGTCCCGGCTGACTTGGCGACATTCAAGAGAGTTCCGAGAAAGCCCTGATCCAGGCGTCTCCATGGCTTCTTGTCGAGAACTTTCTATCTATGCGATGCAAAAGCGATGTGCGAACAAACGAGCCCGCGAAACGACCGGCTCTCTACCTTCACTTGCACTCTCGCGCGGTCGGCAGCTTACTTGCGATATGAAACGTGTCACTCGGTATACCCAACAGGAGTATGATGACAGTTTTTGCCTAACACCACAGAGATATACGATTAAGTTACTTACGCTTTGTCTTACTGGCTATTCGAGTGAGTACTGGCAACAGAGTGGAGGCTGTTGTCTAGATTTTGCTAGACTTTACTTTAGACACCACACGAGCAAGGAGCGGTGTAAGGGCACGATTTTTGCAGGGAACTTGTTACCGGAAAGAATTGGGAGGTTGACGGTGCTGCTCAGGAATGGTGACACGGCAGCTTAGCTACGACTAGAGCTGTAGCACATATTTCGTTGGAGACATTATCTAGGTATATATACCTCGATATCGAAGAACCGCTCGATATATATATATATATATATATATATATATATATATATATATATATATATATATATATATATATATATATATATATATATATATATATATATATATATATATATATATATATATATATATATACGTATATATATAATATACCGACCACGTGGTTTTCTAGGTAGGTGCTGGTACATCGTTTCCGTGCGTTGCCGCCTTAGTGCATCGTAGTAGGAAGTGGTTAATTGACTACAGGCAGATGTGACTAAACCTTGAACTCTGCGTTTTGTGTGCGTGTGTGTATGTCTGTATTTGTTCTTCTTGCTGCTGTTGTTGTTACTGTTGTGGCTGCTGCTGCTACTATCCTTCTTTTCTTCCCAGTGAATATATACGCCCGGCTGAGATGGAGCTTGCGATATGGGCCCTCGGTCCGCCTAACCGATGATGAACTGTCGCCTGGCCCAAACGGGTTGTCCTGCACCGCCAAGATGTGCCCCTCCTTCGTACAATTGTAGCTCGAGCTCACCAAAGTGATACTAAAATGTTAGCCCCTAGATATGTGTCGACCGAGAAGATGTAGATTTAAGACACGTTTATAATACTGCTTGATATCTAGGTGAGCATGAGGAATGCAGCGGTTTGCGTGCACCTTCGGGTTGGCAAGCTCCGATAAGCGCGGTCATGCGATGCAACGTCTAGGGGCATCAGTTCAGCCAAAGCAGAGATACAGGCTGCTGTATACATGAGTCGACGGCGACTCCTCCCCTTTGCAATGTCGTTGAGGTTACGCATCATAAATCGATTCTATGCAGATCTTGAAAATCCACCATGGGGAGGATGTCTCTTAGCACTGCACTAGTTATGGTAGAGCTTTAGCTTCTCAATGATGTATTTGTATTTTCCGATATTGCAAATGCAGTGCGATGGGTCGCAGAGGGAAATCATAACAAACGGTATTGCCGTCAGGTAGTTCAAAATAAGGGCGTAGTAGTACGACAGGATTCTTTTCGGCTTTTGCCCTTCGCAAGCCTTACTGCCTGTAATCACAATCATCGTCGTTTAACTAATGTTGTTGACGACAGCGCTTTGTTGATCGTTTGGAAAGTCTGTTAACCTATGTTTATGTTACCTGTCCCGTTGCAAACGGTATGTTTATGCCGTTTTGCAGCCGAACTGGCGAAGCATCGCGTGCAGAGATATGTAGAGGTTTTTGCAGACCGCAAGTAATCTGCGTGCGATCGGACGTGGTTACTTCGATAATGTAAAGTTAGCTCACTTGCTGCCAGCGTTAACACGTCTTATATTACAGGTATTCAGACTGGACCTGTTTTGGCCGGGCCGGGTGCGCTGAAAGCCCAAGCGCATGTGACACTCGAGAAGATTCGGTCGTTTCAGCTGCCGGATTTAACGCCCGAGCAGAAAGAGATGGTTGACAAGGCCAAAAAGTATGCCATGGAGCAGAGCATCAAGACTGTCATCATAAAGCAGACAATGGCGCACAGCCAACAGCAAAAGAACCTCGAGCGATACCAGGTGAGGCAGATGTGCAAGTTGTCGTTTCTAGTGTCCGTTTGTTTAGGCATATATATATATATATATATATATATATATATATATATATATATATATATATATATATATATGTGTGTGCATGACTCTGTGTTAGACACTAACGTAATTCATGTCCTGAGCATACTTACGTTTTTACTTCTTTCAAAATAGCTACTGCCCTCCTGATGGGGCCGCGTTTAACTTGACTTTGGTGATCTATCTGCTTGGCTCTTCAAGCCTATTAGAATAATATCATTTTGTGTGATGTTAAAGGAGTAATCTTAGAAATGACCTTAGCTGGTTCCTGTGGAGGGGATTATGATTCATAGTATTACCTGCAAAAGGTTACATATAGTTCATTTAGGTTCTGTTGGCAAACGAACGTTAAAGCAATCTTATGCCAAAAAAAATTGCGTGTGTTTCTGATAGGTTATGTTATCTTTCCCGCTGTCATTATTTTTTCAAACATGTGTTCACTAAACATTATTCTTTTGTTTCGTTCTACTGGTTACAGGCGCTGGTGCTGATGTGTCGTATTTACGTCGGAAGCATAAGCTATGAGTTGCGAGAGGATGCTGTTCGAACCGCCTTTAAGCCATTCGGGCCGATCAAAGCCATCAATATGTCGTACGATACGGTGACTCGTCGCCACAAGGGTTTTGCTTTCGTCGAATTTGAACTGCCTGAGGCCGCACAGCTGGCTCTCGAACAGATGAATGGCGTCTTTATGGGAGGCCGAAGCATCAAGGTAGGTTGAGTGTGTTGAGCTTTGTTTATGTATGCACATCCTAACTCTTGTTACGCTCCTGTGCCGCATTAATGTACACTGCAGACCCTGGTCATGGCTCATGAACGGGATTCATTGTTACCGTTGATGATTTCATTTTGTCTGTTGCGTTTACTGAGGTTTTTTTCTTGATTGGCGGAGGCTAACATATCGTTGTAAATACTCCGTTTCTGCTTAGGTGGGTCGGCGCTCGAACATGCACCAGGCGGCGCCTATCCTCGAACAGATTCTCGAGGATGCAAAGCAGTCGTCGCGAATTATATCGCTTCTATTCACCAGGACTTGAGTGAGAGCGACATTCACTCGGTGTTCGAGGCGTTCGGCACGATCAAAAGCTGCAAATTGGCACCGGGCACGCTGCCGCACGAGAAGCACCGCGAGTACGGTTTCATCCATTACGAGACGAATCAGGCGGCCACGGATGCGATCACGTCTATGAACCTGTTCGATCTCGGCGGGCAGTTTCTGCGTGTCGGGCGCGCCATAACACCTGCGGATTGCGCACTTGGAAATCTTGGCGTCGTCCTGCCCGTTGCGCCCGTCCAGGCTGGACCTCTTCCGACGGCCGCCGCTGTGGCAGCAGCGGCTGCTGCTGCAAAAATTCGTGCCCTCGAGAGCAGCGGTCTGCACACAAAGCCAGGATCTCTTTCGTCGGTAGCTCCGCTCGGTCTTCCCGGGCGTTTAACCGGTAACGGTATACCCCCGGTGCCTGGACTAGCTGGCACCAGTCCACTACTGCCCGGACTCGTCACGCGTAAGTACTTTTGTAGGTAGCAAATTTGTTTCACTACCGAGCAACTGACAATAGGCCCTCCTGATTCGTCTTGCCCCGCGGTAATAGCGCGCTGGTGATTACAATGAGCGCATCTATGGGTGCGGCCTTAGATTAGCATAGCCTACCGTATCATTCAGGTGAAACAGATGCATGAGTGTTGTGGTTGACTAATTTGATGTGTATTGAATGATATTCGCATATTTTCAGTCGATGCTGACGGTAAACCGAAAGTTCAGCTCCCGCCACCAACTGTGCTGACGTCATTTCCGGTCGTCGGCGCACCGGGATCGGTACCAGGGCCCGTCGCTATGTCGGTGACCTCTCCGCCGGAGGCTAAGAAACCTGCGCTAGAGGACACGTCAGAGGACTCGCGCGAATTGCCCCTGCCGCCGGGAGATGCTGAGGACACTGAAAGAGACGTGGCGATTAAAGGAGGTGGTGCCCGTTTGGCCATGATGAAGAAACTAATGCGAACAAAAACACGCGAACAGTGCGTCATGATTCTTAGGTAAGGGCTGATTTTATGATTCTGTTGGTCTGGTTGTCAGCATAGACGAAACTGGGCGAAATATGACGAACTGTTGCTCTTATTGGCTTCGTTTTAACTTAGTTTAAAAGGAAGTCGATCGTTGGTCGCAATATGGCCGATGGATCATTGTCTAGTGGCGTTTTCCGTGATATGCGTACACAGTCATCTCGAAGCGATTAGTTGTCATATATATATATATATATATATATATATATATATATATATATATATATATAGGGGCGTTCTGTTTCATTTGCCACATAGACGAAAAGGAGCGATAGGTTTTATGCTATGACCATTATGGCGCGATTTTCATTTTTGACCGAAACTTGATTTATATATTGGTTGCATTTCGTTAGCTTGAATTGTCTAGTAATAGTGCAATGGTCTTTTCGATATCTGATTTACTTAACTGTTTTTTTAAACAATATAATATCATTTCCGCATTCGTTTAGTTAAATTAAGGATCGAAACCGTGTCTTTTAAAATAGTAGTGCTTGAACAGCCAATTCAAGCATACTTAAAAGGCGGCTCACTAGCTACTGTACTGTAGGCGGGTAAGTCGGTCATAATTGGTGTGACTCGCTATAGACCAGAGAGCTAACTTCTGTAAAATTAGTTTTCGATTGCTCGTGTGCTCTCGTCATGGACGACATTTTACGCTGGGGCATAGCATTTTATGGCTCGCGGTTGTGTAACAGATTTCATAAATTGTCTATTCGTTGTCCTTCAGAAACATGGTCGGAGCCGATGAGGTGGATGAGGACTTGGAACCGGAGATCTCAGAGGAGTGCGGCAAGTTCGGTACGGTAAACAAAGTGACAATCTACCAAGAGCGGCAGGGTGAAGAAGAGGACGCGCCCATTGAGGTGAAGATTTTCGTGGAGTTCTCAAAGACGGCGGATATGCATATGGCCATCAAAGCTCTTCACGGACGATACTTCGGGGGTCGCCAGGTCGTTGCCGAGATGTACGATGTCTTCTTGTTCGATAGCGGAAACCTATCTGCGTAAACGTCCAGCTTGTAGTTGGCTTGTTTTTTATTTGGTTTTCCCACGACAGGACTCGGTGGCTGCAGCACAACCGCCCTAGGAACGATTGCGAAAAAGACTGAGGGTTCTAAGGTAGACGCGCCCGCAATTTAATTAAGTGGAAGGTCACTTTTGTTACGTTGTTGCATTGATAGGGGCAATTGGTTAATTATTTAATAGTTGCATTAAAATATATAATTTTAACTTTCCATTGGTTGTGATTTCTGTTAGACATGTGCTTACAAATCAGGCTCTTCCTAAATTAAACTACTGCCGATAAATTTGCAATCTCTTCTAGCCTATAACCGTGTAACGGTGATTAACCTGTTTCTAAAGGGCAAAATAATGCATATGTAGTTCCTCCATCAGGCGGTAATGTATATCACGCATACTTAAGGATATGTTTATATATCTTTGGCTCGTTTAGACATAGAAACGAGCTTGAAATGCCGAGTAACAATGTTCTGTAGCAGATTCGGAAATAATGATATTGTAAATTATGTAGAATAGGAGGCAAGATCTCTGATATTATATATATCATAATTTGAACGCTACGTAAAATAGCATGCAACCTGACGGATTATTGGCTCGTTTGTGGAGCTCACTTAAACCTGGTTGGTCGTAATTCTTATTATTTTTGGCATTAATTATAATTAGGGGTAATCGAATTGCGACACTCTTGTCTGCGTTGCATATTGGGCTGTGCCAACGATAATCCTAAAATACGTCGTGCAGAAATTACCTTATATCCTGTCAACTGGTCTTTAAGTGCAGATACCCGCTGTGTATTGCACCCGTCTGTTTATTTGGAGCTTTGCGATACGGAAACCGACACGGCATTTTTGTCGCCATATGCTCTGCCAGCATTCCTACATCCGCCAGTTTGAGATTGTACTTAGCATACGTGAAAGCTTACATATGTTTGTTTGGAAATGTGCATATAAGGACGGAGGAGCTAGAAGAGAGTTGCTTATATCGGCATCGGAACTCATCTATATATATATATATATACAAGGGGAATCGGTCGGTGCGAATTCTCAACTGCTAGTTGAACATTTGCGTATTTGTTTTTGGCAGAGCTAGGTGGCAGCGACACAATACTGTACGGACAATTGCGGAAACGGCCAAGTTTGATCTACCTGGTCACTGATTTTTTAGTTAAATGACAGTTTGGGTGTGTTGATTGGGTGGCTAGTAATTGCTTAATACATGCACAGCTTGATAGTATCGTATTAGAATTCACATCCACATGCGACTACGACACGTCCCCACAACATTGACGCAATACTGTCTTTGTATAGCCAGCGAAAGCTGCCGGCCTTTCCGTATATCTCCAGTTTAACTGTTATCCTCTTGGATAAATCAATCAGAAATTTCAAAGTTACATTAACTACATTACATAGACCGAGTGTTCTACTCTTTATATTATATAAAACGTGGCTTGCAGCTCTCGGTATTTCAAAAGCTTCCATGGAGTCCAGTTATATGCAACCCAATTTGTCTCTTGAGAGCTACGATTTACGTAAAGTGCTACCGCCGTGCATGGACTTGTACTATCCACTTAACTTGTATGCACGTCGATATGGTATCATCTGACCATCAGGGCGTTTTCCAGAATGCTACGTAGACCTACAGGATCAAAAACCGTGGGGAAACTGTTTATCCCAAGACGCGATGTACGATGTTATTGATCTCGCGGTGACGGCTTCGACGCATATAATTTAAATTGGCTTTTTTTTTATTTATTGAAAGAACTACCTGCTAATGGGTAAACCTGCATTAACTCTCCCTTGTTGAACTATAAATGGTTAAGACGATTTCAGTGAATTGCTTTACGTGTTACGGCAAGAGAATACGCTTCTACCGTAATTATTACCTGTTAGCTGACCCATCACGCTATTTTTTTTATGATACATTGGGAGTAATCCTGCGTGACTCCCCAAAAGTCTTTGACATCGATCGCTGACCAAATGCGTAGCTCCCTTGATAGACGACTTAGTAGACTATTCAGCGGGGGCAAGTTCGAGGAGCCGGGTGTAACGTTGCGGTAGAAGAGATTCGTTAAAGAATACGAACATCAACGCTACTTGAAGCATAGTTGACTAAAAATGCGGGTGACTTTTCCCTAGATCAATGAAGAAATTGTTCTGATCAAGTTAGCACGAGTTTTGCCCGATTAATGCAAACTTTGGTAGTTTGTGTGCGAGGGGTCATATATTCAATGGAGCATTTCTCTGCGACTATGGGAACTTACGGCGGAGACTATTTGACGGACGACTCGCGGTCCGTTGTAGCTTGTGTAACAATGAATGTCCAGTAATGGAACGACAATGTATATATTTAATCGGCTTGACAGTTGTGAGTCTGTATTAAACGACGTACGCTAAAGTAATCGAGCGAAATAATAATAAACTCACAAAATGATATAGGAAACACGTGCATGTATGGTGTCATATTTACATATACACATATATTGTAAGGCAGTCTTTAGGGCCTTGGCAGCTATAAAACAGCCCCATTTCCTCTGTTGCCGTTTTTCGACGTTTCTGCTATATCAAGTCCGCCGCCGGTCATAGATCATTTGCATGCAGTTGTTAGACGAAGTCCTAAACCTATGCCCTTCAAGTCGATGCTTTTCTGGACTGGACTGTCGTACGTAATCGTAGCACCATTCGAATAAAGTATAATGGATTGTATCTTTATAATGGTGTATATTCGTAAATTACTGTTCGGCTAGACGAAACTAGACAGACAAATAAAATATCTTTAACAATACGTAGACATCTGAGTCGGAGAAAATAATAACAAAACTACAGCGTACCGTTGTAATAGTTATTATAAATTAGCAGAACAGCACGCCATTGCAGATTTGCATATTATTCGTTTCATCAACGAGTTGGTTCACTCAGGGAGGCATCAAAGCAGCAGCACTACACGCTAAGAGAAGTTTTTTAATACCTGTACTGCGCTATAGTAATGGAAAACACCGACTTTAATGGTTCTTGTTGCTGACGAAGACATTGGACCACTTAATAAATTGTTATTATTGGCTGTTCTCATATGATTCTAGGTTCACAGTGTTCATTCGGGCAGTTAGTCGTAGATCCAGCGAAGTCTATGAAGTATTCTGCTTTAAATCTATGATAAGTAAAGTCGCGAACATCTTGGATCGGAAACCGAACTAACGCTGACATGGAGCATTTAACATCTCAGTGTTCATTCAACTGTTCATACATGATTTTTTACGAACATCTTGGATATTGGAGGGCATCAAACATTTGCACAACGCGATACAACTTCAGGGCCGTAGGATCGACCCCCTAACATGTCGATTAACTATGAATGTCACTGCGTTAGTAAAAACGCCAGCATATCGTCTTAATACCTAAGAGCGTATGTGACCTTGTCCCATATTCTGACTCTTTTTCGTGACCGGCCGCATTGAAGTTCCTCGTGCAGTTCAGGAATGTATTCCGGTACCTCGAAAGTTGCATAAAAGCCAATAAAAGAGCTAGAAAGTTATACATGTGCAGTCTGTGACTATCTCATCATCAACCTTCAGCTTGACCCCCTTTTTCTCCCGAACGTTGTTTTCCTCTTTCTCTTGTAGTATATCTTTGAAGACTTTCAACGTTATGTTCGAGTAGGAGAGCGTGTTTGCCATTTTTGCAGATGTCATGTTAGTTAAAAGCCGGGGTCATTATTAAAAGCGGTAGAGGTGCGCATTGCTCAGCGCAGTTATTGTGCGATTTTCAGGCCGGAGCTCCATACAGGGCAACTGACTCGGCCGCGGACATGATTATTTGCCGTCTGGACTGTTATGGCCCGTGAGTGTTAGGCACATGCCGTCTGAAGTTCTTGGCGTAGTAAACTTGTGATTATGCACCTAAACTATGGCACTAGGGGTTAAACAATTGGGACAGCTAGAGAATTTGAGTAGTTTCCTTAGTGACGAGGGATTCCATACAGACTGTCGGTGAAACATAGCAAACAAATTTCGATTTAAAGGCCCTCTAATTGGCTACTGCGAGCAGTATAATCCATCAAGAAACTCTGTCAATATATCGGACGATTTGCTCAGCAGATTCTCACGTCCCTGCCTGGCTTTTGGTGATGTTATGTTGTCATACGATGTCAATGTACTGGCCAGGCCTCCTGTATCTTTTCCTCCTTTCCGCTGCGCGTTGTCACTTTGTCCTGGGTTGCGGTGGCTCTACTGACACGCCACCAAACAGATCGAAGGTGACAAATGTACATCATCTGGAATCTTGCTGTGATATTTAGAGAGTCGTAGGCGATATCAAGACGGCCTACATGCCGCTGGAACCGCCTTCTACAGGGCACGATTTGACACGCTGCATAGCGACACAAAACATTTCTGGAATTATTATTAAAAAAATGACTCCTATTTTATTAGCAAAAAATGTGACCCTTATATTAAATGTCAAAGGTAACCATAACTCTTTAACTGTGTCTGCTGATCGGGTTGTTGTTACTCATTCACGATAAATTGCCGATGAGTTTCATTGGCACTTCCCAACCACTGGCAAGCTTTGCACAGCTCGAGATACAGTTAAAACAGGTTGCAGCGCTGTGCGACACGGAACCGATTCGTTTACCTGCTAGAAGTAGTAGTAGTAGGCTGCGGGTCAGCAGTGGAAATGATTAGAATCAGGCTGAACTGAGCAGTCACTGAGCCTCTCTAGCATGCTTTGCGCGAATGGCAAAGTAAAGTTATGAAAGCCATGCTTGCTCGATGTTAATCAGAAGAATGTGCAAAAAATCTAACTAGCAAGCCCTTGCTTTTCACTTGCCTCGGGAGGTCCAAAAATGGCGTTGGCTTTTGACTAACGCGGTTCATCGAGGTTGAGGCACACGTACTGTGCTTTTTCGGTTGATGTGCGTTCTTCTTAACTGACAACAATTTAAAACGTTTTTAATGAGTCTCGAAATATTGTATTATGCAGGTCCTGTAATAAACTACGTTTTAAATCTAAATGTTTATGTGTGTTTATACAAATTAGTATATATATATAGCTTGTCAAAACCTTTAGTACGTAGATGATGTTTAAGCGCAAACACAGTATAGCATTAGTTCGCTTAAGTGCGCGGTGTGATGGTTTCAGATGCCCTTTCTTGTTTTCGAGAAACGGCCTCAAACAGTAACATTGTAAACAATAATGGAGATGCCCAATGCCCATGCTAATGCTTTCTACTACTAGATACGGTGACTAGCGGTGAGCTCAGAATACAGGATAACACACTAAAAGAAATAGCAGCCAAAAAATCGTACTGACAATGATAATGTCCACAATTTGTTTTTTATTGAATATATGTTATAACCATTTTGATCGGAACTACTTTCGTTTTACTTCGCAACTATCACCACTACTACCAATGGCTTACCTATTGTGGCAAAGCAAAGCGTGCAAGAAGTAAAGTTGCTGTTAGATAGATAGATAGGTTTTATTATTCTCATGAGTGGTTTACTGTAAGTCCTTCTAACTATTTCAACTGCGTAGGTCAGATAACTATGAACGTAGGCGTAGTACATGGCGAGAATATTACGGCTCTTGAACAGGGCAGCGATGCTCCCTACAACTTTTTTACGAATGTGATCTGTATGAGCTTCAAATGATAATCTGGAATCCAAGACAACGCCTAATAATTTTGTTTTATTGATCATGGTCTTTTTTCTTCTAACATCTTAGACGCAACGTCAACAAACTTTATACATGGCACCATGGCACGGTAGGCTCACACGAATCGAAGGTTAATTTTTGCAATGTTATTATTGTGTTCGGCTGATATTAGAGTAAGGTACCTGAATAGCATTGTTTAGCATTTTGTTTGCACATCTGGAGGGAGTTTGTTCCAATATGTGGTACCGAGATTTGATATTGAGAAATTATATTGGCGACATAAAGCCGCAACCAAGATGATAAGTTGTGTGTGTGTGATTCCCTTGTGTTCATGGCGGATGTCGAATAAGAAAGATTGAGCAGGTTGGGATGAAGTCCCATTAAGATTCGTTTGATCTCAGTAATGACAGATATTTCTACTTCCAGAGGCTAAGGTAAAATCGACATCGCCAGATAACTATGGACGTAGGCAAATTACACGGCGGACGGTTCTTTTTTCAATATTAGAGCGTTTGGGATGTGCATCTGTGCCAATTGATTGGGTCAGATCATACCTATCTGGAAAAAGATAGGTGGTTAAGGTTAGTCATATCGGCACACCTCCATAGACGTTTATTATTTTTGTAAATTACACTGCCTGGGATTTCGGAAAAGGTATCAATAAGACGTTCGCGTACGCGGAGGACACCTCGTTGCTATTTCGTCTTGGGCCGACTTTGCCCACTTATATAGCTATGTGTAGCCGACATATGTACTGCCCTTGTATGTGTGGAAGCGGCTATCGAGATCTTCAATGTTTTTAGTCTCACTGTGAACGCCAGTAGGACCGGTCTGGTGTTATTTCAAGTGCCTCAGAACCAACCATTGGCGTGCAGTAGGCAGGCCGCACTTGATGGGACATAAATCGCTTTGTCTCAGACGGTCAATTGTTTAGGCCTAAACCTGCATGAGACTTTGAATGGCATTGTCATCTGGTTTTCTTGTTTAGGGGAAGGCCATATAAGAACGTATCATCTGGCCCAAATCATCCCGAACGATGCTCTCAGGACAATGATCGGCAGAAGCCGCAGAGATTCTGTAGCTCATCTGTTTGCCGCATATGAATTGCGTTCGATCAATGAAATGCATTCAGTGTGTGTCGTTCTGACCGCGGTGGGCAGCCTCTCTAACCGTCGCATACCGATCTTTATAAAGCAAAACTCTGCTCTCTATTTAGGGCCCCCTTCGCGAAAAAATCTATCTGTCTCGTCTGTGAGGGAATTCGCGAGGGTAACTATGCAAAATGAGGCCAAGATTCCTTAGGGCATAAATCTAAATGTTAAAGATATATGTGAATAGTCCATGAAGTGGTGCCAATGTGTAAACTTGTGTAAACGTGTGAACTGTGTTTGAAAATTTGTGTAAATGTGTAAACTACGTGTCTAAATTTGTGTAAACGTGTAGACTGAGAAACTACTTTTACCTATTATTTGTACGAGAACTTAAGCATTCGGAAAACGCAGTTGCGTCAATAAGCAAAGCCTTGTATTTTTTATCGTGTCACCTAATACATAAAAACTCAAAAAAATATAAAATACTAAATACATGAAATTACTAATATGAAAACTTCACTGCTATTATGTATATTATTATTACTTTAGTCTAGAAACATATATTTATTTATGTGAGATTGCAAAAACAAGTAATTTTAAAGCAGGAAAGTACTGAAGTAAACATAGGCTCCACTTTAGCGATTGCAAAGCCAAATGAAGTGATATTATCACTAAATGTAATCATTACCACCACCGAGTGTGCAGTTCACACTTTCTGCGTACGCTTACTTTGGTAGTGTCTAGTCTCGTCTTTTCTTGGTTGCGGTGAGTGTTCGTACGAAATGCTGCGTGTCGCCATGTGGATTTTCGCTACTTCAGCATAGAATCGGCTGGCTGGGCTCTTACTTGTCTTTTTTGCCAAAGGCACGTCAAAAACTGTTAAAAGCTCATCAGTTGGAGTGCTTGTTTTCTGATAGCAAACGATGGTCAGGGCTTTATTTCACATAGGTTACCACTCATTAATAACAAAAAACAGCGACTTGCTGTGTCGCAAAATGTAATGTAATCAGATACATTTGTGTGCATACGGCGTTACGACCACAAACAGCCTATAGGAAGTTTTTTGGCTTACGCTTTCTTGCAGGTACTTACAGTGCATGCGTTGTGATTCACACAACAATGCAAATTTTGGAAGAACACATTGGACTGGCGGTGTCGACTGTGAAACAAATCCGTCGTAGAGGAATTATTCATATAATCTGACTATGTTAGCACTTTGGAGTGGACAATTGTCTCCGCGCGAACGTGTGATCACGGGTTCTCTAACCCAGGGCTAAGGCCCCTTCACTTTTCATTATTAATTAGAAGAGCTCGTCCCATATTGAAATACCTCATCTGTTTTTTCATACATCTCTGATTGAAAAATGATAGATCATACATAGAGGTAGCATATGAGTGCATGTTTCAAGATAGCGTTCGCGGCAATTACACACACTAGCTCTTAATACGTGAGCACGCCGTAAAAATCCGATCATCATCCCTGCTCATCGCTGTTTTGTAGAGGACACTTACAACAATCGCCCAGAAGAGCCGAGAAATCGTTCGGAATCTGAGAGATACAGGAAATTACACGGTGGGGTGCTTCTTGTCTAACCTAGTGTTTTTAGGATCGAGCATCATTCAGTAGGCAAGTAATGACTTCGAACACGGAACACGTAGATCTATAATTAGGAGCATCGGCGGATAGTCAACGCAGTACCTAATGCGGCAAAGGGGTGTGCAAAATTTCAGACGTGTACAAATTCTATGACACCGTCTCGTAGTGCCACAGTATTCAGTACTGTTCCAAAGTGCACTTCGTTCTTTCCTACGATATATTGGACTTCTTGCTTAGAGGCTCACCAGCTTGCTACTGTAAATCGTACGCTACTATTGATTTCACGGGAACTATTTTATTCTCTCTCTCAGAGACTGCTGTGGATTTTCTGGTGGTCAATTGTAGCCCCAGAGCACCAACGACGACTGACTTTTATTCAAGTGAACGGACCACCACAGTGGCTAAGTAGTCCATCCATTCATTCATCGGTGACATTGATTTGGCGGAGAACAAAAACGCATAGATTAGAAAGGGGTTGATGAATAGACGAACCTCTATTTCGGCTACATGCAGCCGGTCGAGATGAAAAAGCATCGCGTTTCGAGGTCGTCTCTAGACACTGAACGCGCGAATCTGCGCAAACTACCCGCTGTATACATACATTGTCGTGCGGCGAATTGTTGTTGTAGTAGAGTACATGTCTCTCGGAGGAGAGTGTATATCTGTCTGTCTGTCTGTCTGTCTGTGCGTGCGTGCGTGCGTGCGTGTATCTCAGCGTACGGAAGTATATGAATGTGTGTCTGTGCGTGTCGAACACAGTCGAAATGTTTCAATGCTCAATGTGTTTGTTGTTTACAGCTGGCGGTGGCTAACGACATGCCTACCTATTCGATCTCTCATCCCCTACCCTAGACGCTACGATCGTGCTGGTGGTATTGGTGGTGGTGGTTGTAGTGGTAGTAATGATGTTGCGCGTGGCGGCCGGGCCGGGCCGGGCCGCGCAGGCAGGGAAAGGGCTCTGCGTTGTTCGAAGGGTAGAGTAGAGTAGGCAATAAGCGAGGGAGAGGCTCGGATAGGGGAGGGAGGGAGGGAATACCATCAGGGAATAATGGCCTGTTCTTGAGTGGATGCAGTTGAAGTACTTACTACTACACTTTGTTCCTAGTAGCTGCTGTAGTACTAGCAGCTAGTAGTAGTAGCAGCAGCAGCAGCAGCAGCAGTTGTGTCAGTATGCGGTTGTCATAGTGTCACAATGTTCGTGAGCTAGACTAGTAGTGTTTTGCCCACCACCACTGTAAGTGAGTGTTTTCCAGAGGCCGGTGGTGGTGGCTGCGGTGGCTGCGGTGGCTGCGGCAGCAGCAGCAGGAAGGGGCATTCGTCGTCTGCGGGTGGGTCGGTCGGTCCGCAATCGCTTTTCGCAATTGTTAGTCGGTCACTCAGTCACGGACAGACAGACGGGCTGGCTGGCTGGCTGGGTGGCGGCTGGGTGGCCTTGTTGCTCTCGCTCAGAGGCGGAGGCCGCGAGCGCGAGGGAAGGAAGGAGGGAGGGAGGGAGGGAGGAAGGAAGGAAGAAACAAGGAAACAAAGGAAAACGAACGGCACAGCCGCGTGGAACAGCGCAGAAACACGGCGGCAACAACAACCACAACAACAACAACGTCAACGCCAACATCAACATCGCATCATCACAACGAAGACAGACAGGCAGGCAGGCAGGCATCAGTAGTAGCGCGACGTCCGCCTGCTGCAGCTGCAGCATCGCTGCGAGCGCCTCAGTGTCACTGCTGCTCTCCAGCCAGCCGCCGCGACTGATGTTGCCGCAATATAGTGAGTGACCCGGTCGTTTGTAAGCGGGTGACCTTGTTGTGGCCGTGATCGTGGTCGTCGTCGTCCACGTCGTCGTCGTCGTGTTTATCGTGCTTTTGTGTTGCGTGACGCGGCGGACCACCACCACCACCACATCACATTGGTGGCGGCGGTCGAGGTGGAAGTGAAGGTGGAGGGTGGGTACTCATTTTTGTCGTTGCTTGCTCCCTCCTCGCTTGCTCACGCACGCGTGAACGTGTGAGTGCAAGACGTGACGAAAAAGTCGTGGATTGCGTGCGGAAGGCTGCGTGACCGTTTCCGTGCCCTGAAAGACGGCAGCGGTAGCGACAGTGACCAGCGACGACAATGCTCGGTGTGCGGGTGATCGCGGGCGCGTTCGGCGCTGGCGCCGTCGGATTACTCGGCCACAGACTCGTCGAGGACTGGGGCACTACTGGCGGGGGTGGCGGTACACTGGGCGTGCAGACGTTACAGGCGGCTAGCCCGCTCGCAACGGTGCCGCCCCGTATCACGCTGCCGACGCGTGCCCAGCAGCTCGAGGCGCTCAAGTCGTCGAAGGAGTACGATGTGCTCGTGATCGGAGGTGGGGCGACCGGGTCGGGGGTCGCCCTCGACGCGGCGACGCGCGGCCTGTCGGCGGCGCTCATCGAGGCTGACGACTTCGCCGCCGGCACGTCGTCGCGAAGCACCAAGCTCATCCACGGCGGCGTTCGCTACCTGCAGAAGGCCGTCTTCAATCTCGACTACGAACAGTACCGCATGGTCAAGGAGGCGCTGAACGAGCGCGCCAACCTGCTGCGGGCGGCGCCGCATCTCGCCGACGCGCTGCCGATCATGCTGCCGGTGTACAGGTGGTGGCAGGTGCCCTACTACTGGGTCGGGATCAAGTGCTACGACATGGTGGCCGGACGGCAGTGCCTCAAGAAGAGCTACTTTCTGAGTCGGAAGCGTGCTCTCGAACTGTTCCCCATGCTGCAGGAGGAGCGGCTGTGTGGCGCGCTCGTCTACTACGACGGAGCGCACAACGACTCGCGGGTGTGCGTCTCGCTAGCGTTGACGGCGGCACGCTTCGGCGCCAACATCGCCAACCACTGCCGGGTGCTCAACCTCGTCAAGGACAAGGTGCGTGTGCAATCTTGCCGTGTTTTCGATGACCCGACGCCCATGCCTGGGCCGCCCTGATCATCCTGCTTTGTCTCTCTCTCTCTCTCTATATATATATATATATCTCCCTCTTAGTGTGTGTGAGAGAGAGAGACTTTTCTTCCGCTCTGTCGTGAGAGAAGCTCTTGTGTTGGGGTGGTTTGTCTGTGGCGCGTACCGGGACCGCGGCACCGCTGTTCTAGGCGGCCTGTCCGTTTTGCCCTAGCGCCCTATCTGCTGCTCACTCTGATCGGCGGCGAACGGTGACGGGCGACCTATCCCACCAGTTCCGCTCGCAAGCCGGTGCAGGTCCTCTGAGAGAGCAGTCGGGTCAGACAAATCACTACTGACCGACGAATGCCGACCACAGAGGTTCGAGCGCAGGCTCTCGATCGTCTTCGGTGCAGCAAGGCTAGGGTGTAGTTTCAAAACGAGGCATGATGATATCTAAGACTGCTAAGTTGAATCAATTTCAACTAACAATTTCCAAGTCCAACAAGTACGCGTAAGCCTACAGGTCTAAACTAACCAAACAGAATGTAGCTTGGTTGAACTCATTTGTTTCTATGACAAATTGTCTCCTAAGGTTAGGTCCTTTCATCAAGGTGAACTAACAATTGACCTCAATTTCTTTATGTTGTTATTTTAGGTTAGATCTCCGTATGAATAAAAAACCCTAATAACATACGGCATTGCGTTTAACTTCTAATAGCATACGGTATTATTATTTTATCTATTATAATTCATTTATTCAATGTAACCAAATTTATTATTATTATTATTCTGACGCAGCACATCGCCTTATAAGTTCAGCGCGGCAACGCGAGAGTAATTATGTACAAGCTTTCGAGGGAGAGAAACTTGGAGGAGATGATGTATCTATAGGAAATTCAATCTCTACAGATATCGATTGGCAATAATTTATAAAGAAATATTATATATATACATATTCATTCAGGGAGTATTGTACTTCTTTCGAGGTTTGATATAACTCGGCAAGAAAATAAGTTTCCCTATGGAGGGAAGACGCGGAAACGTCTCGTTTAGGAGAGAGAGTGAAGTTTATAAGAGTAGTTTTTCTGCTATTTTTCTCCTACATAGTTGTGCGAAATCTACGTTTGCGGGAGAACCATAAAGCAACGCATAAAGGAACCGCTGACACCGCCGTGTTCGGAGAAAAATTCTGCACAACGCTTCACTAGCTTGCGTAGCAAAAGCGAATACCCAGATTAAGAAAAGTCATGAAAAGTCGATATGCTGTTATGTCGTACGTTAACGCTTTTTCGTGAAAAATCGTAAAATGTTTCCATTGCGACCAAAAATGTATGTCCAAAAGACCACTCTCACGCAATAGCAAATTTAATGCCCACCACTTTCGTACCAAAGTGATGATGCTGCCTTACGTATTTGTCAAGTCACTAAGATTTTTCGATAGCCATATCGAAAGCGAAGACATGCATATTTGCATAGGGCGTATGAGAAAGTTAGGTACATATTTTGAGGTTTGGTAGAACTCAGCAAGAGAATATTTTTTCCTAGTGGAAGGAGGGGGCGGAAACGTCTTGGCAAATTTGTACGGTTCTGAACGTGAAAACTTGCACGTAAAACATAACAACTATGACTGTCGAAAACGCTTAGTGACTTGATAACTACGTAACGCAGCACCATCACCTTGGTACAAAAATGATGGGCATTAAATTTGGTCGTAATGAAAAAAAATTACGATTTTTTCAGCGTTAACGTAAAATATATGAAATACCGTTAACGTAAAATATCGACTTTTCATGACTTTCCTTAATCTGGGTATTCGCTTTTTGCTATGCAAGCTAGTGAAGTGTCTTTCGTTGTGCAGAATTTTCCTCCGAACACGCCGGTGTAATCGGTTCCTTCATGCGTTGACTGGTTCTCCCGCAAACGTAGATTTCGCACAACTATGTAGGAGAAAAAGGCAGAAAAACTACTTTTATAAACTTCACTCTCTCTCCTAAACAAAACGTTTCCGCGTCTTCCCTCCATAGGGAAAACTTATTTTCTTGCCGAGTTCTATCAAACCTCGAAATAAGTACAATACTCCCTGAATGACCCTGTATATATATATACATATATATATATTAGCTATTCTTACTGTGCGCCTAGACTAGACCTCTGCTGGAAAAACCTTGCGGTCCGATTGTTATCGATGCTTGTCCGGATGACTATGTCACATTGGTTGTTGTCCGGTTGCGGCCCGGCAATGAACGACCGGTTCGAGGGAATTAGTCAGCTATTCTGAAGCTGTTGTGGCGTTTATACAGAAATGGCTGTAAGGGTTTTCTCATAGATTGTGTGTGCGTGCGCGAGCATCTGTGTCCACGCAAAAAATGCACCATGTGTTCTTTAAGGGATCTTCTGGCTAAACTGTTGTTGTGACTTGTAAGGTTTCGTGCCGCTGTAGGACAGGTTTCTAACGCATGACTGGCTATGGCTAGCAATGCTGCGAATTTGCAGCCACCATAGTCATGATTACTGACCGAGCTGCCGGTTAGTCTGTTAGGCGCCCGGGGCCTTCACTTGAACTTAAACGACTGTTACGCTAACAACTGATTTGAAAATATCTCTTATTGTAGATTACCATTATCCGTTCGACAAGGTTGACTGTCACGTTGAAACTTGGCGTGTTGCCAATTGATTCATCCGTCGTCGTTGTTAGCAGCCACTTTAGTTTTTAATCCGCGCGCCAACATGACTGTGATGAGAGCAGTTAAAATATTACTCATAAATAATAGATTCGAAATCGGGAGACGACACGCTCGCGTAAATTAGTTTTGTAATTTGTAAGTCCTGTTTTGCCTTAAAGTGCAAGCACGCAACGACACGCAAAGTGTGCAAACGTTGTTTTACTTCTGCGTGATTCTTCGTCGTCAGCGGGATATTCTTTGTTTGTTACAATTAGAAGAAGCAAGATCGCTTCGAGTCACCAGTGTACGTATAGGAACAAAGCTGACTGCTGGCACAGTGTAGAGCTTAGCGGTCCACCTTGAGAAGAGGTTGATCTATGCGACACCCTGTTTAAGCCTGCCTTTACTTCAAAAACGAATAATATGAATAATAATAATACTTTTTCTTAAAAAAATACTTTTTTGTGACAACTTATCTGCAGTAACTTCAAACAGAAAGACACACGAAGAGTGTGTGCGGGAGCTGGTCCACTCTGTTCCTAAAAAAACAATATATATATATATATATATATATATATATATATATATATATATATATATATATATATATATATATATATATAATAATGTAAGTACGAATGAAGTATCCGGCGTGGTTGTGCGCATGACGGCAGAGAAACGTAGACAGTTGTGTGTCTCGTCCAATTGACATGTCAGTGTCACGTGTGAGGACATCATAGCATTCTCGTTCAAAAATTTCGTAGTATCTCAAAGCATTCGCATTGTGACATGCCGATCACCTCTAACCAGGCTAGTGAGACATCCGCGAACGCGAATTGAGATCTTGTCGATGAGTTCCGCCGTGATTACAGTGTTAGCCTGGCCTGGCCTCGGCATATTTAAATTTCAACCGGTTTAGTTGTTACGACGTTTCAAACTTTTTCATTTGAGCCCATTTAATATCTAGCGTTCTGATTTGGTGACCTTCGACATCTCCCTGAGCTTTCTAACAGAGCAGCAGTTAAGCTTTATTTCTCTAAGAATAACCAGCACTCCTGCCGACTTCCGCTCTCCTTCCGTTATCTTCGAAAAATAGCATAATTTGACTGTTTTTCAGCGTTTTCACTTAGATTATATCGACGTCGTCGAACTAAGAACAATGCTTGAATCTGGCTCGTCTAACTAAGAACAATGCTTGAATCTGAAAGACTGTCTCTGCTACGTGAAAAGGGTTTATTTAGTCATGTTAATGATGATGACGTGTTTGCATGTCGAAGAAACACGTACTGTGAGGACAGAATGTGTTACTATATGTCTTAATGTTGTATGCAGTTGTACCCTCTGAACGTGTAGGTTTTTAGTTGCACACACCACCAAACTATGTACGCGGCACGTCCCATTCTCAACTAGGTATGTAAAGGCGTGAACTGGAAAAACGCTCACATATGCAATCTCAGTTTGGTCACTTCCATTCTATTCGCTTATGTCTTATATTAAACACAACGAAGTGCCTAGTAAAATGTTTCTTGTCATTCACCCAGTGACATTAGTCAGTGGAAGAGTTCGACATGAGAACGTCGAACTCTTCTACGCGCAACTAGGCTCAGAACATCTCTCAACGAGTTCTGAGAAATGTATGCCACGCCACGCCAGAGCGAGAGCAACAGCCTTTCAATCGTTGCTTTGCCCCCCAAGCAAGCTTTGAGCTTGGCTATTGTTTACGTTCTGCAGCTTGTCATTTGAATATGAACCTTGCAAGGCCTACACCAACGGTAGCAGGTCACGGGCAATTTGCATCAAGGCGCGGGCTCGAGCAGGGCTAGAGCCACAACTAGTCAGGACGACTGCTTCCTTTTAGTTAACATTTTCCGGTGAAATCCAAAACGGCCGAGTTGCTGTTGTCTAGCAGTCAAGCCAGCAGCTCTATGGTGTTTCCTCGACAAGTTAGTTGTTAGTGGGCGTAGCGTGAGACAAAGATTGCACAGGATAACATTAGGAGCCACTGGCCCACTGCAGGTTCACAACGTGATCACAGTCCACCAAAGAGCAGGGTCTTTCGATTTCGGTTTGCGCAATATTTGCAGCACGAAAATTGGACCGTTAACTAATGACAGGGTGTTTTATTTTTGAATGAAAAGCGGATTTCTTTCTACCCTAATGATAGACCGAAACGAGTCTGCCGGTTACGATACGAACCGAACGAGTAGTATACCTGTGATATAATATGCTTTGGCTGAAGAACTGAACTCGTAGAGGTAACTCAATTGGTTCATGGGTCTCATGGAAGGGTTCATGGCGGTACCTTGTATGAGCTGAAATTAGCTTGGTGGGGTGGCCAAAATTGTTCTCAGGACCTGAATCCCATCGAACATGTGTGGCTCTAACGAAGAGTTAGAGGCAGAACTTCAGCTCCAGCGGCACTCCCGGAGCTCCTAAAAGCTATTATGCACCAGACGTGGAATACTGCCCCATGCAAAATCGTTGTTGAGTTAATTGCATCAATGCTACGTCGCACGGTGGTCCTTGTTAGGGCATGCGGATATAGTACACATTATTAACACATAATGCAGTTTAAGCTGACATTTTATTATAATTTTAATTGTGTAGCCTTTTTTGACATAGCGTTATTACTGTGAACATAAAGTATGCCTAAAGTCAAGTGTTATAGGTGATGCAATGTTTTGTGCAGTAGTCGTATGTATATATATATATATAAATATATATATATATATTTATGTATATATATATACTACGCTATTAGCTCCTGTTGAGCACGCGTACATAGAACATGTTCGCTATCGGCCAGTAGTCGGCGCTACGATTGAACGTCGTGGCAATGGCGAAAGTGAGGCGCGCACGAGGCAAGTCGGCCGACGGGAAGTCCATATATGTATAGCGTGCACTTAAATCGATCATTCGTCAGTCGCTGATCCCAGTGATCAAGATCCTCAAGTACCGATTAAAGACCTTGTACATCAAAAGCGATTGGCACGGCGACGCTTCGGTAAAAAGTGACTCTCGTCATAACCCGAACTGTGGATTCCACACCGAAACATAGCGACGACAATGATGAGGATGCCTAAAACGGCGGTGCGCGTCATGCGCTTGAAGCGCATTGGAAAAGACACACGTGTAATGCTTGCTAGCATTTTGATCGAACGGGTTGACAGCTCTAGATGCTATATTTTTTAGCTTTGGGTTGGAATGTCATGCACTAGCCGGCACGTGTTTGTGTACACATTGTGCATAGCTCCCATAACTTAGTATGTTTAACCCAAAGATTTCACCAAGTTGGCAATCAATGTCCTTGCTTGCTGGTTCTGCTCGCAGATGTGCGCTAAATACCACGCAACCAGCTGCCAGACGCATTGGCAGTGTCTGCATTTTTTCGCCCGGTGGGACGGTCGCCGAAATCTGTTTTGCCAAATTGTCTATAATGACAAATATATTATAATTATGTGCCATTTTAAAACAAAAACGTTTTGCAAAATAAACACTATATAAATAAAAGTACACTGCACACTTTTAGGGTGATGGGGCAGCAGTAGAGCGTTTATCTGCTTGTCACTATCGACTAGGCTAATGCATGCAGCTGTGCGTCCCCAAGGAGCAAGTATGGATTCGAATGATTTGCAATCGTATTTTCTCACGTTTTAACATTGAAATAATAATAATAATAATAATAATAATAATAATAATAATAATAATAATAATAATAATAATAATAATAATAATAATAATAATAATAATAATAATAATAATCATCATCATCATCATCATAATAATAATTGGTTAGAATTGTATGCCTTATAGTTAGTTATCGTGCCGCTGTCACAGGGCCCCCTCCCAATGCGCCTGCTATGAGTTCAATCATCTGAAAATGTAGCCGATATTCACACGCGTAGTACCTGCGAGTGCTACCTGTAATATACACCATTACGCGCTGAAACTACAACATTAGTGGCGCCGCAGCTGTCGTAGCGGCAAAGGCGGCTGGTGCTCCGTAACGAAGAGCTCTTTGAAAGGCGAAAAGCTGCTACGGGGCGAGGGTAAAGTCGATCGTAGTCTATGGCAAGACGAGGAAAACACAGAGAGCAAGAGAACAAAAAGGCAATCTTAACCGCTGTGTCTCGGTGAGACTTCCGTGCCAACAATATGAAGAACAACTACCACCACAACAACAACAACAACATCATCATCATCATCATCAACAGCAACCCAATAAGCAGCGTCAACAACATGCTAACAAAGACAGCCAGCGCGGCCAGAATCTCGACAGACGAACGAAGCAGCTACCACGCCGATAGTGGTGTTGTCCCAATTGTTGCCGCGGCCAGGTTACGTCACTTGTTGAGAGCCATCGAGAATGACCTCGAGAATGACGTTGATATGTCAACTCGATGCTCTTAGCCTAGATCCTATTGTACGTATCTTTGTCGCGTTCTCCGCTTTGGAGGTGGACAAAGGTAAACAAGGTCGCCCGGCTTGTCCCGGCGCTCTGGCCAGGACCGCTAAAGGTCAGCGAAACACACACAGCCGCCCAGCCGTCCGTCCATCAGGATTCGCCCGCTGAGATTCGCCGAGGCCGGCATGTAACTCTTAAGCCAGTCGCGGTAGATTCGTGGTGGTCACGTGAGGTCACGCAGTGGTTGGCGCAACCGACGGCTGACGACAATATGTTAGAATGATCGTATGCTCCACCTTTTGTCCGTCCGTATTGTACCTCCCCTATATATATATATATATATATACAACGAAGAACGCGCGCAGTGCTTTAAGTTTACCAGAAGCTCTCGCGGATGTTTTTGGTAATAATAACTTTTTCGGGGTTGTTGCGGACGGAGATATGCGATTTGGCCACAAGACGAAAACCGGTGCTACTTATTCTGACTCCAATCACTCTAGACAACCCTCGGAAGTAATGGAGACGTGTCCAGTGTTAGCAGGTCTGTTGTTTCGCACTCGAGACGCGCAACAAAAAAGTATCCAAATTACATTGAGATAATTTACTTCCACTAAGAGCCAACTAGCGCGTAATAGACCAATCGAAGTTCGTCAAGCCCAAACATATATATACATATATATGCACGTTACAAACGGGCATTTGATATCGATCTTAAAATTACAGTATGAATTGTAGTATTTATCAGATATTATACCCTTCATTTTGAGCTCTTATATATATATATATATATATGCACGTTACAAACTGGTATTTGATATCGATGTTAAAATTACAGTATGAATCGTAGTATTTATAGATATTATACCCTTCATTTTGAGCTCTTATATATATATATATATATATATATATATATATATATATATATACGCATAAACGGTCAATGTAGTCGGCAATCTTTGGACACTTCATCATCATCATCTCATTTATTTTACTCACATTGAGTATGTATATACCATTGACACGTATACCGCTCTCAGCTATTCTCGGCATGTTATTCGCGAGAGACAGTGCAGTGATCTCTTCGCTAGGGCCAGGCAGGCGCATGACACTTTGTACACGCCTGAGAGCACAGTCGACAGACAGTGCAGTTCTCGTGGAAGTTCGTATTCGAACAGACCAGTTGATGATAGCCATGAACTATGTATCTTGTATAGACGTGGCGGTTGTCACATGCAAGACCAGACCAGAGGTGAGAGGCACTACCTTTTGATCTGGAGTGCGTATACCACATAGAATCTTTGTTTTCCCAATTGGTGTGTTACCAGAGGAAACATCGAGTTTATGACAGGTATTTGTTTCTGTTTGTTTCTCACAATCATTTGAGCACTCTATCAGAAGCGACACCTTATTATTGATCTATCCTAGTATGTCTGACGGCAAGATCCTATTTACAACACGCCGTCTCTAAAACTCTGAATGCTCCCCGATGCGTCATACATCTCTATCTGGGTGCTGTTGTGTGATCGGCTCAGTCCTGACAAGTGTTGTACCACACATCTGGGCTCAACACGTTGGCTGACAAGAAATCTCGCCAAATCTGATATATATATAATTTGTACCTAGAATATGCATATACTAGGTAGATCAAAATGTTCGTAGCATCGCCTGTCTATTGTTTCAAAAAGCTCGTGACAACTCTAGCGTCGGCCAGTAACAAAAATATTTGTGTGAATTGGATTCGAATTGCATTTGCAGCAGGTCGCGCAACCGCAACATGCCAGACCGTCTATTGACAGTCTTGGCGGCAGAACGAGTACCGTGCTGTGATTACACATGTCTTTTGAAGGCTTAATTGCAACGGAATTTGCAGCCAAACTAGATGCACTTTACGGAACTAGTCCACCAAATGGCAATTACCAAATGGCCTTATTTAAACGAGGTAGTATGGACACCGATGATGCATCACGTTCTTAGGGGCGATTGAGACTGCGCAAAGTAGCGGAATAGGTAGGCATTCGTTATGAGGCGGTGCATCAAATATTGCATCAGTATTTATGCATGAAGACGCATAAAGCAAAGTGGCTACCCCACAAGCTAACAAATGAGCAAAAATCGACGAAATCCGCAGGATTTTTCGATGGCAGATTCGGAACCGCCGACGAAATCTAGAATTACCACTTCAGTCCAGAACGAGAAGATGCCATCAGGTAGCGGATCTCGCGCGGCGAAAAATCTTCTACCAGGATACAGAGGAAGGCCGGAAAGGTTTTAGCGACCGTTTTCTGGGATGCAAAAGGTATTATTTTAATTACTACCTTTCTACAGAAAGAGTGATAACTGGGGAGTACTACGAAACATTCGTTAACCAGCTGACGAAAAAAGGCGTATCATAAGCGCCTAAAATACTTATAAATATCGAAATACGGTGCGCAATTTATCTCAACTTTGCAAGAATTCATCGGCATAGCCTGTAAAAATGGCTAGCAGACTCTCATTTACTGATTTGCTGCCCAAACTTCGTCGGCACCTCGCTACAAATATTTAACATTCTTGGCAAATAGCTTGCGTTCTCCACCAATCATAACATTAGCAACAAATCAATTCCACAATAAGTTTTACTATCCATGAGAAGGACCATTGAGCCCTGAGCAAGTGTATTCGAGTTTTACACCTGTTACAACGATTACGGTATATATATATATATATATATATTCATACATTTATCTTACAATGGGCGCACTCTGCTATTGTTTTAGTTCAGCTGAACTTTAACACACGTACTCTATGTATTGAATGAATTTGTTTATTGACATTTCCTATAAGATAATTGCACTTTTTAATTCGGAATTCGAGAAAGCACATAGCCTGTCCAGAGCACCTTCTATGAGATTACAATTTATAATTTATACTTGCCATTTTCACCTATTTGCTGCGATATGGTGTGTATTATGTATATTACTCTTCACCAGATCCTAGGATTTCGAGATAATGTTTTCTGAGATTGCATTTAAATTTGAGCGGAGAGTTCGTCTGTCTGAGTCAGGCCGGCACTGTGTTTCAGTGGAGACTCTGACGTTTCTGATAGGTAGCTTTGTCCTTTGGTTGGAGTTCAAGTGTGACAAAATTAGCAAGTTAGATATGTTACCCCTTGTAAATATGGCTGTTGTTGATGTTGCTAAATCCGGTAGGTCTGTAAGTAGTCTAAGGAGTATACGCTTAATTTCAACTACAAGGATTGTCAAGGAGGATCAAATTAAGCGTATATAAACTATAGAAGCGGAGAAATAGAGAAAACTCGATACGTTTGGAAACGGCAGAATGGTTAAATGTTTGTAGTGCGATTGAATTGAGCCACGCACTTGTTCTCAGTGCTCGTTTTTAGAGTCTGTGAAGCAGCCCGATAATTAATGCTGAATTGGAAATAATTACTGACTCACGGCATTTGCCCGAATTCGCGAATACGTTCGCCGTCAGTGTTCAAGTGTTATACATATATATATATATATATATATATATATATATATAAGAACACATACATACAATTACCACAAGAGCCACTCAGTCCGTTGCCACACTTAGGGCGAGTATGATTTGAGCATTATCCGTAGTAAGAATGTCACGTCGGCAGTTTCATACTCGCGACTGCCAAACCATCAATCAACAGTAAAATGCGTTACGACCTGTGTTATGCGACTGCGCAGGCAGTCCGGGCCTTTCTGTGTCCTGGGGTGCGCAGCTAACCAACGCAGCTGTCAGGATCTAGAGTTGGTTAGTACTTACACGATTTCTTTCCTGCCACAGCTACCACGCTGACGGCTCGTAAGACTCCTTAGACTTTCGAGTAGTGCCGCTATTATATACGATTACATGGCATTTGAATGCCAACCGACCGATTAATTGATAGGCAATACTTTAATGGGCATCCCTTGTTTCTGTCGTCAATGGCGAATAAGTAGGTTAGAGTAGGCCGTTTCACGAAGGCGTTTGGGGAGCTGTTGACGGAAATGACGCGATAGTTTCCCTGTACAGATAAATGTCTACCCATCTATCAACCTATGTGTTTTTGTGTGTCTGTGTGGTGTTTTTTGTTGTTGTTGTTGTTGTTGTTCCTATTGTCAAACTCACTTGTGCTAACGTTACCTATGCTTCCTCGTTTGCTCGCTGTAGAACGGTCGGACACGGGGCGCGATATGCCGCGATGAGATGACGGGCGAAGAGTTCGAGGTACGGGCCAAATGCGTAGTCAATGCGACCGGCCCCTTCACAGACACGATTCGAAAGATGGACGACCCCGAGGTCAAGACGATCTGCCAGCCGAGGTGAGAAGCAATGTCGAACGGCGAAATCACTCACTTACTGAGAATTATTACAAGCACGCTACTTCATCACCATATATATATATATATATATTGGCAGACACGGGCGATAGCCTTTTTTGCAAACTGCTCTGAATGGTTACAATTGTTTGAATCTTGCAATTATGGAAGCAAAAATATCTCCTTAGAACGAGATATCAGAGCGACAATGATCCGCTATAGACAAGCATTTTGAGTGTACAGATGATGAAGATTTTGCTTCTGATATATGTATATGTAGGGGCCTAAACTGGGCTACTAGAAGGAAGACACGGATATTAACCACCACGGCTAAGGTTTTATTCCATCCAACTCCTTTGCTACTTCGATACAAAACCGCCTCGGCGGCCTCTCTCAGCACATTGCTCCTTCTTCGACCGCGACTCAACTCAAACTCTCTTTAGTCACTGCATTGTCGTCCGTTATATCGGCTCTAGATTCAAACCCCCGCTGTCGCTGCTGCCGCCGCATCGCTTTCTCCGCTAAGTGCGCCGCTACCAGCGACTGTTGCTAAGCTCACTCTGTCAACATACATAGCCGCTTATATATAGATCTATGCAGCCCATCTTGCGGAGACCAACAAGCTAAGAAAATACTCATCAATTGGGTATCCCCACGAATTCTGGCCTCTCGCGTTTGAGACCTTGGGTGCTCCTGGTGTTCGGACCAGACAGCTAATTCACAAAGTCGGCACTATGTTAAATATGTCAACCGGTGATAGCAGATCGTCGTCCTTCTTTAAACAACGTCTGGATCTTGACGTACAACGTGGAAACGCAGCATCCGTTCGTGGCACTCTTCTGAAGTGGTCTCGGCCTAGCCTAGACGAAGCGGACACGTGATTGTCACAATGCACACCCGCTAGGCCCATTGGCATAGCTAACCTTCCATAATATGTGCCCCACATGCATATTGTAATATACGAAAAATAAACATCATTATATAGATAGATAGGTTTTATTATTCTCATGAGCGGTTTACATTTGTGCAGAGTTTCACAGCTCCTCACAGCCATCAAATGGTAGTATGGAGTGTTTAATAAATAAGAGAGATTATTTATTAAACACTCGATGTGTTTTGAACAAATATTGCATGTTTTCTTATAATTTTATTTATTGTCATTATGATTATTATCGTGTTCGGCTTATATTTGAGTAAGGTACCTAAATAGTATTGCTTAGCACTTTGTTTGAATATTGTCAAAGAAGAGGTTGCGCGCACATCTAGGGGGAGCTTGTTTAATATGTGGCACCGAGATTTGATATTGAGAAACGAGATTACGCGCAAGGCACTTTTTTTGCGGGCAATGTAACGGACATAAAAAAAAACGCATATAAGTAATTTCAAATATTTCAACTGCGTAGGTCAGATAACTATGAACGTAGGCGTAGTACATGGCGAGTAGACAGTCACGGGGCAGAATATTACGGGTCTTGAACAGGGCAGCGATGCTCCCTACAACTTTTTACGAATGTGATCTGTATGTGCTTCAAATGATAATCTGGAATCCAAGACAATGATGTCACTCTACAGTCTTACATATATATACGTATATATATATATGTTTACATGGGACGTTCTTAGGATACCGAGATGGGTATCTTGGGATTAAAAGCTTGACGAAAATTAACTTTTGCGCTGCGCTACGGTTGTTGTTGTTTCAGTTCGGGCGTACATGTAGTTCTTCCGTCATACTACAGCCCGGAGAATATGGGCCTGCTCGATCCGGCCACCTCGGATGGTCGTGTTATCTTTTTCCTGCCATGGCAGGGCCAGACGATTGCTGGAACCACCGACAAGCCCTGCAATGTCACGCATGAGTCAGTAGCCCCGCCTCTACTCCCACTGTCGTAGCATATACATCACAGTCATTTTTTAGAGTTAATTGATGAGGCATTTTTTGTTGTATGAAGTGTATATATATTGTAGTGTCTTTCTCAGTCTACGCTTATATGTACATAATTTTGCGAAATTAGGGCGTATGCTAGGAGTATAAAGTTTTCGGGCTGGCCCTCAGCCAGGATTTAACGTTCACAGAACAGTTTTTCACATTGTTTCATAAACGGTCCCCCATAAATACAAATCGGTGCAACGGTGGGGCTCGAACCCGCGCACCAATCTGGTGTCTCCTCTGGTTGCGAGGCGCAGACTTAAGCCATCACGCCACCGGGCTCGACATGCTAGGAGTAGAAGGAAATTGTACCCTTGCTTTGTCGTCAGTTTATTTTCTGGAAAGTAAGTCGAGCCGTGTTTAGCAAAATCAAGTAGATCTCTCTCTATAAGTGTGGCTGTGTTCGACGTCTCGGCGTGGTCTAAGGGACTAGTGCGCTAGTCATGATTGTCATCTACCGGTCCCCGATAATGAGAGACGCTGCCAAATGGTGTCACGAGCATCACTTTGGGGCTTGGAAGTTGGAAAAGACGGCTAAGTCTATATTTTTCATATCTAACAGGTTAACTAGAATGATGCTATTTTGTGAAATTGTGTTAGAACGTACACCGCCTTTTTTATGTCTTCATTTAGGTATCTAGTAGGATAGTGATGATCTGTTTTGTGTTTGGCGGCTCTAAAGTTTTATGGATTTCTCTTTTTTTTTGGATTCTCACTATTCTCAGTCCTGCACCAACTGAGGATGATATTCAGTTTATCCTGAAGGAAATTCGTAACTACCTATCACCAGAAGTGCACGTTCGTCGGGGAGACGTTCTGTCGGCGTGGGCAGGCATTCGACCTCTTGTGCTTGACCTCAGCAAAAAGGTACGCGCTTGCTGACAGTTGGTGATCGTGACATCTCCCATAGCAAAAGCGACGCTATACATAATATACTACACCACAATAGCAGAAACTGCAACAATAACGACAAAATGTTTCAGTAAATGACAATATTAGAATTGCACCTACATCGATATGAATGTCAATCATTTTCCGATGTTTTATTTATTCAATCTATTGAATTATATTACTAACTAGCCTTTTATTAAACTAATGTGTACTGCCAATATGTTGATTGGTAGATAGTGACAGACCGATTGAATAAGTAGTGAGCACTTAATGTTTATATATTTAGACATACACAGGGAGTGTAACTGGGGATTCGTCCATATTGTTCAATGGTGCGAAATGGGCGCTAGCTATGTAAATGTACTTTTGAGACTCGACACACACACACACACTTATGTATATTTATATATGCAATTTGAGACAAACAATATTTACATGTCCCATTACATTTGACTACCCTTATAGTTCCATATTTCCATATATATAAATAAATTAGACTTGAATGTTGCGTTAGGTTTTTTTTTATTTTTGTTATTTAGAGCATTGATGATAACAGCTAATCAAGACAACAGTCTCTTTTTATTGAATGTTACCACCCTATTTTTATGAATCACACAAGAGCAAGCGCGATGCTGGGTTGCTCGAGATTATGACCAATGGCTTGACTAGTTGCGCTGGCAATTCAATCGTAGTTTGACTCATGGCTGAAGTAGGAATGCATTTTTTGGAAATATATATATATATATATATATTTCCGATACACAAAACACGGATTCAGGAAATAACTGTATGGCTCAATTGATTGTGCAAGGGCCATTAATGAGGGTTTAGCAACAATCTATCATACAGTTAAGTGGGAAGCATTTTGTAAAGAAATTCCGGGATTCCAGCGGGTGTTTCTGATGTTCGCCTACTGATAATAATCCACCCGAAACATACGAGTGCCCTCTAGTTCAGCTACACTAACTAATGTGATGTAAATGTTCATGTGCGTGCGTCTTTGTGTACGTATGTCGGTCTGCCTGGCTGGAACGTGGCTGATTGTGGTTGCCAATTCAGCCGAAGGCGGGCAAAACTGAGGCGATAGCGCGAAATCACATCATCTCGGTGAGCGATTCGGGTCTGGTGACAATTGCCGGTGGAAAATGGACAACGTATCGGGAAATGGCCGAGCAAACCGTCGATGCTTGCTTATCGTCAAGTAAGAGAAAGCTCCACTTGCTAATGTTGCTCGTGATGAAACATGGTGCTTGCGTTAAGTACCTCACTGTAGGTCTGTTTCTTTATTGATAGCCTCTGGATGTGGAGGAGTATGGCTTTGCTCCAGGCGGCTTCATCCTAAGCTCTGAGAACTTTGTGTGTTAACTGCGCGTCGGCCCGTGGACCTGACTTTCAACCGTCTTTGCCAGAGCTGCTTCTGCTACCCTTCGTAATAGCAGTAGCAGTTCTGCATTCTCACGCTGGTTTACTCGGCACTCGTTCGATGATAGTATTATACCTCTCACCCTACCTCACGAATTAAAGTCCTCATCTAGTTCCTCAGCCTTCACCTATTGACTCCGCTGAGACTCGTTAAGCTTTGCCGTATATATATATATATATATATATATATATATTTATATAAATATATATATTTATATATATATATATATATATATATGTTAAAAATGTATGCCTGTGTGTGAGCTTTCTTCAGAAGACCATAGAATAACTCACGTTTTAGAAGATTGCTTTTAGCTCTAGAGTTTTATCCGTTTACCTACGGGCTTAGAATCGTCGTTGCACTTGACTGCAATTGTGTTAGCAGGCGTTGAGTGCTTAACTTAATTAAATGATGCTACCGTGGATGCTATCTGTTCTAGCTGGGGATTAAATAAACCATGGCTTGCACGCAAAATGGGTAAAACAGAACTAGAAGTAGAGTCATTTTCAACACATAGCAGAAAGCACGCATGTTCGTATGAGCGGTGAGGGTTAGGGACCCTTTACTGACCATTGGGCATCAATGGCGTCTTGGGTAAACTAAATTACGGTTTAATTATTTCTCCTTTGTAATTATGCTTGTGTCGTCCTGTCTTGTCCAGGGACCGACCAGGAGAATCTAACGCCGAAGTACGAGTTTTCACAGACGGATCACATCTTGCTCGAGGGGGCGTCCGGCTGGTCCCCGATCATGTACATCCGACTTGTTCAGGACTTTGGCCTCGATCCTGAGGTGATTTCGGCCGTCTTCTGCCATCACATTATGCATCTGTGTCCATATCGGCATATATATATATTGGCTACGATTTTACCACACTTTGTCCGCTTCATTCCACTAAATATTAATTAGTCAAGCGTCTCATATAGCCCGACTTACAGCATTTAACTTCCATCCGTCGGGTAGTACTAATCTGTTTTGATTATAATGGAGATCGCCGGTCCCCTTGTCATTAAAACCATCACTACTTACTATGTCATTGTGGCTGCTATAAATGTTACAGTGCTTATAACACCACTGGTGGTGATATTAATATTATGATTATTTTTCATGTCGAGAGCGCAACAAAGTGTGCGACCCGTTTATAAACCGTTTAGTACCGTTGCCATGTCTGAGTGGTTAAATTTTGTTCTTAATTATTCTGCATGGAAATATTTAATACTTGACGTGTGAGTGTGTACATATTGATATATATATATATATATATATATATATATATATATATATATATGTATTTGTGCCGAAGTGTGTGAACAACAATGATTAGCGCGAACAATTATATATATATATATATATATATATATATATATATATATATATATATATGTGTGTGTGTATAGGTGGCCAAGCACCTCTCGTCGGATTATGGGGAGCGAGCGTTTTCGGTGGCAAAGCTTGCTGCACTCACAGGCAAGCGATCCCCAATCGTTGGCCGAAGACTTCACGAAGAATTTCCCTACATCGAGGCTGAGGTAGGTCCATATATTCACTAAGACGCAAAATCTTTGCAGTTGCATCAACCCGTTGACTCGATAAATAGGAGCCTCGGGCGGTTCGAACAGCTGTTATTTGTCTTATATTTTCGTTATATGCTTAAAACCATATACGAGCCTAGTTGTGCTACTCACACTCAAGCAATAGCTACTGAATCTACTGGTAGAACGTCATGATTGTTGCGAGTATTGATGATATAATTCGTGTAGGTGTTCCCTGTAGGCCGAGAGGGAGCGAGATACATACGTATGTAGAGGTAATGACGACGTTGTCCCAGCTTGCCGGAAAATATATGCACAAAGAAGTCTATCTGGATTTGTTGATATGCTACTTCATCTTGCTCTTATCTGCCTTGCATCTCGCATAGGTTCGATACGCGGTGCTGAAGGAGTACGCGTGCACGGCCGTTGACGTAATTGCCCGCCGACTTCGGCTGGCCTTCCTGCACGTCCAGGCGACTCAGGAGTGTCTGCCACGCATCGTCGACATCATGGCCGAGGAGCTGAAATGGGACGACAAGCGAAAGCAGAAGGAGATTGAAGCTGCTACCGAGTTTCTGAACACACAGATGGGCGGTGCCGTCAACAAGGAGTCGAAGGAGCAGCGCACGACGATGCAGTTCACGAAACGCGAAATGGACGAGTACATTGCCAAGTTCACGACAATCGACCGTGACCACAAGGGCTACATCACGATCGTCGACTTGAAACGGTATGCGCATTCATGATGGATGGCTTGGACGGCTCCTCACCCTTTGTTGTCGGTTTACGTTAGTCATGTCCTGTTTGCGTCCCATTGCATTTAAATGCATAGCAGGCACTTCTAAAGTTTGCTAATAGTATACGCTTTGCATAGTTCAGTTTTAATTTATATATATATATATATATATATATATATATTTATATATATTTATATATTTATATATTTATATATATATATATTTATATATACGAGGTGTGTTCAATCGTTATCGCGACTTTTGAATTTTCGCGGGTTATGTATATTCGAATTTCGATTTTTTGTGGCGTTATGTTGGTACTCATGTCTCTCACTTATGCCGACAAGCTCGGCCATTTTGAATGTTCACTTAATTGTTGACAGCTGTTTTGCTTGCACGTGTTTTGGATCGTCTTCGATTTTTACCTATTCAAAAAAATGGATCAAAGAACCTGTATCAAATTTTGTGTGAAAAACGAAATTAAGTGCGCGGATGCATTCCGAATGTTGACTGTGGCATACGGAGAAGCTACCTTGGACCGAAGCAACGTTTATCGGTGGTACAAAATGTTCTCAGAAGGCCGAGAAGATGTGAACGACGAAGAGCGTGCCGGACGCCCGAGCACTTCAACAACAGACGAAAAAATTAATGAAGTGGATAAAATGGTATTGGCCAATCGTCGAATCACCGTTAGAGAAGTTGCTGAGGACCTAAACATATCGATTGGCTCGTGCCATTCGATTTTTATCAATGATTTGGGCATGAGACGGGTCGCCGCGAAATTCGTACCAAAATTGCTCAATTGCGACCAAAAACAGCATCGCATGAACATTGCTAATGAGATGTTGGACTCTGTCCGCGACGACCCAAATTTGCTCCAGAGGGTCATAACTGGTGACGAATCGTGGGTTTATGGTCATGACGTGGAAACCAAAGCTCAATCATCTCAATGGAAGCTGCCGCACGAACCAAGACCGAAAAAAGCGCGCCAAGTTCGGTCGAATGTGAAAGTTTTGCTGACAGTTTTCTTCGATTGCAGGGGCGTGGTGCATCATGAGTTCTTGCCACAGGGTAGAACGGTCAATAAGGAATATTACCTGCAAGTTATGCGCAATTTGCGCGAAGCAATCCGCCAGAAACGCCCGGATTTGTGGAAAAACAAAAATTGGCTTTTGCACCACGATAACGCCCCTGCTCACACATCGTTGCTTGTGCGCGAGTTTTTGGCCAAAAACAACACACTAATGATGCCGCAGCCACCGTATTCCCCAGATCTGGCCCCCTGTGACTTTTTCTTGTTCCCTAAACTGAAGAGGCCCATGAAAGGACGACGTTACGCTACGCTTGACGAGATAAAGACGGCATCGAAGGAGCGGCTGAACAAGATTAAAAAAAATGGTTTTTTGAAGTGCTTCGAAGATTGGAAAAACCATTGGCACAAGCGTATAATATCTCATGGGGATTACTTTGAAGGGGACAAAATAGATATTCATGAATAAATGAATAATTTTTGAAAAAACACAAAAGTCGCGATACGTTTTGAACACCATATGTATATATATATATATTTATATATATATATATATATATATATATATATAATATATATTTATATATATATATATATATATATATATATATATATATATATAAATATATATATATATATATATATATATTATATATATATATATATATATATAAATATATATATATATATATATAAATATATATATATATATATATATTATATATATATATATAATTCAGATGGTCTTGCACGATCGTTTCACCAGAGTATTGTTACTCTATTTTTTTATTGTTATTTGCGGAGCTCTCTAAGTTAGTATGATAGTAAGACTGCTTTCCGCTGAGGCAGGTTCTACTAAGATTCCTCCAGCAAGCTTCAAGTCTTATGTCCCAGGACAGCATTGTCCAGATTGCACTTTCAAGCAATCTTTACCCACGCAGATGTGGTACATCTTAAGCCTCGTACTCCACGCAAGCTCAAAGCCCTCAATAGATTAATCGCTGAGGCTGTCGAGTAAAAGGTTAGTCTAGAAATAGACAATATTACCTTCGTTCATTTGCAAAACAAAGATACATTTGGAGCAGATTTTGTAAGAAATTTTGTGAGGATCTTGTGAGGAACCTTCTGTAGGAATATCTTCTCGTGTCCATATAGCAGTCCCTTTTCAACAGGTGCTTCTTTGACGGTACTCTGTTAGCCAAGTGCTACGTATGCAGTCTCAAGCAAATCCCAAGAGTAATAGCAGACCTATCAAACTCTTTTGCGAGCGACGGATGTCAAAGAGAAGTTGTCTTAGGCCAGTGCTTTTTATAACGTCGCTCAGCAATCTGCCACGCATCGTAAACGGCATATAACAGTCATGATCCTGCTCCACGCAGATGATTTGGTAACACTCAGTAGAATTCTAATTGACCTGCAGGCTGCGCTTCGCAAATTTGAAGATTATTTCTTGCAGAATGGTCTCATAGCTAATATGTCAAAAACAAGGATTGTATAGTTCCGGCGTGGGGGGGGGGGGGGGGGGGCAGAGAGCCCGCGCAGATAAACTGCAATTTCACAGCGAGCAAGTATACTTCGTAGAAAGCTTTTACTATCTCAGAGAAAATTACGACACGTGGCTGAGCGTTGTAGAAAGGGCGCATCGCGACAGCCTGCATCAGAAGTCCAACATATCTGTCCGCTTAGGCGGCCATGATACTATTTACTTAGAATGGCACCTGTATCTGTATACGGTATCCACATCCGGTGGAAACATTAAAATGCTTCGCATCTATGGCAGTTCGATATGGTAGAGTCAGCTTTCCTAATGCAATTACTTGGCTTCTTGTTGAATTCGCGTAACAGGTTAGCATAAACGTGGGCTCAGTGTTATTTACTGATGATCTCGTAAGTCGCTCTGGCAACGTTCAGACACGAGTATTCTTCAAAGATGCCTATAATAGCCAGATATGTTTAATTATCACCAGCGATATCCAACCAGTCCCGGAAGGAATCTCTCCATCCATATCAGCATCTCGCCACTCGCTAGAGTGTTTGCGGATTTTATCATATATTATGTCGACCTGCTGGGTTTCGTGAGTCCAGGGAGGATTAAGTTGTCTTTGTGGCGATCCGTGCCCCCGTATATCTCAGCTCCAGCGAGAATATTCATAAACCGTTTCTACCATGTGTGTCATACACATAATATGTTCATATCTACATAAACATCTAAACTGGATGCACATTATTAAATCTATTATTATCATGTCTAACTTGAAATGTGTCCCATTTAAGTGGGGCTGAGCTTACGCTAACCAAACCTGTTACAAGCTTGACCCGCGCCCGCTTGCGTAACATTGATTTGGCTCCATTATAAGCTGATGGCGTATTAAATCGTAATGCTTGCCTGCCGAACCTGCTTGCAGAGCTCTTAAGGCATCGGGCGAGGTGTCGGTGACGCAGGAACAGCTTCACGAGATGCTCAACGAAGTGGACATCAACAAGAATGGCCAGATCGAGCTCGGGGAGTACCTGGAACTCATGTGCGGCCTCAAGACCGGAAAAGTAACGGGCAGTCGCCTAGCAAAGGCCGTCGATCAGGAATACGAGAAGAGACTCACCGTCGACCGGTCCGGCGGTGGGCTCTAAGACTCCCGACATTTGAGTCAGTTCGCCGCGGTCTCGAGAAGCCAAACCTGGGAGGTGAGCTAGGCGAGCATCTAAAAAGTGAGCCTGGACGGCAAGAAAGGCTGCCGCCGACAGCTGCTGTTCATTCATTGCAGACTGAGTACAACACGCTTCTCGGTCGAACTCGACCCGAAAGACCCGAAAGCGACGGCAACGCGGCCATTCGAACTCGATACAGAAGAACACACAATGATTTTCATAGTAGCGTTAACAAATTGATTTAGTCATCGAGTGCTCAGGAGAGGAAGAGACACTTCTGTAGATAGAACAACAACAGCGACAAAAAAAATAGTGTGACAACTCAGCGTATGGGGAGGGGGCGGCAGGATTGCATCTCATTTGTATGTATGTGTATGTGGGTGTGTAGGAAATAAAGATCAGCGGTTTGCAATAAGCTGTTGTCATATAACAATCAGATCCGATGTGGACGGTGGTGGCGCTGAACATCATGCGTATGACGACGGCAACGCCCTATGATGGTGAAGAGAGGTACTGTTTACAGTTGACCACTATAGCGGTTTTGCCTTGCGACTGCCGACAAGCTGGTTTGCTTGGTGGTTTGAAAACAGTCTATTCGTGGCGGCATACCAGACGGTTATTGGTACAATAAAATACAGTACAGCCGACAGGGGTACACTCGAAGAGATAACCGGTGACTCTAACTTTCATGGCCGTATATTGGAGCCCGGCACCACCCAGTGTACCCACTCGAAGCGATCTGTCTAGAAATTTGTTGGAAGCGACAAGAAAGACACCTACTTTCAGTCACCACTGTTAATGTCAGCAGACGACAGCTCGAGCAGAATAAGCAATCTTACTGAAATTATAAGAGCAGACCCAATGGTGCTGCAATCTTTGCTAGTCCGTAACGGGTTTTTCAAGTATGTATTTTTAAAAACCCTTGTTGCGTTAATAATACAACATCCAACGAACTTGACTGGGTGATACTAATCAATATCCGCATCGAGACTTTGGCACATTTTTTTAAACGAAACTTTGTCGTTTGTTTCTGCTGTTTTCGGTTCCTCATACTTATAGCATCATACAATTGTATTTTGACACGCGGAATTTTGCTAACAGATTGCTCCAGTATGTCCAAAATCAGTGCGTATCAGGCTTTCGCTCTGCACGTTTTCGTTTAACAGCAAGTGCTGCTCAGGAAAAACTGCCGGGGCGGAACTATGACGTCGCACTTTCTAAGGTTTCAGGCGAACGCTTTGCCTATGTTTGCGGCGTGTAGTACACTATGACTGTGCTATAGAAATCGGATTGGCTATACATAACGGGTTAAACACGTGCGCGCATATCGAGATGAACACTTCTGGCTTTGTCGATTCACAGGCATGTCGCTGAGATGTTTCACAATCACCTGAGCTAACTCGTCAGCCAATTAGAGCGATGTTTACCGTATCATAGGTACCAAGCACTCCATTGCCTCACTTTTAGGCAACAACAATAACAGCGCTTTACTTATGGAGTAGCATGGCTGGTAGATACCGTCATGTGGGTGTCAATACCACTACTGTCATTTTAATTGTCATTTCTATCACCATACTGAACATAACTGTACTGCAAAACGTAATATTAAATATATTTATTATACAGTCACCTTTCATCATTAATGCCCTAGCTTGATAGTAAGACGTTTACAACAACGAATTACACATGTGTCGTTCTAACTGCCCGTCATTGAGTGAATCGCAGAATATGTACGGCATGGTACCTATTGCATTTTATTTGACATCGCGTACATATACTTCGTAAGGCTCGAGAAAGCCGTCTTCGTTAAATGCCATTACTAAATGTCTGTCTTTTCGCCGCTCTCTTTCTATATATATATATATATATATCACTTTTGATTGAATACAAAATACGACCCTTGGGTTGATTGCGCTAAATATCGACGCATCTAATGTGACTGATAACATTTACGTTAGATATATCTCGCTTGGGATGCTCTTTGCTCACTTAGCGATACAGGACGAGATAGACGAGATTGATATGGAATGAGGTGACTGAAGTGTCGTCTTTTTCTCTACCTTATCTTTATACCTATTGCAAAGTTCCCAACTCAGAACGTTGAGCGCGCTCGGCAAATCAATCAGTTCGTCCTGGGCCTGGGCGTACTAGAACACTGTGGCCCAACACATAGATCGGAGGAGACGAATGAAAAAGAAAGAGAGACAGAATGCGAGAAGAATCTCGATTCTATAGAATAGGGCAACGGGTTTTTATACTATGCTACGGTTCCACAAGGTGTGTTTTACGTGCTTAATCAACAAAGACAAACAAAGACGTCGTCAGGCGATCAAGTCAAATAGTGGCTCATTCTCCAGATACAAATGCAGCAGCAGACCACGTCCGGCTCACGTCTGCTAGTTGAAAACAATAAGAAACTACAGAGAAGAAGAACTAGTCCTACTAGAATCGAGGAGGTTGGTAGGTAACCGTGGAGGTTCTCTTAACTGATGGCCTTGCTAGTTAGCTTTGCATTGAGATGCAGTTAGTTCGCAAAGTTATTCAAAGACTATTGCGATATACAGAGGAGCAGCGGAAACCGAGGCGTTCACATATGTGACGCAGAGGTGATGCCGTAGACCGATTCGTCGCAACTCAACAGATTGTGGCATTCGCTTACAACCGTATATGGCAATAAATAAAAAAACAGTACAAAAACCTACCAGTCCGGTGTTATCGGAAGAAGTTGGAAAAATGTGGCAAAATCAAGTTCACATTGTGAAATCGGCAATAGTGGACGTATGTAGATTATATGCATGCATACAAATCCAAAAAACAATAATGCATGCAATTAATATCAGTGGGAGCGCAGCAGAGCGTAGAAGTTTTATGAGCTTCGTCAGGTAATCTTGTTTGTTATTCATGCTATATGAATGCCGCCAAATGAACAGCGAAAAATCCCTGTTACGGGCGAAAACTCTGTATTGGTTCAACAAAGTCCGCAATAGTGGAGTTTTCGGCAAAAAATACGGAGTGTCCGTCCTTCTTCGATCGAATTGGTACCTGTGACAAAAATGGGTCTTGTAGCACTCGCTTCATATATAAAGATGTTTTTCATTATATATGAACCGAGTGCTTTGTTTACCTATTCGAGAAAAAAATCTGCTTTGTGTATCTCATATCAGGCTATGCACCGACTGTTGAAACAATCCGACTAAAGCGGAAGATGCCGCGTACAGTACCTCACGAATGTTTTATTTCAGAGTAGGAAGCTAAAGTCGAACAGGCCAGACGGGAGGTCGGTGGTTTGGACGTTTTCAATGCCTTGCACCTTTGGTCTGGTCCTGCATGTAACAATCGCCACGTATGCACCAGGTACATAGTGCATGGTGATCACTATCTGGTATGTTCAAGCGCAGCCTTTCACGAGGAGTACGAGTTGTGAACCTGCCGGTTCTACCTGCAGAGTTGTGCTAAGTACCATGCGGTGGAATGCACAGCGCTGGACCAAAAATCGTTGCACTACTTCTCTCGCCGGGAGTGTAAAGAAGATCGAGCTTCATGAAGAAACATTTTTTAATTGAATATTATACTCAATTTGAGTGAATGAACATAATTGGGAAAAAATTACCTTGTGCAGCAATGTGAAACGTGTAAGATCTTGCTGCGTACCAGGCCAGCTTCCCCAGAAGGGGTGTTGCGATAGGCAGGGCATAGTCCACCATGATTCTCTTCCTAGTGCGAAACGATATACACGGGTGCTTACTGCGATCAGGTCGGCCAACTGTTTGCCGCTCTGCACAGCAAGAGACACATTGTCATGAGTAGAAGTAGAGTTTTTAACCAAATTCAATAAACCTCGCCACGATTGGCGCGAAATTTGATTTTGTGTAGCTGATGAAGGACGCTTCTAAAGCAAAGAAAAAACTAAATGTTTTCTGTTCAAATTTCAAATTTCACTAGAACTTGCCGATCCGACCTCATATATATATATATATATATATATAATTCGCTTTATTTTTTTATAGAGGTAACTGGTAAAATGCGTGATGCACACCGGACGTAGTTGTTAAAATTACGATTGTGTGGGACTCATAAACCCACTAAATTCCAGTCGTCCTTTTTGCTCCTTGTCGGGGGGTAGCCGCAGTACTGTCTTCTCGAGATTACTTTACCTTCCACACATGTATATTTAGTCTTTAAAAATGTACGTTAGATATTTCAAACATTTCCAGGCTCAGTTCTGCCCTCTTCGCAGCTGCCATGCTTGTAGACAAATATAATTCGGCTGACAAATCCTAAATGGAAAGCAATTTAAAGGGAGAACGCGTGCATATTGGAATTTGAATTTAAAAATTTGAAAAATGCATCAATTGTTCAATTCTGTTTATTTTACTCAAATTGTGTATTGTATAGACATTTAATAAAGTTGTTTTAATAAACCTTTATTTTCTCTTCCATACTTCTTCCACTCCGAAAGACAGACCCAGGGGTTGTGCTGCCCCAGCGTCAGCGGACGCTGTACAATGAGACACAGCCGCAACGTTACGATTGTATAACATACCTGTGAAGTGATTCTCTACCTGTGCGTCAACGAACGCGTTTACCGCCCTACGAGGTTGCACGATATCTCTTTCTAGACCAGCGCAGCGGGTTGTGTCGGTCTCGCCAATTACCGGGAACATCTTTATATTCCAATATTTTTCAATTACTTGAAGCAGCCTTCATCATCGTGGATCCCACAATCGTTTCTGGCATTGAAGACACCGCCACCTATAGTTGGCATAATCAGGTTTAATCCCGAAAGTTCAAAGCTCATTGTATCAGCAACCTCTACGGACTCATTTGCAGGTGGAAAATAGAATACAGCAACATGAACCCTCTCAGAGGAGAGCGCTACACACTAATAATTTTCTTAATGCATTGTATCGGTGGTAAGCGTTTATGCAGGTAGGTAGATAACCCTTCTGCATGTCCTCCTCAACCTCCTGCAGGTAAAACACTCAGCTGGTAAAACCGCGCCGTATCATTGATATCTAGTTTGTTCCGCCGAATGTCTCCGTTTGGAGTGCAATGTCAACCAACTTAAACATTTCATCACGTGCAAGATCCATTGCACCCTTATTCTCTCACAATCTCAGAGAAGCGCTTGTAGAGATACTTTGCCTCTGCGTTTGCAGTTCTAGAACCGATCAGGCTCCCCTTCGGCCAGAATTTATTTCAGCAACAGTCTGCGTATTCGTCACGCAGGACCACATTGAACACAGCATCACCACCATGCGTATGTAACTTCGAAATCGCTTTTGCGATTATGCCCCTGCCTGTTAGTCATGCTCGCAGCCCGGTTGCCGACGTCTTCTGCGCCAATCGTGCCACTCTCCAAGGCGTAGATCTATCCAGGTATAGACTGGCATAGACTTCTAATTCGCCTATGCCATCTGTTGCACTGCCCCTCTGCATTCAGAGATTTTGTTGTCTCGTCGTTCCCAAACTACAACAAAGTTGAAGTTATCTGCCTTCTTCTTCGGTTGTGTATCAGCTGCCTTTCCTATCGGTGCTGCTGTTTCCGTAGCTGTTAGCGTCGCTGTACCATCTACCATCCGGTCGCTCATTTTCAACAGTGCCGTTTCAACTCTGCAGAAGTCGAGCTTCTCTTAACGCCTCTCTCGCTGTCGTTACCCTCTTCTTAGTTCCTAGGTACTTCTAGTACCTAGTAATCCTAGTATCTGCGTGTCACAGACTCCGCACGCATCCTTGGGGGAGAACGGGGCTTAGACAACCCCGTGGGAAATGTTTAATCTCCGCTGTGGCCTGTTTTGATGGCTGCCAGTGTGGAACAATACCGGAAACATTGTTTCAGAGCCGTGAAGACTAAGAACTGGGTATTTCGTACACCTCAACCTGTCGTCTTTTAAGTTTGCATCTAGCAATGCATTTATAAAAGCTTCAGTTTTCGTGTAGAGCGGCTAAGCATGGCTAGCTGGTATTTAGAGACGATGCAACAAGGTACCGATTTTAAGCAGAAATTTACCTTTTCCTACGAAGCCCATGTTTATCTCTATGAAAATGTGAGTAAAGAAAACGATCGTATCTGGGCAACCAAAAAGCCTCACGTTATTCACAAGGAGCCATTACAAGTACTACATGTGACAGTATAGTGCCGCCTTTAGTTCAAGCAAATCACTAGACCCCATTTTTTACTTCACGGTGAATGGCGGACGTAGTGATCGTTATCGTTTGATTCTCAATTATCTTTGGCCAAGCTCAGACAAAATCAACCCAGCAAGATGGCGCCACAAAACATACAACAAGCGAGACAATTTAGATTTTGAGAACAAAGTGGCCCAGACGGGTGCACTCGCGTAACCAGTAGATTCACCGAGCCTTCAATCATTCTATTCAACGCTGTTAAACTTTCCTGTAGTGCTTTGAAAAGGAAAGTGTACATTGACAACTCCACGACTATAACCGAACTAAAGACGTAAGCATTAAATCGTGTACGTATGTAATTTGACCTGATTTATATAAGCGGTGACAAGGTCCAAGTAAGGGTAACGCTGAACTCCGTCCTCGGGCAAACTCTGTGGAACATAGTTTATGACGAGGCGCTACGCTAATCATACTCGCCGTTGGTTTACTTCATCAACGTGAACAACTACGCTGTAATTAAATAAGTGCATACAGTGCATACACCCCGTAGTCACATTTCGGGGTCCAAACGGACTTGAGGCAGTGGCAGGCGGAGCATTAGCAAATATCCTAGTCTAGCTTTGGCTTCAGGTCTTGAGATTGCGTTTTGAAAAAGATGGAGGCAGTTATTCTCAATAACCGCAAACAACAGCCATTACTGAATCTCAGTATAAATTGGCATTTGATTCTCATCTTAGCGATAGTGATATACTTCAGCGTGGTGCAAGATGGCAGCAGTCCTTATGGGAGTTCCGCACACGAGTTACTCCGTAAGGCAAGCGGTGCAGGCCTTCAGCGACCTATACTAATTGCATAGGTTAGGACGTTAGAAGGACGGCTGCACGCGTTACAACACGTCTTAGAACTCTAGAACAGGGCCTCTTGGCAGCGATAGCCTTATGCTGCACGCCGCTTACTGTGGGAGCATGCTACCACTCAGATAGTGATCCGTCGTCTCTTAAAAAGAACGGATTATATCAACAGTAGCTGTATTAGCACGACGAATACCGCACGCAGACCTCGCGGGTGGCCGAGCTGACATCTTGCGTAAGTGGTGGAACGCTCCACCACGAAAGCCACTGCATCTCGCAGGCAGATACGCTGGATGAACAATGCGGTCTGCGGTACAACTGGAGCAAGTCTCGCTTTAACAGCACCAGGCGGGCTGTTGCAACTGCTGACCGACCAGGGGGCGGGGGGGTTAGATATAAGTTGCGTCGTATCTTTAAGGTTAAACAAAGAGAACTTTCCTCAAACTTTGAAACCTTGCCCACTCAGAAACTTTACTAGTGGCAATGGTTTTTCCTACGTGTGGTTTCTTGCGCCACGTCGCTATTGTTTGTGACCGTTAAAAGTACGTGGTAATTGTCATTTAGCTTCTTGCTTCTTCTAGTATCCGATTAACTTTAGATACCACTGAAAGCCGACACCCTCGTGAGGGCATGTGTCATATCGCTCTGGCCCGTGTTACAGAGCACGCACGCAACACTTCTTGAAATTTCATACCGGTATTTCTGGAAACATCCCTGGCCCGTCATGGCCTTGGATAAGTTGCAGGTTACTACTCTCTTTTAAACCCGAGCTCTGATATAGGCTTATATCTCTGACCACTATCTGGGGCTATGTAAGCACACAATGCGCTAGTATTTTCCCCTTTTGAGGGTGTTTTCTTTCAGCTTCAATCGAATAAGCGGCTGGGGCTAAAACAGTACTGCCCTCTTTTTAATTAGCAGCCCTCATTTTGCTATGCTATTAAGAACCATCTAAAGAAGTTTTCGGGCTGACCCTCAGCCAAGATTCAACGTCCGCGGAGCTGTTTTTCACATTGCTTCATAGAAGGACCCCCATAAATACAATGCAGTGCAACGGTGGGGCTCGAACCCGCGCACCTATCTAGTGTCTCCTCCGGTTGCGAGGCGCAGACTTAAGCCACCACGCCGCCGGGCCCGACATTAAGAACCATCTGGCTAGCACCATCAACATAGAACTTTACGACCTGCTTACCCGGACTACCAGCGCATCTAAGCATTCCGCCGCAGCACTGCTTTGTTAGACCTTCTTGCAGACGAGCCGGACACCCGGGAGGCGTAAAGTACGGTGGAATCTTCCACCGTCGCTTAGGTGTCTGTACGATTCGAATCCGGTTAAAAAACTAAGTACCGAACTACTTTGCCAGTCGTGACTTAATGTCTTTCTCCATATAAAGCTCAAATGCTACATAATGGTAATGCGAGACGAGCCATCCCCCTTTTACTAGATCGCCCGTCAACCTACTCGCCAATAAAAATTCATAAACGTTTCCCGCTACGCCACAAACATATAGTGCTTACATGTGCCTGGGGGTCTAATTTGGCACTAGTCTTAGTTTTCTTTTTAGAAGGCGTGCTATATTTAATTAGTTTATTGCCTATACTATAAAAGGACATGTATTTCTCATTACAAACAATAGGTGCTAATACAGGTTTGTTCATAACATTTTAAAGATGGTTGACACCTACGTGTCTCGACCTTACCGATTATGTGCTTCTGATCACACATAGTAGGTTTTAGTACAAGCTTTCTCATGACATTTTACTTTTGTTGAATGTCCGTGAAGTCCTAAAAGGCATAACGGCCCAGTAATTGGGTTTTTTGCCTCCTTGATGGTTTTCAGGTAGTACAGGTGTGTTAACCAATCATTTGCTATACGAATGTATTTTTTGACGTGCAATTCCTTTTGTTCCCTACGAACAGCAGTATTCGTGGCTATTCTTGATGACCATTAAAGTAAACTAAATTTAGATCCTGCATTTTTCAACAAGACAATATGCTTTAGAAAGTTTATCCAATGGCAGGGTTTCACAGAGTCGAGTACAAAATCTGTTTTCGTATCATAAAAGCATATCCTCATATAGTATCATAAAAAATCTCCGAGTCCAGTCGCTGTTCCGACCCTTTGCTAGGTTTCGGAGGGAGTACTGATTGTGCCGATTTCGTCGAAGCGCCGCAGGTTATGGCCCATACGAAAGCGTTATCCGCTTTGGCCGTTCGTTCACTCGATGGTGGTAAAGAGGCTTTGCCCGACAAGCAAGAGAAAAGATTTAACGAAGTTCGGTTTGGTCGAAAGCCAGTACGCTGAACACAGAAATAGGAGATGAAGAAAAATTAACAGGATTTACCGTTCTGCTGCCAATCAATAGACTTCGGCGTTAAGCCTAAGAGCAAGTCTCTACATCTCAAAAACGTTGCTCCCTTTTCACTTTTTGTTTCATTTCTCTCTCTCTCTCTATATATATATATATATATATATATATACATATATATATATATATATATGATTGATTTTTATTCGCTTGACCTGGTCCTTTCTAACATCCTAAAGCTAGGGCCTCCGTCTATACCTCTGCTTCTCTCCAAAGCTGTACATTATTTTACAATATGTTTAATTGGCTAATTTTATAGCCCACAAGCTCGGCATGTTGTACTTTTCCCCCTCCCTATGTTTAGCTCACTGTATCCCTGTATTCAACACCCTGCCCTGGCATCTGCCAGTATCAAAGAGGAACGAGAGATACCTACCTAATCAGTGTACGTCATGAGGTATGAGCCTAGGGAGGTCAGGTGTGCCTGATCCCGTTTGAATGCTGGGTTAAAATTTAAGAGCACAAACAACCGGAAAACGTTTAATTTTGGCTTAGCAAATACTATCGAATCAAATGGCATATATATACAGGGTTTGTCCAAAAAGTAATACGAAAGCAAGAAGTGGTGTGTTTCGGTGGCACCAAGCCTTTTTGGAGGGCCGGAAAGAGGTTGCCGATGAAGACCGTGCTGGAAGACCTTCGACCTTGACAAACACCGGCAATGTGACTCGTGTGCGCAAAGTTTTGAACTCAGACCGTCGACTAAGGGTTCGTTTAATTGCCCAGATGTTAAATTTACCTTGACAGGTACAGGAGCCTATTTTGAAAGTTTTGAAAGAATTGTAACAATTGGTTCAATATTTTTTTTTGAATCGACGACACCTGACCAAGGCCGGCATCCCAACGCTTCCGCAGCAGTCCTACAGTCCAGATGTGGCCCCCCGGACTTTTTTTGTTTCCTCGCCTGAAAAGGACGATGAAAGGCAAGCATTTTGAGACGACAGAGGGGATACAGGCAGCATGCACCGCGGCTCTCAAGGCTATTCCGGAGAATGCCTACCGTGACGCCTTCGATGCTTGGAAATCGCGCTGGCAGCGTTGCATCGACTGCATTTTTTTTTAATCGACTCAGTCCTATTACTTTTTGGACAAACCCTGTATATATATATATATATATATATATATATATATAAAGTGTGTTGCAAAAAATTAGCAACTCGTGTTTTTTTGTGATAATTTCGGCTTGGTTTATTTGAATGGCCTGAAATTTTAATTTCAAGCCATTCATGCGCATGATGTACATGACGAAACATGAGTATAGTGTTGATTTCATTGCAATCTCAACATCGGTTCATACAAAAAATAAAAAGGTGTGAAAAAACAGTGTTGCAAAATATTAGCAACAATAGCGCCTTACAGCGTATTCGATTCTTAGCAGGGCTGTATGACTCATTTGAAACTACATATTTTATTCTAGAAACGGGTTTTTCGTCCCTTCTTCTAAATCAAATCGTAAACTCGGTCTTTCATGGAGTTAATAAGCTGTTGTAAGTACGAAAGTGAAATATTAGTCCATGCTTGCTGGGCAGCTTCTTTGAGGTCCGACAAATGATTATATTGTCGACCATTTGCGTAAATCTGCTTTACCAAATGTCCCCAAAGATTTTCAATAGGATTCAGGTCTGGACTTAATGCCGGCTAGTCAAAAAGTGGCACTCCTTGTTCTTGAAAAAAGGCTATAGTGCTAGCCGAGGTATGAAACGTGGCGTTGTCTTGTTGAAAAACAGCGTCAGGTCCCCCAATTCTTCTGAAGTGGGCTTCTAACTGGGAACCGACAATGCGCTGGTACATGTCAGAATTGTTTCGGCCCACAATCTCGACTAGATCAGACTTCCCATTATATCCAAACGCGCCGCAATATTTCACAGAGCCACCACCGGCCACACGTTTCGAGAACCATTTAGGTTCCTTCCGTAAGTCGTGCTAATAGTACTGACAGCCGTCAGGGCTATCGAGATTAAATTTCTTTTCATCCGAGAAGACGATGTTTTTCCACTCGTTATCCCAAGTTTGGTATCTATGCGAAAATTCACGCCGTGCGACAATGTGCTTCGGTTGCAGTCGCGGCATAAGCTTCCTTTTCGCGTATCGCACGTTTTTGTCAGAACTTAACACTTGGTACACTGTGGATCGGTGCACTGGCACTCCCAAAGTAGTCCTGATCCTGGAAGAAGACATTTGGTCATGAGTAGCCAAGTGTATGATTCTTCGCCGATCTCGAATAGTCAAAACTGGCTTACGCCCACCGTTAGATCTGCACCTTTGGTTCACTCCAGGGTGTAAGAACCTGCTGATGGTGCTCTTATGCCGTCCTAATCTGGTTGCTATAGCAGTTACTGTATGACCGAGCTCAGCATATGCCTCAATTCTTGTCTTTTCGTTATCCGAAAGATCCTTTGTACGACCCATGCTTCAAACATAGGATTCGTCGTTAGTTCGGAACAACGACTAAGCTGTAGAATATTTTGCAGCTATATAACGATTGATTTAGCTAGACAATATTCCTAACATTTGATCCCTGGGATCGAATATCAGCTGTAGTATCGACTATCTTTTACAAACAAGAGCTGTGTTGTTAGCATGTTATTGTTGCTAATATTTTGCAACACTGTTTTTTCACAATTTTTTATTTTTTGTATGAACCGATGTTGGGATTGCAATGAAATCAACACTATACTCATGTTTCGTCATGTACATCATGCGCTTAAAATTACGCGCTTAAAAACCAAGCCGAAATTATCGCAAAAAAACATGAGTTGCTAATTTTTGCAACACACTTTATATAAATATTTATATATATATATATATATATATATATATATATATATATATATATATCATATATATATATATATATATATATATATTTATATATATATTTTTTTTTTTTTTTCGCAAAAACCTCGCAGATTCGGATCCATCACTATCTCTATGAGTGGTGTATGGGACTCCGAATCTGCGAGGACGCTCTTGGGGCTCGGCGTCACGAAGAGGAATCTTATGGATCTCACCGTTTTAACTTTGCAAGGAACCTTGAGGATATATCGCTCGCACCGGGTCCATAAGAGCGGGGGCTACCATCAAGCAAGGACACGAACAACTGACTCTTAACTTCACGTGACACCTTTTTACCACCATTTTTATTAAGGCGAGCACTGCCGAGCGTGCAAACGTATTGTAAATGATTAATAAATCATCACAATATTTCTATATATATATATATATATATATATTAGATATTAGATATATATAGTAATATATATATATATATATAGATCTATATATAATATATATATATATATATATTCGATATAATGCATATATATATATATATATATTTTTTTTTTTCTTTTTAAGATTTTTCGTAAGGCTGTTGCCCGTGTACCGTTTTTTCATATCATGGCTAATTTTAATCCACTCCGGCATTTACCTTGTCTAAATTGGAAACCACGCAACCAATTTAAGTGTGGCCGGTCTGGGTCTCGAACTCAGTCCTCCCGAATGCATAGCAAAGGCTTTGCCACTAAGCCATCTTGATCGGTAATATATATATATATATATATATATATATATATAATATATATATATATATATATATATATATATATATATATATATATAAATATATATATATATATATATATAGCGGCAAAAAGTAGAACAACACGGGTTGAACAATAGCGGCAGTAGCAAATGCAGCAAAGGCCGTCCAAAAGAAACCAGCTGGAGATGACATGATAGTTTGATGACGACCGCGGTAGCACGGGCGACGAGGGCGGCCACGGTGATCAACCTCGTATCTTTCACGGTCGTCCTCAACAGCAACAACAACAACAACAGCAACAACCACGACGACGACAACAACAACAACAACAACAACAACGGCGTGCGAATTAGAAGCGTCGGTCAGCCACAGCAGAACGCTGAATGCATTGTCTTTCTTTTTTTCCCGTGAATCTCATGTATGTTTGCTTCCTTCGGCTCGTTGTTGCTGTTGCCAGCAGTATAATTTTCATTCGCCATCGTCCCCAATCCGCGTTTTGTGGTATGAATTGAACCGCGGCCCGACTTGACTTCTGTCTGGCCTGATCCGGACGGCGCTGGCTCAATCCGGCCGTCCGTCGCAATGTTCGCAAATGAGCAGTCATTATTATGCGCAGCTGGGCTGGACATTGTGCCGAGAGATGGGCAGAAGGTCGTGACGGCTCGGGACGACGACGACGCCACCGTAGTCTGCCGCCGCTGTATTCACTAGGTATGCGAGGATTATTTTAGCCTGCTACTTAACGTGCTGGTCAACCAGCTGCCCGCCAGCCATCTGCGAGCTTGTTCTCGGTTACCTAATTATGACCATTTAGGTTCCTTGACAGCTCGTCAGCGCCGTAGAAGCGGGTGAAAAGCAGGTTAAAATCAGAGACTACGGCAGATCATAAAGAGGGGGCGTAGACAAGGAAAAGGTGACGAGGCAGAAGAGCAAAGAGGACGGAAAGCAGGAAAAACAAAAGGACAAACGTAAGAGTCACACGATCATAGAGAGCGGGAGAAAGGGAGTAAGAGAAAGAAAGTACGAGCTAAAGATAAACAGAGAAAATCGAAGGTTGGGGTCGGATGCGCTCGTATATTGATTGTTAGTATTGCTGCTGTTATTATTCCTCTTAGTAGTGTTGTTGCTAAAGTTGTTACAACAACAACAACAACAACAACGACAACAGCAAAAACAGCAACAACAGCAATAACAACAATAACAACAACAGCAACAACAAAAACGACAACGATGAAGACAACTGTGGTATGTGGCTGTGACGACAACAATGACAACAAGGCTCAGCTGGCGCACCCTGCTGCAACAGGAAGATCTCGCCAAAATCTCCTTTGTTCGCATCTATGTTCTTGGCTTTTGCGAGACAGCAGTCATGTCAACTCCCGCTCATCGCATCTTCCCCGAACCGCCACTTTCCTACGTAGGCTTAGCTTATATATATATATATATATATATATAAAGCATTTCCAAGAATACATATGCATGTAGGATCCGATGACCGGGGAAGAGTTTTCCATTTTAAGTTATATATATATATACATATATATATGCATATGTATTCTCGGAAATGCCTTGATTTCTGGTGTGCCGGCTTTTAGCATTGCAGACCGCTTTCACGATAACGCCCGTGTTCGACTGTCACAGCCGCGCAGTGACAGCATGGGCAGGCTCCACTGGCAGATGAGTTATACTCGTATATGATACTACTGGGTTACCGAGTAAGGTCTGGCAGCTCCCACTAAATTCGACGAAGATGACATCCTCCTACAGAACGCCGCCTTCTCGGCGGCGTTCTGTAGGAGGATGTCAATGTAAGTAGGGCAGTAGTTTAGTTTGCGCTTTGTTTTGAGGTACGCTATTTGGCCACCTTTGAAGCACCCTCTGTGAAACAAGACACGGGTCTGTCTGCAGAGTATCTATCTACGGGTTAGTACACTACGAGAGGATTGACTTACCGCTTTGTTTGGATGGTTTTAAAAACTAACTTGAATGCTGGCTTTAAACGAAAAAAATCACCTGGATGCAAACGTATACGGGGCAAAATAGAGGAGATGGCAATTTAGAATCTCATTATTTTAGAAAATAGGTGTCTCTGATAGAATAGGAGTCGTGGGTTTGAATGCGGAGTGACGCATGCTATTTCGAAGCGACTTTTTTTACTAAGATTCACATATTTGGGTTAAAGCTATTATAAATAAATATCATGTGATAAAAATGTTTGTTTCTATTTTACCTAAAAGCTTGAGCTTACAACTCGAACATCGTTTGGCAAAATAGTGTTAAGACTCTCTAGCACACTTCTGTATTCGATACGATACTGAGCTCGCTCATTAGTATCTTTTCCATCCTTACTGAGCACTAACTGATTGGATTGATGTAACAAGAAGAGACGCCTAACGCATCGAGCTTGGTATACCCAAGACAATGGCCTGTCTTATAAGTACTTAAAATAAAGCCAATGGTCCTTAGGCTTACCTTTGAAGACTTTCTAAGATCTCACTTTTGTCGTTACCCATGATCGTTTCGTGCTAAGCGTTTTGGCAGTATTTTTCTGACTAATAAGTAAACCACTTACGTATTTAGTGGTTGCTATCCAAGTCTTAAACCTCGTTTATTTAACTAAACTGCATAATGCGTACATATCAAACTGCGCATTGCATGAGTGGAAGCATATAAATATAACCGCGGAGCAACTGATACATGCGTGTCACATCCAAATGATCTCCTACAATACAGATATGATAATATAAAAATATGTGAACTTATGCATTTCCACAATATGTTAACCATTAGTTACAATTATAGCCCCCCATATCTAGGAGGGACTGGCGTAAATCGATACCTAGATACAGGTGATGCCTGGGTTCTCAATAAAAAAACTACAATTGGTGCATTTTACACGAACTGTTAGAGAGCGTTTTTTACGTGTATAGGTTCCGCCTACACATGGCTATCGGGACATTACATAGAGCGCGAAGTCGAGATTCTACAGTTGGAACTCACGTAGATACCGACGCCCTCGACGTGCCAGGTATTGGAACACAGCAATTGCACAATTCAGGAAGGAGGGAGACGGAAAAGGAGCTAGTATTCCAGATTTCCCCCGAGTAACCCTTAAGGAGTTTGTACCTGATCCCTTTTAAATGCTGGGTTGAAATTTAAGAGCAAAAACAACCGGAAAACATTTAATTTTGGCACAGCAAATAGTATCGAATCAAATGACAAAGCTGAACAAATAAGACATATAAGTAAATGTAGATGTTCACTAGAAATAGAACCAGCAAAAGTAGACATGTCATTTATCCTTGAAGGAGATGTTCAGGCAAATTAAGTGCAAACCAAACCCGCGCACATTTCTAAGTTAATCATTAATGACTAATCATAACGTGGGATAGTTGAAATAGAGAAACTATCGCAATTGCACTTCTTGACAATACATTTTTCTTAGACGAGACTTTTAAATTTTAGACAGAAGTTAACTTACACCAATGCCACAGCCAGGTTTCCACTGCAGTTACTCCTGTGCTCAAAAATGCATTTGGGGTCTTATTTATAAAAGGTGTAATCCAAATAAACAAAAAAAAACACTGTCCCCACGAACATCTTTCTGCTACGATTGTGAACACCTATAAACTTGCTTCTCCAGGCAGGTTTACGTTACCTATCGGCTTTACTAATGGATAATTCGTCTTTAGCCCTTGCAGCTCCAAGGAGCATAGCTGACTATTGTTCGTAACAATGAACAACTAACTGAAGCACACACATGATACAAAACACACTGCCTAGACATAAATGCCCTCAAATCGAATAGTGTGATTTTCTTTAACCGGTACAGTGGGTTGCCGTCCTTGCGTAGCATACTGTAAGGCAACACTATTTGCAAACGCGTTTTAGGTAAGATCACTTGGCCCTCTTCACCAATCGCTGTGCTTCGGAAAAAGTTTCTTTCAAATGCATGATACCGTCTCTAGCAGAGCATTTACGACATCAATTCTTCCCTATAATTCCACTAAAACTATTCTCACTAAGTTCAAACTTGGCATCGAGTTTATACGTATCGATAATGGGGTATGGGGCTCAGCTCTACGGGGACGTGTTGCTGATGGCGCGTACTAATCCGTACCGCAGCCTAGCATACTAGGATTGAGTTAAAATAGGATGATTTAACAGAGAAACAGAGTTTTTCCTAAAGTAGAAGGTTTCAGCGATGTCGTGCGATGCTGACAATTAGTAGACTCACAAACCCACGAACTCTGTAGTCCTCCTCAGCCCTTATTGCTACGTGGCATTTTTAAAGGAAGAAATGAGATCAAGTTAGCATGAGAACATACGCTTAATTTGTCGATCTATTGCTTCAATGCAAAGCCCCGGCCTTATCTATCTGGCCCGTTCCTAACATAAATGTATTTTTTTATATCTATAATTACAACAACTGTAAGCTTGAGTGTGCTCGAAGCGCGTGTAGAGATAGAGATGCCTAACGGCGTGAAACCTATAGCACATGGCACACCTGTTAAAAAAAGATGACACTTCACAAATGTATTGGATGTAAGCTAAGTCAGGATGAAAGAAGGCAAATATAATGTATGCAATTCTATGGAATAACCAAAGCCTGGTTTACCTAATTACGGTGTACTAGAATTAAAAACATTTTTAGGAGGCTGTTAAATTAAATCTAGACTATCCTCCGTCCCCTGCGGGCTTGGAACCCACAGTGTGGTATACCTTCAATGCACCGAGGGCCGGACATGTTGAGAGATCTAATGTTTCCCCAACAGTCCTTGTGGTAGCAGCATGGCCGCTAACTCTCAGTGGTATGGGTTATCACCTATTTTCAATGAGCATCGCCCAAAGAAAATTCGATCAACAACAGGGATCGAACCGGCGACACCCCGGTAGATGACAACCGTGACTAGCGCACTAGTCCCCTAGACCACGCCGCCACTAATTACGGTGTACTACTTTGCTACATCTGTCCCTCAGTCCTCATTAATTACACAGCAGTGATTATTCCACTCACTAATAAGTTGCATTTGCATGCAGTGTTACCGTAATGTAAAAACTATTTACAGTAAGCATTGACCCCCATCTAAAACACACACAGTCATCTAAAACACAAGACTAGGTACTATTAAAGCTTGAACGTTTTTAAGCAGTCATTAGCAACTAGAATTAAATAGCAAATGGACTGAACGCTGATGTAAAATATTCAGTTATGATTGTAATCACCAATAAATAGAGAAACGACTTGTTTCGGGAGATGCGTTCTTCCGTGGAGCTATAGCAACGTAAACCGCCATGTTTGCGCTTTGTTGGATGAGTCCCATATGATCATAGGTCTTGCAAATTTTAACATCTAAAATGAGAACAGGCAAAAACCCTGACATAAGTCGATTACGGTGAATCAATAATTGCAGCGAAGGTCAATCCAGTTTTAGTCCCGTACGAGCCCACACATTCGTGTTCTGGACCTCTGGGCGCACATGAAATGCTTACATCTTTAACCATGAAGAGATGGAGGAGCTATTCTGTTCTTTTTTTGTTTGTTGCATCAACGCTTATCATGCTAATATTTCCAGTGAATTATGATTTAAAGTAAAATATGAGAAGAATGAGCAAATTTGTAACCTTCCACACAAGTTTCAGTTCGGTTCCAAACCATCAAGAAACAGCCAATTAAGTTCAAAGGTGTTACTCGCATATCTATCATAGCGGTATCTATCAGAGGATTACGACAATCAACGATATAACCACACTAAAACACAAAGTATAAAGATAAATAGCGAGGAAATATAATAATAATATTTTTTTTCGTCTGCAAGCGCTAGCCGTGAGTGGGCACGCTTACATCGAGCTCCCGCATAAAACGGTTTTTTTTTGGTGAAAATACTGTGCTACGACTATTGTGAAGTGCACAAAAGGTTCTTTCGGATACAGTAATCATCCTCAGTGTAAAAACAAAAAAAAACTTGCTCGAGTTGTCTTACCCGGCTCTACCGAAGTCGTAGTGGATACGCCTTCGAAAGCTGAACGGATGCACCATACTGAAGATAATGTTGTGGACCAGACCACCTGCACCACAGATGAGCCAGGTTTAGTGCATACACTGCCACCGAACATCTGCTTACAGCCAAACAACTCTCGACCGGGGTCACCATATACGCCTCATCAAGGGTCGTCAGTTACCCGTTTGAACAACAGTGATTATTGTGACTATTCACCACAATCATCTCGCTCGTCATCACCTCTGTTGTGCTGCAAAGCCGGCAGACGATCAGGAGAGGAGAGCAGCCACAGGTGCGGTGTCAAGTGTCACAGATCGAAGACGTCGTCAACCGTTTCGGTTGTGGTAGCAAGAGAACGCCACCGCCGAGAAGCCAGGCTAGCCGAGATGGTGGAGAGGGCGACTGACAACGACCCGACAGATGTGAACAGTGAGGATGACGATCAATCGTCCGAAACAGATGACAGCATGTCACACGCTGCCGATGAGAGAGGAGTGTGGAATCACATCCCAACTCGGCAAGAGAAAGCGACAAAAGCTGCCGCTAAGAAAGTAGCCAAAAAGATCGCCTCCGCGGCTACACAAAGAGAGAGAAAGACAATCTCTTCGACGGCTCTGCCGGAATTAATTTTCCACTCGCCAGATAACCCTGAAGCACTAAGACCACTTAGTGTTTTTCAGATAACTGTAGAGCTCAGCAAGGTTTTTCCGGGAGCCAAGGCGCGAATAACGACGCACGGGAAATTGGCAATTTGCCTCAAAGACCCAACGCAAACGGTAACAGCAAAAAAGCTCGATAGCATTTGTGGTGTGAAAATACAACACTGCCCAGACACATCAGCATTCTGGGGCAGAATCAATGGAGTTAACCCTCAATTCACCGAGGAAGACATCCTAAATTGCCTTCGAGATCAAGGCGTCGACAAAGTCAAAAGAGAAAAATACGCCATTGCGGCACGCGATAACAAAGGGAACACAATAAAAGCATGGAAAAATTCGGGCAGAGTGCGACTACGCTTTGACGCAATGCCAATCGTTGAAGTACGCATGGTTGGTGAGGTATTTAAGGTGACATTGTGCACAGGGTCTCTAATGCAATGTTTACGATGCCATAAATATGGACATAGAGCCACAGATTGTCTAAGACGAGGAGATCCTACCTGCAGGAAATGTGGTAGTCCCGGGCATGAAATGTGGGAATGCCAAAATAAGGCTCGTTGTGCCAATTGTGGAGGTGCTCACGCATCTAATGATAACAGTTGCGGGGTTAGAAAGGTATATAAAGAAGCGGAACGAGTAAAGCTCTGCGAAAAAGTGTCTGGACGCCTTCCTGTCTCAGACGATTTTCCATTGCTTATCAGAGCGACACAGAACGCCAGCTCTGAGCCCGTTAAGGAAGATAAGTCTTACGCAGATGTCGCCAAACCAAGCAACGTTCAAGCACCCACACAAGTTCTACATAAAGATGGTAAGACTGTACTATGCAATCTCCCACCACCCATTGCTCCCAAAACACCGTCCGATACAACAAAAAAACAGAGCTCAGAACAGACAATAATAAAGTCACAGGCAGGGAAAAAAAACAGATCATCAAATGACTCTTCACATATTGTCATTGCAATCATAAATGACCCACAGCTATCCATTGCCCGGAACGGTTGATCAGAGTCCCGCGAAACCAACTTTAAATGACTAGCCAACAATATCAGAACACTAGAGACGCCACCGAGAACGACTCGGAAATGGCTTTACCCCTTTCCCAGACACCATATGTTTGCAACTACTGTGGTCAAGCTGTACGATCTTCTAAGGGCCTAAAAATGCACATAACACGTAAACACCCTCTGGCTTCTTGTCGAAGCCTCCGTACGAATCACAATCCGGGCCCGAGCAATGATATAGCTAACACATCAAACACCGATACGCAACCTGACGCAAAGTTACTAGTACAAGTCCTATCACATGCTCGCAGAAATTTAAGACTAGCCAGAATCATACCCCGTGGGGCTAGAGAAGTCTGTGCTATAGCATACACGACAGCATTAAGCAATTTTAACACAAAGCTCGACCTTGAAAGTTGGAATAATCTTATGATGCTTCCGTCATTGATGTTTACACTGCCTCGCCAAAAAATTCAGGAAAAAAACACTAACAAAAATTATTAAAAGTAATGTAGCACAAATAGGTTCTCGAACACTTCAAACTCTCCCTGATTCGATCACACCCAGCACAATCGGCAATAGGTTTCATATCACTAACGACCAACACAGCGTGCGCCAGGCAGAGCAACCACTTTGTTTCACTGGAGAAGTAGCACCAATACGAAAAAATAATAATAATAATAATAATAATAATAATAATAATAATAATAATAATAATAATAATAATAATAATAATAATAATAATAATGACTAGCCAACAATACCACAATACTCGAGATGCCACCGAGAACGACTCGGAGATGGCTTTACCGCTCTCCCAGACGCCATATGTTTGCAACTACTGTGGGCGAGCCGTACGATCATCTAAGGGCCTGAAAATTCACATAACACGAAAACACTCTGTAGCTCCTTGTCGAAGCCTTCGTACGGATAATAATCCGGGACCGAACAACCAGATAACCATTACATCAAACACCGACACCCAACCTGACTCGAAATTATTAGTACAAGCCTTATCACATGCCCGCAGAAGTTTAAGGCTTGCCAGAATCATACCTCGTGGGGCTAGAGAAGTCTGTACTACAGCATATACGGCAGCATTAAGCAACTTTAATACAAAGCTCGATCTTGAAAGTTGGAATAATCTTATGATGCTTCCATCATTGATGTTTACACTACCTCACCAAAAAAATCAGGAGAAAACACTTACTAAAATCATTAAAAGTAATGTAGCGGAAATAGACTTTCGAACACTTCAAAGTCTCGCTGATTCGACCATACCTAGCACGATCGGCAAGAAGTCTCACTTCACCAACGACCAATACAGCGTGCGCCAGGCAGAGATGAAATTAGCAGAAGGCGATATTCGTTCCGCTGCTTGATCGCTACTGTCCTTAGACACATTGGCACCCCACGATAAACATACCGAGTCTGAATTACGGAGCAAACACCCAGTTAGTCCACCCAGGGTGTTAAGAACAGTTAGATCTTCTACAACAGCCCGCCACACTAGACCTAGATAGAGTTGAAGGATCTCTCGTCTTTGATACCATTCGATCTTTTTCCTTTGCAAGTGGAGCCGGTTTAGACGGCCTACGGCCTCGACATATTCGAGACATGCTAAGCCAGACGATTCCATCTTCGGAGCGCTTACTAACCGAGCTGGGCATGTTTATGGCCAGAGTGCTAAATGGGGCTTTGTCATCGTTCTGCCAACCCGTTTTCTACGGTGCAAGTTTAACTGCCCTCCGAAAGAAAGATAATTCTATTAGGCCCATAGCGGACTAACTCTACGAAGAACGGCTTCAAAGATTGCGATGGCCATGAACAAACAGGCAATTGTTGCGGCGGTTTCACCCCATCAAATGGGTGTTGCCATTAGAGGAGGAGCGGAGGCTACAGTACACGCTACACGCGCTTTTCTAAAAGCAGAAGGACCGACAAAAGTACTAGTTAAACTAGACTTCCGAAACGCATTTAACACAATAAAAAGGGACAGAATTTTCGACGAAGTAAAGAGAAAAGCCCCACGACTCTATCCGATGATATGGCAGAGTTACAAAGATTTATCGATCCTCGCTTGGAACGCAGATATAACCATAGAGTCACAAACTGGCATTCAGCAGGGAGACCCATTGGGACCGGCTCTGTTCTGCCTCGGCATTTCGGATCTGGTATCAAGCCTACAGAGCCCTTTCAATGTCTGGTACCTAGACGACGCTGTCTTGGGAGGTCCCGCAAATGTCGTGGCGAGAGATCTGCAAACTATACTGAACTTTGAGGAACCAGAGGGACTTACTCTCAATGCAGCCAAATGCGAGGTTTTAGCTGCCGGAGGTACCCTTCAAGATCAGGCGCAAGCTATACAAGAAATCATAGAAGCACTTCCTGGGATATCTTGTGCAACTCAGGGTAACCTAGATGTTCTAGGTTCTCCCGTAATGGCCGAAGGAATCCCACGCGCTCTCGATGCTAAACGAGAGACCCTGGTAAAAATTCGCCCACGACTGACCAGTATGCACCCGCAGGTGGCTCTGTGTCTATGGAGACACAGTCTTGGCTCACCAAGATTTGTCTACATGCTACGAACATGTCAGACCTTAAAATACATGAAGGGTCTTGCAGCCTATGACGAGACCACCAGAAGCATTCTAAGCGAGGTACTTAACATTAACTTAGAAGGAAACATGTGGGAGAGAGCTAGCCTCCCCATCGACGACGGAGGCCTTGGAATAAGAAGAGCTACGGATCTTGCTGCAGTGTGCTATGCTGCATCCTTGAATCAATTTGGCTCCCTGGCAGAATCACTTCTTTGTGAGAAAGCAAAGATTGAACTGAAAAAGGCAACCGCGGTGGCAGACGCCACAATCAGGAGTCAACTCGATCCTGGCCCTCTGAGAGAGCACGTGAGTCAGAAACTTCTTGACTCGTACAAAACTAAGAAGTCCGCGCGAGATATAATGAATAACCTTACATCAGCAAGAGAGCGTGCCGTCTTTCTAGCGGCTCAACATCCTTTCAGCGGGGGCTGGCTTCAAGCGCTGCCCTCCCGTCAGCTTGGTACCATGCTGGATCCAAACCCCTTCCGCATGGTGTCAGCTCTTAGGATAGGCGCCCCCGTCTGCCAGCCCTTCACGTGCCTCTCATGCGGCCAACCGATTAACTCGGACGGTCTACACCCGTTAAGCTGTCTAAAAAGCCCCGGCAGACTTACAAGGCACGCTGAACTCAACGCCATAGTGAGAAGAGCTCCTAGAAGGGCAGGGATACCATCTACGCCCGAACCAGTAGGTCTTAATGGCAGCAGTGAGTTGCGACCTGACGCTGTCACCATCCCGCTGTGGTCGCACGGAAAATGCCTTGTATGGGATGTAACGGTGTCATGCACGGCGGCGTTATCATATTTACGCCACAGCGCAGTCGAATCGGGATGGGTAGCAAAACGTGCGGATTCTGAAAAACGGAGGAAGTATCTAGAACTATCTAGAAGCTACCACTTTGCACCCATTACACTAGAGACACTCGGCCCCATCAGCACAGGTACAGCAAAACTCCTGCAAGACATCGGAAAACGAATCGAAGACGTCACGGGCGATCGACGCGAGGCCATGTTTTTGAGACAGATGATGTCTTTGGCCGTGTGTAGAGGGAACATGGCTTCCATTATAGGCGCCATGAACTGACACAAAGCGAACAGAGCAGGATAAACATGATTTAAACGTTCGTACCTCACAATTGTATTAACTAAATAATAATAATAATAATAATAATAATAAGCACATAAATATGAACAATAAGCAGATATAGAGAGAAATAAGCTCATATGTAAGGACATATAATCAACGATCTACTATATTCAGCTTGTGCACTTAATAACCCAAACATTTTGCAAGGACCATCTGGAGGCTTCTTCACAGTCCAGTATATTTCGAAGAACCACCTAGATGCTACAACACACAAATAATAAACCGACAAGAAGTTGACAATACAAATTACACCGGAGAAAGAAGTCCAGGTGTAGCTGAGAGACGAAGTCAAGCAACTTAAGGATGTGCCAACAGGCGAGTATAAAAAAGCTATTATAGCAACAAACCGCTGGCAAAAGCGAAAGATAGACACAGGCAGCTGGCAGAGCAGATCAAGCTGCTCAAGTAAGCGGCAAACCCCGTTTTCCAGAGGAAATAAAACAAGAAGAAGGACAATAGCAGATAAGCCTGGCTGCAGAAGATATACACAGGAACGTGACCAGTAACAACCAGTTTTTTAATCGACAATATGTTTAGAGCAGTCCTCTTTTTTTTTCTTGAAACACGAGGGGGGATGCTTTTTAGGCACGCTGTGCCTCCAACCCTCATACCTCCTGTCATCCTCCAAAATTTCAGAGCAGGTCTGGTCTGTACTTGATCAAGGAAACACTGGAAATCCACCAGAGAAACATAGTCCTGAAAGTGGGTTGAGTACTGGCTATTGAAAGCCGGAAAAAAGATCGACCTCTGCGTCGAACGCAAGGCTGCGAGAACGGATGGGGGAAACGAGGCTCGGCTAAAGCCCAAGTCGAGTTAATTGTAATCAAAACTACCGCCAAAAAGACTGAAGCAGAATGGTTTAGTGCCCTGCAGCGGAAGATATACATAGTTAGAGCCGAAGGCATGTTAAGGAAAATTGTGCACCTGCCCTACTGAGGCATTGAAAATACCATCGAGGAAACTACAAGGGGCGACAATAAGCATCCTGGAAAGCATCAAGATTAAGTGGTGTCTTTTGTTGACAGAGGGAGCCATCCAAACACAAAGATGGTATATATATATAATTACCTATTGTGCCGCCGGTACAGTTGGAAAAACCTTAAATATACCAACATGTCTGGCACCTGGTGCACGGGTGATAACAAGCCTGTAAGAACAAAGGATGACCTAAAATTAGATCACACAAAGAGGCATTCTAAGAATACATAAAATAAATAAAGAACATGACTGCGCATGGCCTATTATACTGGAGTAAAGCAGGTTCCATCCATATTGTTGACGGAATTATTTTTGAGCGATGCTTGATGACAATATATAATAAACCATACCGCCGACAGTCAGCGGCCGTGCTGCTATTTTCGCCAAAATGCCTGGTTTTGCAAATTGGGTTAGCAGTACTGAGCTATCAAGACGACCAATAAAGTAATCATTGAGCACGTTTTCCAAAAACAAACTTAACCTTGCTGACTTGGAAACAGTTTCGGTTGAGAAGCTGTGGCAAAATAGAATGGGCAAATGAGGAGCCACCGTCCTGCTGCAGCTGCAAAATCCGACGCAGAAGTACTGTCGACCACTTGAAGATCTAGAGTAGGATCTGTATGCTATCTCTTAATTTAATGGAGTATGCCCTACGCTGTGTCAAGCACTAGAAGCTAGGCTGTTACACAAATATTGCTATGAATAAATAATTACAAAAGTAAAGTGTCATAAATGCGGAACAAGAAGTCCTGCGGCAAAAATCTGCGGCAATCAGGGCAAGATGCTACAACTGTCAGGAAGGAGAGATCAAGCATGTGGCATGCTCCAGCTAGCGTCCAGCTTACAGATGATGCACCAGGGACATAGGAAATCATACAAGTAAAGCGAGAACAAGGAATCCTGCTCTGACACTACGCCAAGAAACAAGGCCCTACAACAAGAGTCGAGGAAAGCAGGCTGGCACAGGCCGCTTTCGCCGACGATAAACCTGAGTCGTGCGATAAGCACTATGATGATGGATATGCTCCCTGCAATGAGAAGACGGGAAGGGACCCACACAACGAGGATCGATAGCAACAGAACCACCAAGAACAAAATGGTAACGACAATCAAACTGAAATGCATACAGATTAACGTGGGTCGGTCCAACACGAAGCCCATGTCGTGCTGGATGCGGAGGCACAAATCGAGGGCGTCCGGATACTAACTATCAGCGAGGCCAACAGAAGATGGCTCTCACTAGACGATAAGGCAAATGAAATCTTAACCACGAAAACGCAGATGTAGCGTTGTGGATCAAACCAGTTATTACATGGGGGTCAAATGCTTAGCTGCTACATCTCGTCAGACCTGCAAAGACAAGAGTTTACGGAATTCTGGAATGGCCTTTCGCAGAAGGAATCAGAGGACGCAAAGGACGCTTTAAAGCGATTTGCGTTAGAGGATCCTTTAACGCAGCGGTAATGGAATCGGCGCAATGCAGCCTGGGCCGTTCCAACAGCGCCCATGTCAAACTAAATGCGAAGCCGCAAACCGAGGGCGGCCAGACAATAATTGTCAGCGAGTCCAACTGAAGATATCTCCCTCGAATCCAAATCCAATAATACCTTATCGACAAAAACGGAGATGCAGCGTTGTGGATCAAACCAACAAGAGCTGCCCGGTTAAAAGGCGTCGGTAAAAGAGTGGAGTTGGAAAGAGCTCGACATAGGATCGATCATGTTCAGCTGCTACGTATCTTTAAACTCCCAGTAGAGACAATAGTTTACTAAATTCTCGGCTAACCTCATCGAAGAAATGAAATGACGCGAAGGACGTTTCGGGGCGATTCTCGTAGCAGGAGAAACGCGTAGTTTACGCAGCAGAACGTGACACTCTTGAACGGAGGTCTTCTATCCACGTGCGATAAATAGTGTTTTTTTATAGATCTCACATTGAAAAGTAAAAACGCAATTAACAAAGAGAGAGAGCTTAGTAGGGAAGTGAAGAACAATAATTGGGGGAGCCCTTTAAGATTCTTATGGATCAACGAATCAGACCACAGCCGGCGCTTCCAAAGGACTTAGTGAAAAGCGCAGTTTAGCAAAGAAGGTGGTTTTTAGTGGGTATCACACGCGGACAGGATTGAGTCAATTACTCTCCACCGGTGTTGAGCGCCATCCTACCCGTCATTAATACCAGCAGGCGTGCGTAAAAGTTTTTTCCTTTCTTACAAAAAAGTTGAGGTAGCGGCGTTTATTCCCTAAGCAAGGCGCACGGCCGCTTCCAAATATACCTGCTAAAAATATAGGCTAGGTTCAGGATATCAAGTGCGTCACGTACGACGGTATCGATGGTTTCACAAAATTCCAACTGAAAAACGAGCGACGCAAAAGGAATTTTCGAATGTGTTTAAAAAAAGTAACCGATACGCCTCCAGTTACGTCGCTCCGGTAATATCCGGTTTAGTCTAGCAGTTCTAGAATTTGCTGTTTTTGTTTGTCATTCTATAGTTTGGATTTGTTATAATATATTTGAAGTAATTTTATATTATTATTATTATTATTATTATTCAAGGAAATGTTTAGTCTGTTAACATCAAGTTCCCATGAAGGTGGCGGGTTACTCTCCATGGGAACATATGGTTTAGTGTTTGCTTTGTTGCTATAAACTTTGAAAGCATCTTCTTCTCACGACGTATGTATAATTCTCATCATTTTTCGGCGCTCCATATCATGGATGTCGTTTCCGATCTCTGTGGACCGAACGAACCCGCCAGGACACGCGCGGTGGCACCAGCAGCAGCAGCGGCGGTGGCGGCGGGTTCTCCTGCTTTCCTTTTCCGTGTTCTCCTGTTACGGCTGTACGCGCTCTGCCGTTCCCTTCCACAACGCCGACGAGAGTCCAGCTTCGACTGGTGGGTCGTCATTCCTAGGGTGAGGGGTTCTTCGTCCTCTGACGGAGGAGGGCCTGTAGCTGTAGCGCGGCAGCAGCCGCCACCGCCGCGTCGGGGCCGAAACGAGAGCAGCTCAAGAGCCTCTCGCTTCCGCCGGTCGCGCAGTCGGTTTCTCCCTTTCCCGCCGCCCCTCGAGAGGAAGGAAGGAAGGCGACGAGAGAGCAGACGTTTGCGGGGGTTGCCCCTACTACTACGGCGTATACTACGACCGATCGGCGGGGGTAGCTGATGATCACGGTAGCAGGCCACCACTGCGGCCCCGACCATACAGAAGCCATGGCTGCCTGATCTGTACCTTTCATCCATGCATCCGATGGCACCACACCATAGCAGTGATATGCCAGCACCTTTTCGTTGATTGCGGTCTTTCCCCTTTGCTTGGTCGCTGTTTCTCTGTCTTTCTCTTCCTTACTATTCCTGCTTCCCGACCTCCACACTCCCTGTGTTGTGTGGTTAGTAAAAACGAGAGAACCATGAACGAGAGGCCAGCAACAATCCAAATGAGAAGTGACAACGAGCGACAGCGGAAAAGTATGACAAGCGACCGAGAAACTTACACAGAGAGATAGCTAGGTAGATTAATATACAGACAGACGGATAGATAGATGACTGTCACACACACACACACAGAGAGATACCCCGAGACAACTCCAAAGAGAAGAGAGCCGAAAGCGGAAAAGGTCGATAGATACATAGAGAGGAACGTGGAGATAGATGGAGTGAGAGGGTGAGTGAACGAGTGAGAGAAAGGGCCAGGCTTTCCGTTGCGACAAAGCATCCATCGACTTGGCCCGATCGTCTTCACCACCGTCACCGCTACCCCCGCGCCTCCACCGCCGTGTCGACGACGAGGACGACGACCGCTCCGAGATCTTGCACCACCGAACAGCACCGAGATTGCCTCGTAGGTCGACGCTGCCGCTGCCGCCGTTGCCGCTGCTGCTTCTGCTCCTGCTCCTGCCGCTGCTGCTGGGGGTGATGGTGTGTCTCACACAGTTGTCCACCCACAAACCCACCCATCCATTCACCCAACCCACCGACCCACCCACTGACTGACTGAGTGACTGACTGACTGAATGACTGAGTCACTGCACTGCTTCGGATTCTACTGTGGCTACGGCTACTTCTGCTCCCCTCCGTTCTCACGTTCCTCGTCGGCCACTTGCGGCGTGTCCGTATGACGTCCGACTGCCACAGACGGACCCTAAGCGCACTCGAGCCCGCCTGGTTGAGTTTCCTCCTTACCGCCACCGATCAGCCTCCGAAAGACGGAAAAACGGACGGACGCACGGACGGACGGACGGACCAACACCAACACCCCGACACCGACGACTGATCCGCCGATCCTGCAAGCGGCAAGCAAGCTCCTGCAGGAGGTGCTTTTGGCAATTGACGCCGCAAAACGTACGTTCAGACGACGTACACACGCTGCCGTTGTCGTGTGCTGTCATTGTTGTACCGCCACCGTCGTCGCCGCAGCCGCCCATAGTAATACTGTCGACGACGACGACGATGACAGCAACAACAGCAACAATAGCAACGACAGCAGCAGCAACAACAACATGTTGCCAATACGAGTCTGTGGGGAACAGGAAGAGTAGCGAAGCCGTGGTCGCCGCAGCAGGACTAGTGGGTCAGCCATGGTAGTGGTGGCGGCTGAAGCTGTAGTTGTTGCAGCAGCAACAGTGGCAGCAACAACAGCGGCATCAACAACAAGGACAACAACCGGAACAGCAGAAGCAGCAAGAGAAGCAGCAACAACAACAACAACAACAGCAGTGTTCCGTGAAGGTTTGCATTGCCGCTGCCGCCGTAGCCTGTGTGTAGTGGCTTTATGACGAGTGAGCGGTTAAGCGGTTTTTGCTAGCGGCATCGCAAACAACCGACAACCGTTACCTGATCGCTTACTTGTCTGTCTGTCTAACTGTATGGTTTGTTAGTAAGTTGGTAGGTGCGTTGGTTGGCAGAAACCTGTCGTCGTCATTGTTGTTGACGACCGATTGATGACCGGCGATGACTGAATACAAGACCAGAAGAAGAGAGTTGGGGTAAAAGGGGTGGTTGTGACGGTGGTGGTGGTGGTAATAGTGCCAGAGCAGCAACAGCAACAACAACAGCATGAGTAGGATGGTCATGATGAATTGTGTTGATGTGGTGCCGTGGGACGCCAGTGAAAGGAGCAAAAGTAGCAGCGACAGCATACATGGTGCCAGCAGAAGTGATAGTCATAAGAATACTAGCAGTACCGGTGGTCGTAGTGATGATGGTTATTGTTGATGTTGTTGTCGTCGCAGTTGTCGTCGTCATTGTCGTCATCGTGACCACTCAAGCCGCCTCGCTTTCATCGATTTGTAGGGAGTCGCGGGGAAAACAAGTGAATTCGACGGCAGCCGTCTATGGAGTCTGGACAGTTACCCCCCAGTCTGGTTCAGTTTATTCTTGTCTAGTTCACTACTAGTGACGACAGGCTGATTGGTTACAGCTCTGCCCCCACCCTTCCCTCTCCAGCCTCATCGCCCTCATCATCATCATCGCTATCGCTATTATCACCATCATCGCCATCGTCATCGTTGTTGTTGTTGTCGTCGTCGGCACTATCGTAATCTGTGCGGTAGACGTAATTGTAGTGGCCGTCAACGGTGCCCGCCGCCTGCAGGTGTCCGGATAGGCCTAACGAATATCGGTTGGAGCTGAAGTTAGCTACACACGTTCGTACCTACCAACCAGCCAACTTCACTTCTTCAATCTTCCTTCAATCCTTGCACTATCTAGCTGGCGCGTGCTGGGTGCTGCTGCTGCTGCTGCTGTTTTTGGGTAGCGCCTAAATACGGTACTTACTGCTATTCTTGGTGGTGGTAATATTGGTGTTGTTGTTGTTGTCGTTGTTGTTGCTGTTGCCTTTATTGTTATTGCCTCTGTTATTGTTGTTTGTTGTTGCTATTGCCGCTGCTCTTGGCCGTCGGCACTGTTAGAGATTTGACAGAAACCTGTAACCGACAACGACGGTGATATGTCAACAGCGACAACGACAACGACGACGACGCCAGCAACAACAACAACAACATCAACAATACAGCCAGCAAAACCAACGCCAACAACAACAACATCGTCGGCGTCATTTTGCTAAAGCTTCATGAACACACTGCCCGTCAATGCCCGTCGGCTGAAATCGCTGGCAAGCAAAATGCCTCGGATCAGCATTGCATCAAGTTGAAATCGCATCGCATTTCGTTTTTGCTAGAGCCGTGTCGTGTGTCGACCGTGCTAAAGCCGTGGCGGCAGCGGGGCATCTTCCGCATCCATCAAGCGGCAGCGGCTCTATCACACGACCTCTGTGTGTTCGTTTACTTCTGCTTATGCTTACGCATCTGCTCGGCCGGGCGGGATGATGGTGATGTCTACGAGGACTTCTTCGTCAGACGAAGATGACGACGGTGCCAACTGTGGCGTGGGAAAGAACCGTTCTGTTCCGAAGTCTGACAACTAACTAACTAACGAACTAACGAACAAACTCAAATAACCCCACCTCGATCGGGCTTGAATTCGAGTCCTTTGTCGGACCTTACCCGTCGTCGCCGCCGCTTGTAGCTGGCTGGATACCTGCAGAGGGAGGTGAGGTGGGCACCTGTGGTCGTCGCTACGGTCCTGCCAGTGATGATCAATCTTGCTACCGCCCCGATAGTCCGAGCAATTCACTCGTATTATCTATACGTGTATATATAAACACATCTACGAGGCTATCGTGTTTCCGTTGCTGTGGCCGCCGCTGTCGTTGCTGCTACTGCCGGCGTTACTACTGTGTGTTCGTCGTTGCCTGCCTGGGCGGGCGTCGTAAAGTTCGATTCGGTCAGGGCTGATGTCGACGAACATCACATCCTCCGAGATACCTCGGCAGTCTTGGCAGCAGCAGCAACAGCAGCAGCAACATCGGTGCCTGTACCAGTTCGAGTACCACAACCGACGACAACAACAGAAACAACAACAAACACTATACCTCAGTACTGAGGTGTCCGAGGGAGGGTCTTTCTGCTGCAGTACATCGATAGACAGGTCGAGATACGAGGTGCGAGATGACTTTTCAGTCGCTCGTTGGCGACCAGGACAGCAATACATGCTGTTCCTGTCGCTCGCCGGCGTGCAGTTTGGGCAGTAGTGAGCACAGTGGCAAGCACCACCTTTAGCGGCCACCACATAATCTACTAGCCCGAGCAAACGCCGGCGGGCATTTGGTCTACCCCCTAAACCACTGGCATGCTGAGCCGCGAACGGCGCGCGGCCAATTGACCGATTCATCGATAGGTAGAAATAAATTGTGGCTATGTGGAACACGGTCAGGATTAGAACAGAAAACAGCAACTATCGCCACAGCAATGAAGACCTCAACGGCGGCACTAACAACAACGCAAGGGACTTTATAGAACAAGACAAATGAATGTCATGCGCCTACACATCAACTGGTACCAAAACCGGCCGGTTGGCACTATTGGTTGACGATGATTGATGGCTCGTTGCGTGACTGTCAACAGGATAAAATAGAGATACATGTATCTCTTTATCTAACGTAATATCGATTTGCGCCTGATCTACATATTAGCAGAGGAACAAAAAGAAACGCGTACGATGAAGGGAAGAGGGCAGAAACGTCGTTTAGTAAACAGAAATGCGACTGCGAAGTCGCCAGCGATAATAAGAAGAAGAAGAAGAATAAGAGGAACAATACCAACAACAATATCCAGAGTAGCAGGAATAGTAACAGCAACAACAACAGCAGCAGGCTGGTGGAGGTGAGGGGTGGTGAAGGAGGTGGTGGTGGAGGTGGTGGTGGTGGTGGTGGGACGCATGTGAGGACCGTTGTTGGCAAGACGCGGCAGAAAGACGCTGGCAAGGTGAAGGAGCTCAGCACGCTCGTCGCCTCATCGGGCTGGGCCTCGTTCCAGCGGGCTGACTGGTGTGGCAAACCCCTGTGCTGCCCGGGACGAGCCCAGCCCTCGACGCCTCAGCCGTCAGTCAGCTTCGCGTCAATCGGCAGACGCGGCGGCAGTGGCAGCGGCAGCTCGAGCACCAGCAGTGGCGCCAATCATCTCGCCATGGCGTATCGCCGCAAGATGGATCCGGCGGGCCAGGAGAACCCCAATCAGATCGTCTGCAGGAAGGTGAGCATGCATGACCCAAGCAACCGGGGGACGACGGCGGAGACGCACGCACAAATGAACAAGCGGGGCCGAAAGTCGGAGGGAGGAATTATTCCCCATAGGGCAGAGGAAATTCGCGACCGGCACAAGAAGTAGGGAGTACACAAGTTCAATTGGTACGCTCCAGCCAAACGACTGGCGCCAGCGATCAAGTCGGGTTGACAGGTCAAGGGGTTTGCCCAACTGTGTCACTACCTTCGCTTTCCATTCTGTTAAGTAAGTCATGTGATTTTGAGTTGGGCTTAAGCTCCAATATGCAAGACTTGTTAAAGCTCTTTCCTGACACATACAATACAACGAGCACCCCAGCAAAACAACCAAGTAGAGCAAAAAAGTCGGCCGCCACACCATAAACATGCAGCAACAAGTGCATTCCAGGGCAGCAAACAACTTGTTTCGGCTCAAATACCCTATGAGATCGAGCAGCACAAGTAAACACATTAATTCGGAATCTAAACTTGCGTGTGAAATTTGCAGCGTCAGTGTCCAGATGAACGGACGACAGGCATCTAGGCCACTCACTTTCAGGCAATGGAACATGAATGAAACCCATATCGCTCAGCGGTTGACATGAAAAAATAACTATTTGAGGGCCTTTCTGCGAAGCGGGTGTAAACTGCACCACCACAATACAGACACTGAGCATAAGTTAAATTGCATAAGTATAGCAACAGTAATAAAACTATCAGAGGACAGGCGTGTAGGTGAAAACCTGTTCCATTCCACAACTGGCATATATAACATAAACACAATTACGCGGCAGATGTGCGCATCTACCGACCAAATCACACCAAACGTCGACGTAGCTTAATACTGCACTGCCGGGAAAGTCGGGGATAAAAAACTTTACCTCTAGGTGGCGGACCCCTGTCAACCCATTGGTATAATTACAAAATTATAACACTGCACTTAAATAAAGTAATTGGCTCCTCTACAATACAATAAATACATAGTCAAACGTAGTCCACCTTTACGGAGTGAAGATACAGAGTTTAAGATGCACATCATGATGGTGTAAGGATCGTTCGGATCTGGTGCGAATTGCATTACACCAAAGAGCTGCAACAAAAGCAGAAGCTAGGCACATCTGCACCCCGGCGATGGCCACATAGATTAAGCGTGCATCTTTCAGCAGGAAACCTAGAGGTTAAAGCTGGGCTCAAGATGATCGACATATACGTATTCTAACTACGGCCCAGACAATAGTACCAGGCGTCAAGGCAAATGCCACCACTCCTTATAGATATTTCAAACTTTAAAATGGGCTGCAGTATTGGATATGAAATAAAACAATAGGCACTAACGGAGACTAGTACTATCTCAGCTATTAGCCATATACATCTATAGCCATATATGCGTTTCGAGCAAGTATTATTTGAAGTTTGGTTAACGTGTAGTAGCGTACTGTGCAACAACAAGGATTGCTGGTAGTAAACCGAACTCAAATATTAATTGTCCATACGCTCATTTAAGATAACAACAACAGTTAACTTTAGTGAATCTAATATTGTGGTTGTTCGCCAATGCACGCACTACCACGTCAGTAGTACATAGACTAGGCTTGACTTTTGATTACACTTAAATTATGTCTTAGTGTTAATATAATGATTCTTCATAGTATTGTGGTAATTGTTAAATTATTAGTAATATTGTGTCTGTTAAGTTTAAATATTTATTGTAAGAAACAAGTTAGTCAGTCGTTTACGCAATATGTAAGTAGGAAATTCCTGATTAACTGAGCATATGAATTGTTCTGCAACCACTAATGAGATTAAATTGTGTGAACAGGATTAAGATAAATAAGCAAAGCTACCTCATATAAACTCGAATTCCTGCAAACATTTCTAGAAATAAAGCCAAACAATTCACATATGAATGGTACAGTACAATGTGATCAACAATGCTAAAATGTCCTAAAAAGTTGTTTGACATACAATATGTCACTTCTGGAAGTGGCCCTTTTTCCGAATTTGTTTATTATTGACGGCTTACGGGCGTAGTAACATATCTAACACACACACACACATATGCACTCCCTCTAATGCACTCTTTTTACTCTCGTCTGTTTTTTCTCCTCATTGTCGCGCACATCAACTTCTTGCAATTTCTTGCCGTAGATGGAGAAGCTGCTGGCGTCCATGCAGGACGAGCAGAGTGGCGTGCCTGTACGGACGGTGAAGAAGTTTCTGTCGAAGATTCCCAGTGTCTTCACGGGCTACGACCTCGTGCAGTGGGTGCTGCGTAACCTCGACGTCGACGACACCCAGGAGGCTCTGCATCTGGCCCACTTGATCGCCTCCTACGGCTATCTGTTCCCCATCGATGACCACGTGTTGACGGTGAAGGCCGACCAAACCTACTATCGCTTCCAGACGCCCTATTTTTGGCCATCCAACTGCTGGGAACCGGAAAACAACGATTATGGTATGTTCGTTGCATCCAGAAATGCAAATGAAATGCCCCATTCTGAATTCGATTGCCACAAGGAGACCCTTCAGCGTACCGCCCTATAAGTATGCTCTTTTACCATCTATCCAGGGCAGCTAAGCAAACTAAAATTGAACGACTAGTTTCAGAACTAAGAGACAAAAAGGCGCTGTCGGAAAACCGACATGGTTTCCGCGCCGGGCACTCTACACATTCGGCGATCAGCAAAGTTTTAAGCATAGCTAAAAAACACATAGAAACTCACCGACAGAAAACCGATCGCACTGTCTTGCCATCGCCATAGACGTCAAAACGCGCTTAATACGTTTTCGTGAAACGCCATAAACTATGCACATGGAAAGAAAATAAAGGCGTGCCCCCTTGTTTCCAAGTGCTTGGCTGTTGGCGTATCCTAGTGTCGTACCTTAAAGACCGAACATCTACATACGAAGGCGTGGACTAGGCAGTCACATCCGGGGTCCCCAATGGTCTGTACTGGGACCAATCCTGTGGAATATAACCTACGATGGACTACTTAGACGTTTATTTTTAGACAATTATCGTTACTGCCCGTGACGAGTATCTGCTTGAACGAACAGTCAACAAAGTTTTGGCGGATATCCGACAATATCTCCACACGCTAGATCTCGAACTGGCCGCACACAAAACAGACGCAATTCTTTAAAACGGTCTGAAGCGTCCTCCACAGAATCTAAATTTACACCTGGAAGGTAACCCAGTAACACTCACGCTTATGGTCAAGTACCTGGGCATGATTCCCGATAGTGCTCCTCATGTGCGCTATACAGCAAAGCTTCAGCAGAGCTGCGTAAAATCCTCCTACGGACCAGACGAGCAACCAACTCTCGGCGCCATCTCTTAGCATCAGTAAGAGACATCATTATGTTATTCGCGGCATCCTTATGGAAGGGCACGACTACCAGAGCTAAAACACGCCGCTTCCTCAGCAAGGCCCAAAAACCTATGGTGCTTAACATAGCACGAGCAAATCGCATGGCTTTCACAGCAGCCATACAGGTACTCTCTAGATAAATTACCTGGTACCTAAGAGTTAAAGGACTGGAATCAAGACCCTTTAGTTAACGGCAGGGCGCAGAGAACATTAATCACCAGAACAGACACCCCAGGCAAAGGAAGCCAATAATAAAAAAACAATCCAGCCGGGCCATCCTGGATACTGGACAAAATCAGTACTTCCTGATCTCAAAAAATGGTGCAGCCTTAAGCACGGCTCGCTTACCTACTTACTCGCGCAACTACTAACAGATCACGGCGGCTGCTTTTAGCAATATCTACACTGCACTGGTAAAACCGACTCCCCCGTATACCGCATGTGCAACTAAGCAAAGATGACGACTGTATTTTAGTGGGCTTCTAAGTCCCACATTATCGTGGCTTCAACAACGGCGCCTGTGGTGCGGTAACGGTAAAAATGTGGATTAGATGGACTGATTATTCGCTTGACATGCATACCTAATTTACTTTAATGTCTGACTTTACTATATGATTCCTCCTAGGTCAAATTTGTTTGTAAATTTATTTTTATACTTGCAATAATATTATAACCTTATATGTACTCTTCCTTCCTAGGAATATACTCAGCGGATTGCATGGTAATATATATATATATATATATATATATGTGTTGAGCTTTGCTCAACCACCTTGTCCTCTATTCAGGTGTGCTTAGTTTCATAACTGTCGCCCGGTGTCCTCGGATCAATGTGGTCAACCCATGAGTAATCGTTGTTTGTGTCGTCCCGTGATGTTTTAGCTGTGTACCTCTGCAAGCGAACGATGCAGAACAAGACTCGGTTAGAGCTTGCCGACTACGAAGCTGAGAATCTTGCCAGACTACAAAAGATGTTCTCTCGAAAATGGGAGTTCATCTTCATGCGCGCTGAGGCCCAGGCCAAGGTTGATAAAAAACGGGATAAAATCGAGCGTAAAGTGCTTGATAGCCAAGAACGGGCGTTCTGGGATGTTCACCGACCAGTGGTACGTCATGTTTAGTTTGTTTTCCATTTTTGCTTATACATATATATATATATATATATATATCGGTAACAGCAAAGAAAAATATATGGGTAATTATGGTCGAAAATATTAGCCATTATGGTAGTCATCTGATAGTTATGCCTGTTCCATAACAGGGTGGTAGCATAGAGTAAAAAGTAAGGTGGTGAATTTCTATTCGACAAATAGGGAGCTTTTTCTCGGATTAAGCTGACACTATGGTCCCCATATATATATATATATATATATATATATAGGTGGATCGCGGCTGAAAGTCTCGTTTACGACGGAACCTGTAACATCACAGCAGCCATTTCTAGTAGTAATAGTAGTCAATTGTTGGCCAACGCCCTTGTCTTGGTTTGTCTTCGTCGGTGGGGGTCATCTTCTCGGACGGAACTCGTGCGGAACTTCAGCCGGGTTGTGTAAATACGACGGAAGTCGATATCAAGAAAGCATGTCGGATGAACAAGCCAAAATCAGCCGGTGGTGGCGGCGGAGGCGGAGGCGGGGGTGGTGGTGGCGGCGGCGCTGGAGGGGGTGCCGGGGGTGGAGGGGTTAAAGATCACGCGGCGGCCAGCGACCTGCTCGCGGCTCACCCGCTCGAGAGTGTTCGGGCCGAAGTCGACGCTTTGCGCGCCAGACTCGACAGGGTCAACGTGAAAACGTCAAAGGTACGCCTGGAACAACAGGGGGGAGGACCTCTAGCAAGAACTGCTTCCGGTCACACACTCCTGAGGAGTTAGGAAATTCCACATGATTATTTGCGTTAGTCTCAGTGTTCGTCCATATTATTCAGACATAATTATTTAGTTATCTCTCGTTTTGTCTCTCTCTCTCTCTCTCTCTCTCTATATATATATATATATATATATATATATATATATATATTTGTACATTAAGTAAGAGTTTCCATTACTTTAACCTATGATTACTATTTTATGTCGACGATCCTCGAACTCGAATAATACGATATAAGGAGGTGTGCGTACATTCATACGTGATGATGATCATGCACAGGTGGCCGAGTCGTTTATAGGATATTTCGAGCAGTATGCAGAATACGACGCGTTCGTAACGCCAGCCGAGCCGTCAAACCCTTGGATATCGGATTCGACCGAGATGTGGGAAGCAGAGAAGCAGAACAAGGTAATGATGTACCGCAAATTCGCCGTTTTTATGTGTGTGCATCAAATCAAGCTTTTAGACGGCCGACAGGTTTTCGTAATTTCTGCTATCAATAATTCGTGTATGCTTCAGGACTCGAGTTTATACCGAATTGTCTGTCCTCTCTTAAAATTTAAGCGCCCGGGTCGCTCTTATGCGGGTCAGTATACAGTTTTGCTTGTTGACCGATAGGTTGTCTTTACGATTCCGTTCTTTGCGTAAGAGAACAACAGTTAGGGAAGTTGTCTAGACTGCACCCGCAGGCCATTGGGGGACGCCGTAGTCGACTGTTGCAGTGGCCGCGAGTATAGCAAATAATTACAGGAAAGGAGAAAGGTTTTAAAAGGAAACCTAGTAAACTTCCAAGTAAAAATATCCTTTAAACAATACCACGGGACACCGTCGAAATAACTTTTTGTGGGCTGACTCTCAGTCAACGTTTAACGTCTATGGAATTGTTTTCCTAATCCTTTGCAAAACGGATCCACAAATACAAATGTGCAACAGCTGGATCGATCGAATCCGTGCGCCTATGTGTCTCCTCCAGTCGCAAGGCGCACGCAACTACACCACGCCGCCGGGCTTGACACCTTGAGATTTTGGACTACTGTTACCGACACGGTCAATGCAAGGAATTATACAAACCCCTGCACTGCAGCTACTTAGTGGCGATCTCGTTAGATAGCTTTTTGTCGTCAGGGGAGAGGTAACGAAAGATATCATGAGGGAGAAGAAACGCAAACATTCCGATTTTGGAAACGGCCATAATTTCACACCGATAGCTTCGAAGACACTAAACATGTAACAGCTGTAGAACGGAAATATTTATTTGGGACCTAGTAGACTAAGTGAAGAGGGATGTAAAGAGGTGCCTCGCTCACCTTGTGGTGAATTAATTGCATAAAACGACGGTATTCTGTGACGAAGCAGAAAATGGTTCTGTTGAAACTAAAGGAATATATGTGACGTGCGCGTAATCGCGTACCCATTCCGTACGAAGTCGAAGCACTAATAATAATGCTGTCAAATGCCGTGTGATACCATTTGGCCATGCAGGAAATCGCACCGCGCCGGGTGCGACGGTGGGCATTTTCTCTCAACGAACTTTTAAGAGATCCGGCCGGCAAGGAACAGTTCTTCCAGTTCTTGGAAAAGGAGTTCTCCGCTGAGAACCTTAAGTTTTGGGATGCTGTACAGGTGCGTTTCCTTGTTTATGAATAAACAAGAATTTGAATTGAATTGAGTCCGACGAACGCTGCGTCCGTCGAGTTGCCGTTGATGGTCTGTCAGCCATAATAAGAACAGATCACTGTTTCATACACTTGTTTATCCGCCCGAGAATATTAGCTGCTGCTGCTGCTGCAAAGAAATCCGTTTATTTGCGCTTGGCGTAAAAACGACAGTTCTTATTTTTGTTGTTAGGCGCCACGACCTCAAGTGACGAGTTCTGTAGGCAGATTTTTTCTGACTAAAAGATCCACAGCAATAAGAATATGAAATTTTGTTAGAATGCATATGTGTGATATCAAATCATTCTATTTCCTAGAAAATATGTTAACCAAGCTTGGACGGGCAGAAGCGGAGGGGATGACTGACGACGCTGGCACACACAGCCGTTATTTAATAAGATTTGCAGACTTGCGCACAAAATCCACAGGCGTTTGCTAGTTATATTAAGTAAGCTAAGGAAAAAAGATGTAAAGCGTTATACATCGGTCATACCGTAAAACTGCTCGAGTTAGTCGTTTTTAAGACAAAACATGCAAAAACTGCAGATTGATATAATTGTAAATATAATAGTCTGGCCATTGATGGCATTTGCTTTTATGCAATGGCTAGTACTATATATATATATATATATATATATATATAGCTGTCACCGAAATCACTCCAAGCACTCAAAGCCTTGCCCTGCGGTGAGTTCGTAAGTGGATTGTTTGCTCGGAGGATGGCCAAACGGGCGCATGCAAATTCAAGTAGCACTCGCCTACTTAGCGGTTAGTTTTTTTTTTTCAGAAGTGCGTTTACTGAAAACCATGCATTTATGATGATGTAGAATTGTACCGTACCGCACGCCTTTTTCTGCGTCAATAAAGGTGATTTTATGTTTAAATTTTTTTTTAATATGTAGGCTAGCTTGGGAAAACGACTAACGTGAGACATTTGTTGGCTTCACTACAGGAGCTCCGGCGGCAGGTCCACTCAAAGGAAGTGGCAGCTACAGTGCAGGAAATCTGGAACGAGTACCTCGCCCCCGATGCCAACTGTGCGATCAACATCGACTCGCGGAGTTTCGAGCACACGCGACGTAACGTTGAAGGGAAGAGCGGCGACCGCTGGGCCTTCGAAGAGGCGGCGGTGAGTCACAATTCTTTCGCCGTTGTTGTTGTCGTTGTTGTCGTTGTTGTTGTTGTCGTCGTCGTCGTCGTCGACGTCACTCTGGGCATCATGTAATGTGAGGAGCCCACTGTGCCATGCAGGGATGATAAACGTCGCGCATTTGAGGTGGCTGTAGTGGACGTTGTGTTCCATCTACCATGAGAAAGGCATCTGTTATGTGTCCCTTCAGAGACAAATACTTATTATGTGTCCCTCCAGAGACAGGTATCTATTATGTGTCCCTTCAGAGACAAGTATCTATCATGTGTCCTTTCAGAGACAGGTTATCTATTATGTGTCCCTTTGGAGACAGACATATAGTATGTGTCCCTTTGGAGACAGACATATAGTATGTGTCCCTTGAGAGGTAGACATCTATGATGTTGCTATGTAGGTTAAGTATAATATGCATGTTGAAGCGGCCGAGGAGCACTGTGGACATCAGGCATATAGGTGTACCGTACCTATTAATACGACAACAACGACGGCGCACACAGCATTAGAGAGATCGGCATACCACTAACCTCAACAGAGGCAGTCAGTCGAATGGAACGGCCTACGTGTATGAAAAACCGTTGGATCAATTTGATCGATTAAAAACGATTTAAGCGCACAGACGAACAGAGATCATCGTTGGCCGCTGTGTCGCTACCAGGAAACGCACGCGCAAAAAAGACACCCCAAAAAAACAAAATGGCGGCGCTCGCCAAAACGAACGAACACCAGCCGAAACAACAGCAAAGATCGATTGCGACGATGATGAGAATGACGTGAGCGCGACGTGAGCGGCTCGAGGAAACGTCCAAAGAGCAAAGTGGAAGTTTGTTTTTAACAGCTTGTCGTTTGTGTTTGTGCGTCTCAACTGGCGCTGTGTCTGTGTGTGTGTGGGCGTTATATTTTCTTTTCTTTCGTCAGGCTCACGTCTATCAACTGATGAAAAACGACAGCTATCCTCGGTATCTTCGGTCAGCCATGTATAAGGAGTTTTTGAACGGCACAAAGAAGAAGGTAAGAAAGACGCCCCCGCACCACCACCACCACTACTCATGTTGCGCGCCGTTCACAGTCAACGCCACCACCACCACCTCCCGACAGCGCAGCTCGCTGATAAATAATATTAATAATAATAATAATCAATTAATCAATAGATCAATTAAAGCCAAGCAATCTATGATAGGCGGCGTCTCTATTAGCTAGAAAGGCTACTACAGTAGTTGGGCTCTGTGTGTGTACGTCTCATCTCGAAGAGCTGCTTGTTCGCTTCGTGGATCGTTCGATGGTTGGTTCGATTGTCTATTCATTTGTGGTGTGTTTGTCTGTATGTATTTGCGCCGGCGCTATATTAATTGCTAACTAGTACTCGAATTAAACTAACTCATTTCGACTCACTTAGTAGTCGTCGTCGCTGTCCGTCAATCAGTGAAACGATAGTAGTCGGTCAAGCGGCCGGTCGATTTGATTAGCCAACGTTTTTCAATCCAATGTTCGTTTCGGCTTTATTCTGCCTAAGGACTAAGCGCCGGATGTGCGATACCTGCTATGTGTAGATATTCTGTGTGTGTATTTCCCGTTTGTGTTCAAACTCGTATCTAAATATACTCGTAAAAAGTAGATATAAATGTGTGTATATGTATATGTATGTATATATATATATATATATATATTTATATATACACGCACATCTAGAGGTGGGCTAACGTATTCCTAACCTAACTATTATTGGTTCTAACGTATGCTCGTTGTCATTCTAAATTTACTAAATATGTTATCAATGACATTTATGCATATATATATATATATATATATATATATATATATATATATATATATTATATATATCTTAAGTTGTCTAAATGGATTATCGTATTATAACTTACATTGTGCATACGTATTGAACACACGTGAACTCTGTATATGATTGTGGCACGCAACTCAAGTGTGACACATAGACACACTTCATTGAAACGTGTATTAGCTTAAACGAGGTTAAAAAGGATCATGTTTACTTTATAAATACGTTTCGTCAAAAAGCAACATGCTTTGCTACAATTTCACAATTTGGGGATTTTGCTATACTTCTCCGCCGGTGGCACTCTCAAAAAGTAAATCTCAATCCGGTCTCAACACTGCTTTTCTTCAAGAGATAGCGGTGAGATAATTTCTCTCTGTGATGTAGAAAACGCTTCTTCATAATCTTGTATTTAATTTTTTCATCGTATGGAATCTTTTAAAGCTTTGTCTGGGCTCGCAATAATCTTGGAGATTCTATAACAACACTTAAATACATAATACAATCATTCTGGAGATTCGCGCGCGCATCGTAGCGACGCTCCAGAACCTTTTGCTTGCTTTAGCATTATTTTACCAAAACAGCCTAAGTAAATGTCCATCCGAATCCTGTTCTGAATGATGTTTTTGCCAAGACGTCGGTTATAGGTTCTCTTTTGGCCGTCCACGCTGCTTGCCGATTTTGGCCCTCGTGTCTGCTATGGGAAAAATGTTTATGTGAACGTTTACCAATTACTGTAGGAATATCACATACCTCGAGGGTCCTGACCTCCGGTGAAAGATTCACGCTTATATGCTATCAAAATGTTGAGCATGTGGAATTAAGCAATTGTATTCTCCCACAGCGATGACTTGTTTACTGCATTTAAACGGTGTCAAGCACTACAACGCTAGCAACATTATCTCTCGTCACACCGGACGCCAAATAGAAAGCCACGAGGTTCCTCTTAATCGTAGCTAATAAAATATCCTCAAAAATCCGGCAAATATTATGAAGATAGATAAATATTTTTTCCTTGACCAGAGTCAACACGTTTGAGTTGAGAGTGACTCCTCGTCTTTTTCATCTGACCCATTCCTTACCCAGACCCAAAATGATTTCCGCAATTTCTAAATGGGAAACTTTTAGAGAAGTTCGGGCATGCAAGATGCCTATAACTTTGATATTTTACGGCAACATTGATTGTGTCAGCAGTGATTGAGTAAATGACATGACGCAGCCGGTAGCCCTCTTCTCATGGAGTCAGAATTCAGGGGCGCGCCGTTTAAGGCCCAAGAATCCTGCAGTACCAGATTATGGCTCAAATCATTAAACGAAATACGGACAAACTTTCATCCCTATTGCCTGTAAATGGTGCAAAAACAATAGCGATGTAACATTTGCGATGACGAATAGCATTTTGTGAAGCATTCGTGATTGTCCACATCTGAAGCAAGTATACTAGAGGTACATCGCGTTAGGATAAAACGAAGCTACACAGTTGACCCCATCAGTAACTTCAGACGCAGTGAGGTTAAATGGCCAGCTTCACCGAAATCAACAGATTATTTGAAGCCCAAGTAGTATACGCATTGATGTTTTCCCAGTTCTATATTCTGATCCGAATGCTTTAGGCGATGCTCCATTATCACCACTACGTGGCTCAATTATATATATATATATATATGTTTTCCGTTTTGGACGTTACCCGCTTTTTTTGTCGTTTGTCATATATCGTTGCACAGTGCTCTTTAAAGATTTGATAGTTTAAAGTTTTTTCACCCGTACACCTCTTTTGTCTTGTAGAATCGAAAGTTGACGATAGTGCACTCGTGTCCTCTCTGATTGTCCCTGACTAATTCTACCCTCTGTTTATCTCGTTTAGTAGCATCTCGTGAGGCATCATCTGACCGTAAGGCCAATGGAATCTGATATTAGCCTTTGTCCAAGGATGTCTCAAGCCGGCTGTTTATCAGTCCAGTTCTCTCGCTGTACTTAACCGCAATTTGAACCATTCCCATTGAAGACACATGAGCCGGTCACAGCAGTGCAGTACAGTCGACCAAACGATGCTTTTACAACTGCTTTTACAACTATTTCATGACATGCGACATTTGTACCGTAGTTTCACCTAAAACCCGCCACACGCACGGTAGACGGTGGCAGGTATTTGGGTCCTTTTCGTTTGACAAGCATTGTAGCCTGCGGTTGGAGTTCTTTGTTAGCTTTTTTTTTTATTTAACAGTCTTCAATTAATTGTCGTCATTTCTCGTCGCATGTTCTTGTCCTCAATGCGGCAGGTGCATGACCTGTTTGTTACCTTTAGTTGCGACGCGGCCTAGTAAGTCATCGTAGATCATGCAGACAGAGTTTACAGACCGTTACGACGACGAGTACTAATGCTGTTGATTTGCCCTGCTACCCTGCCTGCGTCTGGGTAAGCCATTAAGCTTGTCGACAATATGTCACACACTTACAAGCTTGCCTAGGAGCATTCGAGGGTGTACGTTTTTCTGTTGTTGTACCGCATTGATTCGTTCTCATCTTTAAATGAAACTTTTTTTTGCCAATTGCCAAGAAGAAAATAATGCCTCAGGTCGGTGGACCGAACCGGTGGTTCATTGTGCTCTGGAGACCGCAGAATGTTTTGCAAACCGTGCAGTGACGATGGTCTCATCACGAACGTCGACATCATGAACTCGACCGCACTCGTCGCGTTTACGGGCTCAGCTAGTCATATGTATCAGTCCACTTCAGTTGCTGCTTATGTAGTATTCGTTGGATTTCTCTTTGTGCTCTGCCAAATACTCAGCTTTTTTTTTCGAAGGACCGCTTATTGGCTGTTTCCTTGACACCCATGACAAATGATTTGATCATTTCCTCCACCGTTTCCGCTAAGCAGCGGAAGGGTTTTTTTCAAGCAAGGGGTTGTTACCTCGTCCCTCTTTGTTTATTTTTTGAAAGGTAAATAGATTTGTGTGTTTACGCTGAACTGTCATATAGTAGAACACTCCACGCTGGCGGCTTACGATTTTGGCCTCGGCACTGCTTTAACTAATACTAATAACTATATTCTTTATGCAACTCAATACGAAATTTTAGTGGTTAATGCCACGTTCATCTACTTGCAAATTTCAGTGCAAAGACACGAAATAGAGTGGTCGCTGTCAGACTCTTTGTTGTTTCACCAAATTCGCAGCGTCCACTTTTACATATATCTAAAAGCGTAAAGAGTGAAATTAAAGAATATTATATTAAAACAAAAATTTAAGCTACGCGGCTATATTATATTTACGATTTCTAAACAACCTGTAGATAACCGTTTTTTTTGGTAACATATACAATGTACTGAATCAAGCGTTGTTTTAAGATGTGTATTTATTTTCGATTGAAATAGCCATTATTGTGGAGTTACACGACATGTCTTCTATTATTTCTGATATAATATACCTTTATGCTTTTCGTGTAGCCACCTCTCATAGTTAAATTCTACACGTGCGACCCTGCCCCGGCATATATTAAGTTCATAACGGTGAATTATTTTTCAACATAAGCAGACTTTGCGCATCGGATGGAAGGAGGGGAAGTGCTATCAATTAGTGGGACTGGGTCGAACTGTAATACACGGACTCCGAGTAATACATGTCATCTGTCTAGGCAATATGTCTCGTAATGCTATAATATCTTCTTCGGGGGTAAACTTTATGTTGTAAAATAACTTGTTGAGTAAGCATTCACTTGTGTTAACAGTGAATATAACGCAATGATCCTTCACCGCGAATTTACCTGACAATTTAGGTATTGCGATTAAATGGACGCATAACAAAGCAGAATCGTCTTTGTTCTGTCCGTAACAAATAATTATGATTAATTGTAATTGTTGCTATTCAATGTAAAGTACTGATATTTTTCTGCATTGTAGCACTGGACCAAAATGCTGAATATCCCGGTGATGCATTTTTACAGATGCCAATTTTGATGTTGCTTAGGTTCTCTGTATTCGACAAACATGTTTCTCGAGCTAAACATGTTAGGGACGTATTTTCTGAACAAGATTGCAGCTGGTCGAAACTACATTCATGCAGTGATAGGTTTAGCGAGAGTATTCCTATTCAAGGTAATAGCTTCTTGAGTAGCAGTAGACACAAATATGTGCCCTAAAGCGCTCAGCATTTGGTATTGTTCCTTAAATGATTGCAGCTATCACATTTGTGCCGTTAACATGGTTATTGACAATTTACGGTTTACACACAGGTCTGCAGGCTCTTCATAACATGCTGTACTGACATATTGTTAAAGCTAGGAGCGTTGACTGTAAGTCGTCGTCTTGTGAAATTCCAATCGTGTGGTAGAGCGTGTAGCAGTAGGCTTAGATCGCATATATGGAGAGCATTGTGTAACATGTTGCAGAGACGCGACAAATCATTCTCTCTAAACATTTGCCGACATAACTTGGCCGTTATCGGTTTAACTCGATATAGCGGTAGTTTTGCGGAGGTGCTGTTATGAGGTTAACGACACGCGGAAAGTAGTGCGGACCGCATATGTTGGAGTACACGTTCTCCAAGAACTGTAGCTTTGGTCAGCTCAACTCAAACATCAATGTGTGGTCACTGCTGATGCTACTGTTTTCTCTTCAGACGTCAGTCAAGGGTCTCAGATCAGTGATATCGTTCTCGGCCACCCGAAAGGAGTCCTAAGCAGCTGTTGAGACGTTCAGCATCTTCAATGCTTCAACTTCAACGACGGCCGCCATCGGCTGCCCCAGCTGTGTATCGGTGCTGTGCTTGCTTCGAACGTGAACAAGAACGCCACACACCACATCAACAATTCGAGAGAACAAACAACGTAAACTACTAACTGGCACTCGCTCACTCACTCGCTCTGGTCAAACAAACACGTACTCTAAGACATTCTAACCTGCTGGCTGCACCTACAAAAGAGAGCAAGAGTGGCCGTGAGTCGTCGTTGTCGTCGTCGTCGTCGTCGTCGTCGTCATGGGCCGCATGGACTGCATCGCGCCGGGTGGCCGGCCTCACCCCGGACTGGCCATAGAAGAACTCGAATTGCTGCACATCGAGCTGTCGAGGTCGCTCGTCACGGCGACCGCATCGACCCCAGGTCGACAACAGGAACTGCAGCTGCACTGACACAGCCAGTGCAAGGAACGAACGAACGAAAGAAAGCAGCCGGCAGCACCTCAGGTACGCACCTCGGTGGCCCGTCCACGTACATCGAGTACTCTCGGTTGTTGGAGTTGAACGTGGTTGGTGGGATGGGCAGGGTAACGATCATAGATCAAGCAGCTGCCGTAGCAGCAGCAGCAGCATCAGCATCATTGATTGGGTTCGGCCTCGCGGCCTCGTGCTAACGCGACGGCATCCGACCGCAACCAAACGCAAGCGAATATTGCCCGCGATTCGTGCAGCCACTTACTACTAAGCAGCCCACTCACTACAGTGAGTGGTCGTCCCCCGTGTCATTGGCTGAGTGGCTGGTTAATGCGTTCCAACCCTCGTTCTTCTTCTTCTTCTTCTGCTTCTTCTGCGGCCATCATCATCTTCATCATGATCACCATTCATCGTCGATTGATCGAATGATTGATTGTCAATAGATCAAGCATCATCCATCATCATCCATCTCATGTTGTCGAGGCACGAGTTTGCACTGTGGTTGTTGTTTTCGTCGGCGTCGGCCGCCGCCGGACCTGTCGAACTCATGCCGATGATGCCGGTGATGAGTACCCCGCCTGCCTGCGGGATGCTTGCGCTGTGCCCTCCCGGCTCGTGCCTGGTTGACCCCCCTCTCTCTCTCTCTGACCCTCTCATGTTTCGTGTCCCCCCCCCGCGTTCTTGTTGTTGTTGTTGTTGTTGTTGTTGTCTCTTGGATTGCGGATCACCAGGTACCACCTCCGGGACATATGAACATGCGTCAATTTCTATCACTATGTTTCTGCTTCGCCTTCTATAATTTTCTCTCTCTATCTCTCTCTCGCACACACTGCCACTCGCTGCTCGCGTCTTTTCGGCATCTCTCTTTCTCTTTCTGTCTACCACCTGCCTATATCTATCTTTCGCTGTGCTTGTCTCTCATGACTGCATTGCACCTTTCTTGTTCGAAGATCTTCTCCTTGCTTCGTCGTCCGACACGCGATTGCGCCGTGCTACTAAGCATCAGCCGCTGAATCGATACATTACCTCGCATAGCCGTCGCGTTAACCCCGGCACCGTTCGAGAGTCGGCCATAATTGGCGTTTCGTCAGTTAAGTTCTATGTATATATATGTATGTATATATATATATATGACACTTGAGATGGCTCCTTCTCACCATATACACGTATATGTATTATATACATACTCATGTGACCAAACCATTAGACTAATCATCTATGTACGATTAAGATCTTGTGTTGCTAACGCGGTCTGTTGTACGAACGTTCTGTACTCTCGTATGGTCACATCTGCTGCTTAGTTCTCACAGCTAACCTACCTGTGGCTTTCAATCCAGAAGCTTGCCTAGATGACAACTCTTCTACATTTTTAGTCTAAGTGCGTGTTCGTACAGGTACGTCACAATCCGAGGCGGGGAACACGATACAGTCCGAAACACAACGAACTGTGCTCCCACCCCCTACCTCATCACGCAAGCACCTCATCTTTTCACCACCTTTTTAACTCTTATCACCAATGTGTCTTCGGCATAGTTTCTGCGACACGTTACCATACATTATTGTGCCTATAGAAGGGCAAACGGACTGCGCACCGTGTTTCTGTTGTTGTTGTTGTTTGAACGCTGACCGCCCTGTTGGTGACGATTAACGACCAAATTCTAATCGCGACCACTACCTGCGCCTGTCATCGACGATATACAGTATCTGACGCGTCTGACAGATGATTGCGTTGTGTTAACGGCTGTCCTGACCAGCAAGAGCCAGATCTCGTTGGTCCACGAATGTTATCGCCGCATCTTGAACATTTCATGGCCAATCAGTGTGACATCGACAACGTGCCCGGCAGGGCTTATTTCCGCTGTTGTGTGTGTAACATGCATTCATACTCTTTCTAGTTGCTCGGGCCAGATATACTAGTTAATTGTAGTAGGCGTCGTAGTTCCAAAGTAGTAGTAATAGTTCTTCAATGGTCGTTCTACAAGTACGCGCTGTAACGAGTATGCCGAGATCAGCAGCAATAGCAGTAATAGTTGTAGGCACATATTAGTAGTGAAGACCTTAGAAGGGCCGTAGATCGGTTGTGGTTGTTCAAGTCTAGTCGTCACCTCATTGAGGAGCACTCACATATCACATGTCTTTCTCACAGGCCTCACATGTCATTCGCTTGCCAAACTCGACTCGCCAGATCGAGCTCATTATGTCTAGTAGCCAGCTTCGTGTTTTGATTGTTTGGCTAGACAAACAAGCATTTCGTGCAGATGCGGTACTTAGCTATTTGAGACGGAGCCAGCCATTCTGGATTGCGTCGTTCATGCTGTGACTGACAACGATTGCACAATGGTCTTCGTGGCGTGGACCGTGTGCCGCCATCCAGCGGTCATTCCCGCAGAACTACTTCTGCTTCCAACGAATTGCTGCTCTTGACGTACAGACGCCACCTGCGATACCTGCTTCTACTAAGAATATACGTGCTCCTACTAGGAATATACCTGCTCGCTCCTACTAGAATTGCACTTGCTCCTACTAGGAATATAACTTCTCTTACTAGAATTTACCTGCTCCTACAAGAAATATACCTGCTACTACTAAGGCTACGATTGTACCACTACACGCCGTTTTCGGCTCCTATGCAGACGATGCTTCGGCACATTGCCCCACGTGGGGTCGCCTTCGGCACACTCACCCACGTGGGGTCGACGTGTCAGAATTAAACCCTCCACGACTCATCCTAGCAGACATGAAAGATTACCACATCGTCCGGCCGACATCCCTTTCGCCTTCATCTCGATCTGTCTCGCTTTTCACTTACTTACTTTCATGGTTGGATTGAGTTGAACTGCACGCCTTATAGCTTTTGCTAACTGCACCCTCAGCTTTTTCATTCGATTTCATGCTCCTAGATGCTTTCGCGCGCTTTTCTGGTTCTCTTACCTATTTTATCGCTTTCTCTCTCATTCCCTCTCTTGCGTTATGACTATTCGCGACTGCTCGGATCCGATGGCGACCCTCATTCCCTCATTATTCCATCGAGTAGTCTGCAGTAGCTTATCTTTTTCGGCCTCTCTCTCTCTCACTCTCGCTACTTCTGTAGACTTCAACAGTGCTACGTGATAACACTCTTACCACAATCATTACTAATTACTTGGTTAGCTACTAGATGTTATACTCTTGCACTGCACATGAACGCAGCGGCAGCACCTCACCTGCTCTGCCTGCTTTAGACCATTATCCGATTGATTTGGGAAGAACGGTATTGCAACTTGTATTGCAGCAACAATTGGCAACGGCGTGGCGTCGCTGCCTCCCTATTGGCGTATGACATTTTTATTTTTCTATACAAGTGCGGGCAGGAGTAGAAGCGTTGTCTTAGTCAGTAATAAGATAATAAGTTAATAACTCCACTGTTTTGGGAGTGACAGTGAACCACAGGCGTGATAACTATGGCCAGACAATCGCTTTTCCAAAAGTGCTATTGCAAGATCACGAGTTGTTTGAATGGAGTTCGGTAAACGCACACTGACGTGCTCGGTGAAGATTCTGCTTCGTGCGAAAGTTGCAGCCCACGTTATCTAGTGACGGGGAAAAAGTCGTACTATATTTAGGACAGTTTACAAATACCATGAAGATTGCAATGCATTGTTTAATCCTCGTTTTTTTTAGCCCTAATCTGAAAGTTTGCCACATTTTTTACGAATGTTTTTTTGTTACCGTTGTCATTGCATAAAGGATGGTAGGCATTATCACCACTTTTTCTTACGCCGACACTAATGAACCAATGCTCTTCTTAGAAGAACGTCTTTGCTGTTTGTGTCTTCTCCTTGCTGACGGGTTTTCTCTCAATTTCTACACTATCTCTCATCAACAGCGTTGCAGTAACATTTGCAACATGTTTTAACAGGCATTTCTATTGCCTTCTTCTTAATTGCTTTGCAACGACGAATTAAAAACCACTACTAGATTTAGTACCAAGCTGTTTTTGTATAAGGTGCTCATTCTCCTAAAAGCATTGCTTAATTAATGTGATGGTCTGAGTGGAGGCTCAACAATTGGGAAATCACAGATTCATGAATTTTGCTTTCTTTTTCAATGCGACTATTTCTCTCTCCGCTAGTCAACGTAATTTTTTTTGTCTAGTAATTTTCAGTCAATCTACAACCGAACTGGCACGTTTAGCTTTTTTCAACAAATGCTTGCCCAATCGCACATTTACCAAAATATGTAAACTACCGTATTTGTGATTTCACTGCCACTCTAAAACACGACGTCTTACTTGGTTCTGGTCCACTCTCTTTTTCGATAGGTCGATTTGCTCATTTCAGCCAGTCCCGCAATTCCCTACTTTTTTTGACGTTTTACATACATATATACATGGTGTAAATTCTAAAGCATATCGATTAGAATTGTCAGCGTCGAATGTAGCAGAAATACCAGTTTGGGATCGTAGTGTAGAAAGACGAATTCTTTGATCGAGTGTGCAAGCCAAGTTTCTGCTGATTGAAATGTAGCGGCTTGATATCAGACTAGCATGTTATTGTTAATTTGAATCGTGTTTGCAGACGACGCCGCGACGCCGGCAGGACCTGGGTTTTCTGACGGGATGACCCGTTTAGATTTGGTTCGCTTTTAACGGGTTAGAGTTGCCCTCACCTAGCTTCTTAAGTAAGAGCTTTATACTCCGCTTGTTTTACCAACATTGGACAAACTGAACTACGTCATCGGATTGCAAATCACAATCAGTATTTGTATTAAGTTCGTAGGCGTTCTCAACGGCCCTAAGCCTGGAAGCCATTTGTCACAATTCATAAAGTCAATAACCCTGCACTAACCCTACAGGTAGCAGGTGTAGCAGCACATGCTTCACCTCTCTGTCGCTCCCTAATGTATTGGCTGTTTTATCTACTGAGCAAGCGCGCGGATCCGACGATTTCCCGACCAATCCAGTGCCAGAGCAGCATACTGGTTATCCCATTTTTTCCGTGGCCTTGTGGGCTAGCTTTAGCATTCAGTGATTCGACTATTCGCGCGGCGTGCTTTTGGGCCAAGCCAAGAGTTGCGCATCTTCTCTAACGTCTGATCTCCAACGTATGGGTCTATTAACTGGCGGTATTTTGTGTCTTCGATTCGGATTTTGCTTCAGCTTTAGAGAGTATATTGTTCGTACGCGCATGTGGCTAAGTTTTAGGCCTGGGGAGCAGCCATGCTTGTCAGCGCTTTACACATTAATCAACACACTGTCGGCAATATATATATATATATATATATATATATATATATATATATATATATAAGTAAAGACAATCATGTACGCATATACATGCATATTGTATAACACATACACACTATAGAAAAAGAGCCAACTACTTTAATGTTAATCTCACATACAATACACCGTATCCTCTATTTGGAACGAAATGACACGCCCTACGCATATGACATGGATTGGCATTATTTGTGTGTGCGCGTACCTAGGAAACAGAGACTTAGAAAATCTAACATCACAAGTACTCATTGTAAGCAATACCCTTGTGGAAAAAAACGTACTATTCAGCGTTATTAAGTTAAACGTTTTACGCCCTTTCATCTATGAAAGCCAGCAAATAAATATATATATATATATATATATTGGTTAAGCCACAACAATAGGGTTATATTAAGATGAAGGCTAGATTAGATTTTGCTTGACTCATTACTGTTGTTGTGATTGTTATTACTACTCTAACTGTTAATGCGCACTTGCAAATTTTGCTTTAACTTAAAAAATTGGCCCTCGAAAAATGTTAACTGATTAAATGCAATGACCTAGTTGACACAAAGAACCTAAGAACCTGAGAGATGACAGAAGAACTGCTTCGCTATATCGTCAACGACATTAGTTCTTAAGCTAGCCTGGGACACGTCGAATGTATAGACGCTACGGTATCCGCATACGGGTGCGGATTGTTCCCAAGGTCAGGCAAATTGGCCTGTACTGCAGCACGTTTCTGTTCGCCCGATTTCCACAGCAGCAGATCGCCATGGAAGCTCAGCTGTCCGAAGCGAAACACGCAGGGTCTTTGTTGGGGACCTGCATCGCATACACTAAATGCACGCCGATGTGAACTGGCTTGCATGTCCCCGGCAGCCAAGCCTGCACACACATAATCCGTGAACAATGCGCGATACTAAAAGGCCCATGCGTCTAATGAGCAGCGGCTATTATGTCAGACGACTTCGACTTCCATCACACCTAGAAGACCAATCTTCTAGTTTTGAAATTTGTCTCTCTCGGCGGATCTTTTGCTGGACAGGCTAGGCGCCCATGAATAGACACAGAGAGCAATTACACCTCAACAGTAACGACAATGATGAAGATAGATGGATACTTGAGACGAGACCGTGTAAACTTTAGCATCAGTAGGGGGAAGCTGTGATGCCATGTTATGCTTGTTGGCTCGGTCCTGGAAATATTCACAACACGGACACCCATTCGGTCAGGGCACTGTGCATCTTGGGAGGATAGACCTATTTTTTAGTACTACGCACGTACTCGGCAATCCGGCAACACGGTCAAGTGCATTGTTGGTACCAGCACGGCATTTCAAACATGAGAACGGATTACTGTCTGTCCAGGCGAAGGGCGTCTGAAACGTCTCGGGCCCAGAACGAGTTTCCGTCACGTTTTCTGTGATTTTTGTGGATACTTGAATAGCTCACTGCGTGAACGAACCGGGCTTGCAACCGAGCCTGGAACCTGCCTTTCATCGAATTTTGTCGAACTCCGCTGTACCCTCCATACGACTGCAACTTCGCAATACATTTGTCATGAACTCGAATGGTGTCGCATTTTCGTCTTGCCTTTCGAATGCTCTTCTGTTACCCATTTTATCTTTCATGTCGTTTTCGTCGTTACCCTTATAGTGTATGTTTGCCTGAATATCCGCCTGCAACTCTAATAACCAACATAACTGAACTGTTCGTATCATCGCTTGCCTCAATGTAACCTCGCTGCAACTTCAGTGACTGTACCTACTCCTATTCCTTCCGAGCATACATTGCGTAAATGCACGGTTGTACATACAATCTGCTGTTGCTGAATTAGCGTATATGTGTGCATTTATGTGAAGTCTAAGCATATGTATATCCATCAGAACATAGCTAGTAAACATTGGATACAAGTGCTATTGTGTGTATATGTCCTTTATCCATATGATCCAGCAGAAATACACATTGCCTGAGAGCCAGCAATAGGTACTGATAGTAGTACCCTGTTTCCATTGTCTCTTTTGCTAGTTTATGACTGCTGAACTGCTCATGTCTACCTGACATATCCTGCTCCCCGTATGTAACCGAAGTGCAAACTATATCTTAACTGGGTGTTTCTGCTTTGCAACTTCGACTGCTCATCATCGCGAGATGCTGCACGCGTTGCGGAATAATTCTAGTTGTAATGCAGAGGAATAGTACTAATTGACATTAGATAGCAGAAAAGACGCTTAGATGTAGGTTTAATGTCAAACAGAACGGCTGGCGTATGAGGGCGAGCAGCAACTCTTCGACAAACACCCTAAAAAATTAAAAAAAAACCCAAAAAACACTCTTATTAATTTTGCCCTCTGTCAAGTCTCTTTCGCTCTCTTTCTCTGTATGTGTGTGTGTGTCTGTGCCTATCTCTTTATCTCTCTCGTTGTCACTTTCTACCCTTGACTCCTGAAATGTATTGTCCATCATTTGATTTCATACGGCCAGGCACGTCTCCGCTGATCATAAACAAGGCCACTTACTGCCCATATGGCATCTCGACCCGGTTGCTTGGTCTTTAGCTTCCAACCAGATAGCGCGTATAGCGTTGGTTGCTCTGGTGCTCATGCTGCGGCTCCACAAACGCCCGTTGAGTTGCTAACTAGCAAATAGCAAAGAAAAATAGCAAATATCGAATGGCTAAACGTCAGGCAGAAAGCTTGCCGGGGTAGGCAAACAGACATACCGATCCTAATTCTGTCCGCGCTGTCTAACGCTGTGTTTCAATCGTTTACAGCAAAGCCGGCTGTTCATTCCCAAGCTGCCAAGCCTCAGCATAGGTTCCTCGTAAGACAAGGCTTAGCCGAAGGATCGAGCCGAAGGGACATCGCCGACATTGAAGAATCAACGACGTCGTCATGGTCATTGCCAACAATAGCATATTCACCAACCACCACACCAACCAGCCCCCTCGGACTATGAGCATACCTCCTCATAGTCGGAGGTCAACTGTACAGAAACAAGCATACTGCCTAACAGCTGAACAGCAACAGCAGCAGCTGCTGTTGCTGTTGTCGCTGGCCTCACAAGGCTAAACACAAGAATGAAGTACGAATGGAAAACGGCCGAATTTCAAACAGGTTCCTAGTGCAAAAACTGCGCGAACGACAACACTGCAACAACAGCAGCAGCAGCAGAAATAACAACAATAAAAACCGGAACCGGCGCAAGAACCAACAGCAACAGTTCGTGCAAGAACCACAGCAACAACTACCAGTCTGTTCAACTACTACTACTACTACTGCTTTAGTATGTTGCCGAAGTGCTACATCAGACAGCGCCGTCCATCAGTTAGACGACTCGAGCGAGCAAGCGAAACGTGTGATCTTCGTCGAACGGGCGTCCTTCGGTGGACCTTCGGGCGTCCGTTGTTGCGCCCGTGTGAGGTCAGGGTGGTCCGTCAACGTTTGCGACGAGGAACGCGACGCTTTACCGACGCGTTCGCAAGAACGACGTTACGTCGTGAAGCCAATGCGTGAGTGAGTCGACTTGTGTATGTTGTTCCTAAACATGGCTGCTCGCCGCGCCGTGCATGGCCTGCGGACACGTCTCAAGTTGAGGCCATGAACGTTAGCATAAACACACATACATACCCACACACCACTAGTACCTGCAAGAAACGCGAATGCTCTCTCGACACGTAGATATGGAGGCGAGAGCGTGTCACGGCGGCAGTCCCAGTAGCACGTGACTAGTCGTCGTATCGTATGTCGTCCTCGCCGCCAACACGATTCATGTGATTCCGTGAAACAAAAAGCGTAACCATCAGAGCCAGAGTGGAAGTGTACTCGTATGTCAGCCAGCCAGCCACATTCCACGATTATTATTGGCAGGGCCGTTAGTACCTACTGGCAGCTGCGTTTCGTCGTTCCAGCCGGTCAAACAGGCCAGTTTGGAGGGACGACGAAAAAGTGCACTGTGTGAACTCGATCACGTTGTAGCACAGAATCGAGTGTGCTACAACGATCACGTGGATGCTAGTGCTTCCCGTCTCGTTCCGTGGATGTAGGTAGTAGCATGCCAACAAAGTAAGATGAAGCAATGGAGGTAATCAGAGATGGTCAGGTTCGGGTTCAGTGTTAATTAGTTAGTTAGCTTTTTCGTTAGTTGGCGATCATCATACAAGTGTGCGCCAAGTACTCTTGTCTTGTGTGTATGTGCCGTGTGATCGATCCACAGAGCTTCTATTGTAGCTTCGAGTAGCGAGGCGATACTAGAACTGCTGTGTGGCTTCATACGTTATTTCACGATGTTACTCCATGTGTGTGTGTGGGGGGGCATGCTGGCGCAATTCACGGTACAATACCATACAGTTAGTTAGCTGAGTTGAAACGGTAGCTGGATCGAACGAATGGTTCAACTGTTAGTAGCAATAACAGTAACTACAGCTGAAATAGCAGCGTCAGAAAGGGTAGGATGAAAAAGAACAACAACAACAACAATAATGGCAGATCGGAACAGAAACACAACACGCGTAGAGAGGAGAAAGAGGAGCAATACTGTAACAACAATAATACACGAATACAAACAAGAGCCGTGCTGACAAGTGTCTGTCGTGGTGAATCTCGTCTTTATCTCCTAGGTCACAAACGCGTCGTTTTTGTACACGCCGAAAGCATTAAAAATTGCCTACATTAGTTTATTCGACGAACGTACAGTAGTATATTTTTCGAACGATATATATATATATATATATATATATATGTATAGGGGGACTGGAGAAGCACGCATGCTTAAGTCGTGACGGCAGACGAAAAAGACAGGACATTTAGGTCGTAATTAGGTCATGTTGGTGTTCTCAAAAACTGGTTCGGGTCCCTCTGACTCCGCTGGTTTCGATATTGGGCAAAAGGCCGACACGTTAGAAACGCCCGGAAAGAACACGAGCATGCTAAAAAAGTCTCCAAAAAATCGATCTTTGCTATCGGGCACTTAGCAACACAGTTATCGGCGCTGTGGCATCACTTTTTTAGGTGATAGTACTCGAGGAGGCCTTAGGATCCATGATACCTAAATATGCCAAATATGGCATTGTCGTTTTTTACTGCCAGTACGTCGTTCGGCGTCGATGCATTGCCCGTACCAGGCATTACTCTCATTTAACAGTCGTTGTATGATCTGGAATTGCAACTTGATCATCGCGTTTTGTTACTCATTACTGAGATTAGTTGTGCTGTACCAGCTTTCACCTAAACTCGACAAATCATAGGAGCGAACTTTGCTTCGAAACCGGTGTGTGTCGCGCCGGCAGTCGCCATATGTACGCTTTCTGGTGTAAAAGTTGTCACACGTAATCTTTGCTCCTCTGTCTGACTCGACTCAAAGCTACAATGATTGCTACGTATTCAATAGTGAAACCCTAAGATAGCAATATGTTTGGTTCTCTCTAAAATGTATTGTGATATATGCCGGCTTTACGGCTAATTGCAGTAATTGCAGCCAGTTAGTGTAGTGTCCCAAACTTAACCTTATACTACTGATCTGTTTAGACGGTGTGACTCGACAGACTATCTCGTCCGAGGTAAAAGTAACGTTTTCTGTCATGTATGTCGTCCGGATACAACCGGAATTTGCGGTTGGTTACAGAACACTTAGCACTCGTTTAACTACTAATAGAATGCTGCAATTGGTACCGACAAGAACGGCTGAGCCGCTGCGCTGAGATTTAGATGTACATATTACTGTCACGATACCTCGTCTCTCTAGGCAACGACGATTGGGCACGTAATTTGCAGTAATAGACTCGTTTTGGTGCGACCAGAGAAGAAGTCATCGAGAGCAAAGCAAATATTACCGCTACCGCATGCCTGGCAATGCGGAGCCCGACAGAAATTGTATTGGTAGATTGTTTTTGTTTTTTACACATCTGACATCATAAATAGACGCAAACCATGCATCGATGCTCCGCCGCTGTCGTAACCACTGCACATTTGCGGACTTGCAACTTTCTCTGTCAAAAAAAGTCGTACATTCAGTGGTAGCTGATATATATATATATATATATTTGACCACTAACCACTATTTGACCACTCGAGCTACTGTTAACTAGTAGTCTCACTGCTCCTATTGTCTCCGATTTACTACGATGATACCATGATGATGATGAGGACATCGATGAGGCCGATGACTTCACAGCCTACGACCGCTGACGGGAGCCCACGCACGATCCGTTGTGACGATGGTGGCATCCAACCGTACCGTTCATCACAGGATGGACCCACCACAATGTACATGCATACATGTGATGATTGATGCTTCATGTTGTATGTTTCGTAATGTACTTGGTGATTCATGTTGGTATCGTTGTTGGTGGTGATTCATGTTGGTGTTGTTGTTGTTGGTGGTGGTGGTGGTGATGATGATGGCCATTATGATGGCGATTATGAGGAAAGATGGCGGTGTCCATGTACGATGGCGGTGTCATCAGAATAGCTTAGTACGGTTGGTTTGTGAGTCGAAGTCGGGGCCGAGCCGCCGCCAACTGATCCGTCGTCTGATGCGATTGCGCCGCCAACCTGACGACACGTGTCTAATTCACTAGCTAGACACGCATATACGAAAGATACACGTGTACGAACGGTACGAAAAACAGAACAGTCGAAATAGCGAAGGTTGGAGCGACAGGATGATACGACAAGTATACGAAACAATAGGAACTCTGACGGATAACAACAACAACAACAAACGAACAACAATAACAACAACAGCAACAACAACAATAGCAACACTCGAACAAGCGAACATCAACGACAGAAAGAATTGCGGCCAAACGGCGACGTTAAGATGGAATAACAGTCAACAGCTCACTACAGCTGCTCCAATAGCAACATCCAACAACAATAAGAGCAGCAACAATAACAATAATAGGAAAAGCAACAACAGCAGCAGCAACAGAAATAGCTGCACCTGCCAAAGACGAGACAATGTAGTTTTTAGGCAGTAAAAAGATGCCCAGAATTTGACTGCAATGTTTGTTGTTGCATTTAGCAGGCAGCCATTAAAATGACACTGGACAAGCATGTATATATGTGTGTATATATATATATATATATATATATATATATATATATATATATATATATAAATATATATATGTGTATATATATATATATATATATATATATATATATATATATATCTATATATATATATATATATATACGCGTACATGTGTATAGTATGAACAGGCGCAAGCAAACACGAATAGTGTAACTTCCTACGCCCCACAAACAGCCCAGCCAACAAATACTTCAGTATTGTCTAGCGCCAACTCGATCTAGACGAGAGCGCGACGGGGCGATGATCACCATGATCACATGTCGAGTTGTTGATAAATTAGTAATAATAGAAATCATAATAAGACTAACGACTTTGTATCAATACCACGACAACAACAGCAACAATAACCACTGCAAGGCCCACAACAACAACAACAACACCCACAGCAACAACAACAGCAACTACAATAACAAAAATGAAGTCTATGTGAATATTCCCATGCGTGGTGTCAATGGATGTCAAGTACCTGTTTGGCTTTCTCGATCTGCAGAGATGACCTAATTGTTGAACCCTAACTGATAGCGTACGTGTAGTTATGGTGATAGTAATTTGTGGTGTAATTATTGGTCGACGTTATAGCAGTCTTGATGGTGATATTACCGTATCAGCAGTACGTAGTAGGAATAGTTTGTAGTAATAGTTAGGTGGTGTAGTAGTCGTTGCCGCCATCGTCGTCGTTGTAGAAGTCGCAACAAGAGCAACAACACATACAGGGATACGTCAGATTAGATGGCGCAAAGCCTGGGCGGCAGGGGAGTGCCGCATAACGCAACTGCTCGCGCCGTAACCTGGAACGCGGTCGATACAGCTCAGGTCGAATACGCCCTCAATGTCGCTGGTCACCCATCTAGGCGATGTTGACGATTATGCCAACCGTTCAACCGTTAATCCGAGACTGGGTTACGGTTGTCGCGCAACTCGAGCATTTCACTGCAAGAACGGAACAGTAAACCCGACAACAACAGCAACAACAATATCAGCAGCAGCAGTAACAACAACAACAACAACAAACGCAACTCCAGCATCAGCAACCACAACTAGAATAGCAGCGACAACAACAACATAAGGACAGCAACAACAACAACAACGAACGCAACTTTAGCATCCACAACTAAAATAGCAGCAGCAGCATCAAAAACATAAGCAACAGCAACAACAACAAAAATTGCAGCAACAATAATATGAGCAACCGCAACAACAGCATAAGAAACAACAACAACAACACGTCTACATAGTGCGTAGTTAGCTATGCGGACTGACGTTCAAATTGAACTGGCCGCTACGAATCCCAAATCAGCTTGATTCATCCATGCGCTGTTTTGTAGTACTTTAGTCATATCTACCAAGCAGAAACGTTTACAATGCTGCAGCCACATCGAGAACGTCTGTCTCCCAGGCCAACCCAGAATGAGTGGTCAACACGAGCTCCAAGAGCAACTGGGGTATGGTGCCAAAGCGCGTTCTGCTTCAGTATCTAGTTATACAAAACTCAGGTTATAGATATATATATATATATATATATATATATAGGCATGCACTGGTATATATGCACAAGCGCTCATTCATACGCACATACATATCTAAATTTACACCAACATGCGTGTGTTGCCTATCAAGTCTCGCACGTTAAGACGCGCGCAGTTATCATCTGAAAAGGTTAGCTAAAATATCCTATCCAGTCGAGCCAGTTAAAGGCCAAAGCTACCGCGTCCGTCGAGGGCCAGAATCACATTGCCGATTTTTGCAGTATGAAGTTAGCTACTTCCTCAGATCGCAAACAAAGGCGTTGCGCTTGTAGGTGAAATACGTGACCCTTAAAATAACATGCTGAAAATTGCCAGAAAATACAAGGATACAATTGGTAATAGGGTTGCGGGGGGGATTAAGACATTATAAGAGCGATAATAAATGTAACAAGCACGCAACTTCGTAACGCCCAGAATACGAACGATTTTTCTAAACAGTATCCCCATAAACACAAACACAACAGCAGCGACATAACACAAACATCAGCGCGAAACAATTCTAACAACAACAACAACAACAACAATATCAGCACCAACAACAACAACAACAATATCAGCACCAACAACAACCACCACAACAATATAAGCACACAATGAGGAGCGTTTAACTATACCTTTAATGGGGATGCTAGCGCCAAAAGCGTATGTTCGAAGCTTGTGACTGAGGTGACTGACCTCAGTTGCGACAACGGTTGCCACATCAATGAACACATCGGTAGCAGCAGCAGCAGCAGCAAGAACGGACGTTTACTACGGCAGTGGTGGTGAGTGACCCTTGGTCGAGAAATGCGTACCACCATCGCCTCAGCGTGGCTATGTTTCTGTTTGTATGCGTGAAGATGCTTTGAAAGAAGGTATGTGCGTGTACAGACAACGGGATACAACGTTTGAGAATCATTTAGGTGACGGCAGTAGTTTTTCTTTCTAGCAGAGTAAATGCCGTGCTGTAGTCTTCATTACCGTCGTCGTTGTCGTCGTCGTCGTCGTTGTGGTGATGGTGCAACAACCAAACGAACGTGACAAAGAACATTCGTAGTGTCATCTAGCAGTTTTACTATAAGTAATCTTAGTAGTCTTCAAGTCGATCGAAGTCCGTTGTAGAAGTAGAAGATCAACGGAGTGAAGAAGGTCGAGTTGCTCCGACACACGAGCCTCGACGAGCTCGAGAGACCGAGCACAACGTGCACGACGTGCTTGCACGTGCGTGCATAAAACGATGCTGTTATAATTGTTGTTGTTATTGTTGTTGACGACGACGACGACGACGATGACGATGTTGATGATGATGGTGATTATGATAAGAAATATGTTGCTGTTAATGGGGAAGGTCACACACCACAGTTCTCTGTATGATACAGAGCGAGAGAGAGAGAGCAAAAATTTATGTTGAGCAAAAGTAGGGTTTGGTTAGAGGGGGAATTGGTTGGGAGCAAAATTAGAACGGTGAGCGATGGAGCACTGATCACTAATTGTACGATTACATATGCGACACACGCGTATGTTCACGGCCAGGCTAAGCGTACATCACAATTCCGGCGTTCCGGAATCGTTGACTGGCTGGCTACACTCGTCAGATATGTCAGAGAGATGTCAAAGATGACTGAGGCGACAACGTCATTGAATTGTTGTTGTTGAAGACGCAGCTTGGCGTCGGTGATGATCAAAGAATGGATGAGTAATACATAAATGAATAATTGATTGGTTGATTGATTGATTGATTGATTGCATGAATGAATGAGTGATTCCTGTAATTCACTTAGTCATTTATTAGCCATAGCTGAGTGAAGTGCGGCGAACTGACTGATAGAAGTGTAAGGATCACGCGATCATGATTGGATAGGAATCGATCTCCATTAGCAGCGGGATCATCTCGATGCATGATATAATTTCAACAATATTAGCAATTATAATAATCATAATACGAATAATGATAACATAAATAATAATAATAATAATCATCATCACAATACCAACACACACTAATTAGTAGGCCGTGGGCGGCGTTAAAGCAAGAAGATAATGGCAAAAAATGTAGCAGTTTAAGTGTGTTAGCAGCATTAAAAGAGGTACCAGCAGTTGTCTTAGGCAATATGACGGTTGGTTGATGTTTCGATGTAAAAACGTTATAATGACAATAATATATTATTAATAACAATGTTAAAATTTCTCATAACTCTTGTTATTATGGTGACGACTCTGACAACAACAACAGCAACAGCAATTCTAATATGAATAACAATAGCAATGAAAATGTTGGGAGGAACGTTAGTAATACTAATGTACCGCTCATTATTAAATACTTAGTACTGTGACAAGCATGAACAATATTGATAGTAATATGAATACTAATAGTAATAATAATAACAATAATAATTGTAATGATAATAATAATACGAATTTTACTAGTAAGACGTACGCATGAGACGACGAGAAAGGTGGTGAAGAACTATAATGAAAGTAATAATTATAATAGTAAAAATAAGAGCAAGATGATGAAGAAGAGGAACAAGAGTTTACGACTATGGATCGGCTCCGACTGCGACGATATGCGACCATTACTGGTGGTGCGGATAACGGTGGTGTTGGTAGTAGCGGTACGCTATGTCCGGGCTTGCTTCTCCCTGTTGCTTACGGGAGCTGTTCTCTAGTGTGTATCGCTACAGATGAGAACATGCCCAGCGAGTATAGTAGCGTTTCGTCTGGCCAGTGGGCTTAAAATAGGCAGGTCGCTCTGCGGCGTAGCGCCATCTGCAGTGTGATTCCAACTCTCTATTTATTTGAGTCAAGAGTTATATATATATATATATATATATATATATATATATATATATATATATATATATATATATATATATATAGCGCCAATGGCACCGAATAATAACACCTTCACTATATTAGATGACTTATTGTGTAGATTAAACTCAGAAGCAGAACAGTCGGACGGGACGAGACGAAAGCTATAGGAAAGTGTCGCATGCTTAAAAAATGAAAATGTGAATTTAGGATACGGATTCACACACATATATATATATATATATATATATATTATATATATATATATATATATATATATATATATATATACGCAAAGGCTGCAGCAGCGGGCTCTACTTTGACCTACCTTCTGGCAAACATGACACATATGAGTTCCTCAGCGTACGTCTGCGCACGAAATTCGCCCTGATTAGTCGCCACGCCCCACATATTGCTTCCCCATAAACACGCAGAGCCGAGGCCCGGACACTCGTCAGATGATAGCCATAGTCGCCGAACCTGTCTACGGAACGCACGTGAGCCGTATAAGGATTCAGTTGGCCGGCGACTGTCTGGAGATAGGATTCTGGAAGTCCAGGTACACTCTTGAATTTGACCAAAAGTAGCTACCGGATCGGCTCAAGTGTATACGAGCCAACTTGACGAAGCTATAGCTGGCGGGGTAGGTCGTCTCTCAACAATTGAATATTGTCCGCGGCATTCAGAGTAGGGTCATTTTCAACTCTACATCGTCAGAGTCACATTTTTCTAAACGTTTCTGGTTCAGAATCTAGTAATGATTAATAGTTCATCTCTTTGTTTGATAAGATCGGTCCTAACAACGTTTAAATCCACCAAAATCTCTAGTGGTGGTATATATGCCCCATTACAAAGACCGTGCAACTTGCTAATAATGATGAGAGGCCCCGCTGCTGCCTTGTGCTACAACAGCACTGACCCCACAAATTGGGGATTTTTGCCCATTGGAATTAAGTGGTGCGTCATGAGACTACCGTTTCATGGCGAGAATTCGGTGAGCAGACTTGCTGTACCACTGCTAACATGCTCCACGTGCTATTTCTCTAAACTACTCAAAGCCCGACGTACCAAAACAACAGAATCGCCCTACTAATCGTGGCCACTTCATAAATAGACCAGCTTCCGAACGATAAACGGCGACCACCCCCAGCTGAGTGAGCTCGCGTGGGGTCGTACTGAAGCCTCGAAAGCGGGATAATGCATTTAGAATGCTTCGACTCATCTACCTGTATATATATTTATACATATATATATATATATATATATATATATATATATATATATATATATATATATATATATATATATATATATATATATATATATATACAGGCAGTACGCTATGCGTATGTACATATGTGTGTGCACACAAAAACGTAAATACAACTGCACCATGCTTAGAAATAGATACGTACATAAATAAATACAAGTAACCCAACTGATGACGAACAACACAGAACCGAAACGAGGCCTCCTAATACTCGCTGAAGCCGTTTGGCCGTCTTGACAAGATGCGGTTGGGTGGCGTGAACGTGTGCCACACGTGCACATTTGAAACTCCAACCCCAATATATCCGCGGTCTTTCTAGGCCTCGAGTGACCAAGTGAAGTCATGCCGGCATGCAGATGCAGCAATCGCCGCAGCGCTCGATCAGCACAAAAATGGGATAGGCGCATACGCTGTGTTGTTTCCGAACGTACGTTCCGGTGTATGCCGGTGAAGTGGTGGTCGTCGAAGTTTCGGCAAGGATTTGCAATGTAACGTTACGCTGTTAGTTGGCGATCAAAACCACCACGATAATCTAGGTTAGTTTTCTGTCTGTTTCACAGATTACTACTAGGACTATTAGACTTACCAGAATATTCGGCTATACTAGGCTAGACGATAACGACGACAACAATAACAACAACAACAACATCGATACCAAATAGCGGCTGCTGCTGCTGCTAATACTATCACCACTGCTATTACTCCCACTAATCCCACCGCAATTTGTGTCGCTGGCAAAGTTTCTATGAGTCGAAAGTCGAATATGTTTGACGTCGTTAATGACGCCAATGATATTATGGTAATGATGATGATGATGATCATAATAACAATATAAAATAGTAATAACAGTAACAACAACAACAACAACAACAACAACAAGCGGTAAATGTCACATCGAAGTGTGCGTGCATATAGATATCGTCTGTCCGCACACCTCCGAAGGCATAGATCCCGGCAATAGCTCACGATGCGCATCCATATCGGACGGTGGTGGTCGGTGGCTGGTTATCCATAGCCATTATTGATGATTGGTCGATTGGATAGTTGAGACGCGATTAGAAGTGGTTAGGCAAGTGTGTTTTTGTTCGTCGTGTTCGTTTTCTGCAAGTGTTGAAACGCAGGATCCGGGAGAGGGTGGGGTAATACCACTGGGGCAGTAATGCTAGGGGTCGAGACCGGTTGCATCGTGGTGCAATGACGTGCGCCTCGTGACCGGAGGAGATACATAGATGCACGGGTTCGATCTCCACCGTCGCACATCTGTGATTATTTGCAGGACCCTCGTCTTACAAAACAATGTAAAAGCAAACTCGTGGACGTTGTTGAATGTTGGCTGCAAGTCAGCTCGCAAGGTTTTTGAGTATCGCGGGGGGGGGGGGGGGGCTTGTGTCCAACCAGTCGAGTGTAAAATAGATCATCAGTGTGCATATTGCAATGCGCAATGATAACCTCTCTCGGTTATTGCTGCCAAGCTACGACGACAAGGCTGCGCGACCAGCATTCTATGTTTTTCGTGCCTGCTGTTCTTTGCCATCATCATTATCATCATCATCATCTTCTTCCTGTTCTTCTCTTCGTGTTCTTCATATGCTCAGTTGTTTGTTTTTACTGTACGAAACGTTCTTCTGCGTCGTTGACCACCACGTGGCTAACCCGAAAGACTAGAAAAGTAGGATTGTTTTGGCGCGGAAAGCGAACGAACGTTGCCGCATTGCCCTGCCAATGGGGGTTCGGCACTATCGGAACGTGCGGCTCGGCATGATTGCGCAAGCACCCCCCGCCCATAGACTTCAAATAGAGCTAGCTAGTTAGGAATAGGGCCTCAGCTAGACTTAGCAGCGCCGGCCAATGTGTCTCATCCGTATGTAATGTAGAATATGAAGCCACGGGGGCACAAGCATCGAGAGCCTAGAGGAGGAAAACTGAGAAAAAATAAACTACGACCCAGTATATATATATATATATATATATGCAAACAGCACGACCGTTATAGTGCTCGGATGCGGTTCCGTGTCTTCGAAGGCAAACGGAGCCGCCATTACGAGAGTTCGCTGTTGTCAGATCCTTGTTGTTGTTGTTGTTGTTATGGTTGTCTTCTTCTAAATGTGATTGATTCATTGTCAAAACACACACGTATATATATATATATATATATATCAAGCACATACAGACTCATTCACTCACTCTCTCTACCCCCTGAACGTACCTGAAAACGACGAGACTTACTACTTACTACAGCAACAACAAGAACAACAGTAGCAACAACAACAACCATAACAACAACAACTACTACTACTAAGCTACCAATTTAGCACGAACCAAACAAACGACGGGGTGAAGCAACAGACCTCACTACACACCTGGTAGCGTCGCTCTGGTGGTGTCGCTGGTGTGGTCACGATTGCCATCCGTGCGCGACGCCTCCGATGCGGTGACCGAATTCGATGACGACCCATCATCTCGTCACGAACGGCGATCTACAGCGATGACAGCTGATGACGACGACGACGATGTCGATGTCGATGATCGACTCCTGACGTTGAAGAAGGGCCTCGCCCATCCACCGCTTGTCGAATGGCAAACGACAGGAACTCATACGGTGCCCTATGTCGGCATACGGCTCCACGCATGTGACGGCGACGATGGCGGAACAGCAGTGCGTGCATTCGATGAAGCGCGTGCATTCTCGCGTGGCTTCGTCCGTAAGTCCCTCCGTGGTCAGTGAGTGAGTGAATGACGATGCTCCACGCGCATCGGGCGCCCCAACCATACCCCCGGCTGGCGGGGTGACCATCGATTTAACCCACTGAACGCTGCACCTACGCGTTAGACGCCCCGGATGCAGACGATGAAGAGGGTGGTGGTCGAATGGTGATGGTAATTGTGGTGATGGTGATGATGATGATGGCGGCATCGGCGGCGATGGTGGTAATCAATAGAGATAGAGATGCTCCGCCAGCATATCAACGAAAACAGGGAAGACAAAACATTTCGCGCCGCAGAACCAAAAACAGCCACTCTCAGCCTGACGCTGAGACTTCATTCCACCAGCCGACGTAGACGAGGCCGTATTCTGTCTGCAAGAAATAGAATAATAGCATACTAATAGATGTAAGTAAAGATGCATCTTTTATGAATGCTTGGGTTGAATTGAACAGTTAATGCGTATGTGTATATACAAATCTATGTGTGTGCGTATATATATATATATATATATATATATATATATATATATATATATCTATATAAGGTATATATATATATATATAAAGATATATATATATATATATATATATATATATATATATATATATATAAAGATATATATATATATATATATAAACAGAGCTATAAGGCAAGGAGGTAACAATAATACAGATACTGCAGGTACAAGAATGCCTCTCTCCATGTTTCCAGTGGTACGTATTAATACGATGTCAGGCAATAGCGGGAATTGAATTTTTCACATTACGGCTAGCTGAATTTGTTTGGCTCGTTAAAAAATGTTACTTCCAGTTATATTCACGCAGTTTAATTAACTGTTAATGTTTCGTAGCAATCTCTGCACGAGTAATAAGCGAGAACACATTAAGTGACATCACATACATGATACGATGTACTCGTAATGCTCGGTAGTATGATCCTAGACCAAATGGTGCACTGTAGCCTATTAAATTCACGTCGAGGGACTAAACAAAAAAGCATTGATAACAAACAAAGTTAAATTTTAAATATAATACGTTAAATTGTAATTAAGCTAGCATACTCCGCCCACCTCTCTCTCTCTTAATTTGTATCAGAACGCAGCTGTCGACGACGTAAGATTCCGACGTATTTCATTGCCAAACGAAAGCGATCTAGAGTTTAGATTTAACCCTAGGGCTTAAACCTAAACTCTTTGGATCTTTCAACTTAAAATTGTAACAACGGACAGAAAACTGACAATCATGGCTGTCCACCTACGCAAAGATGACGCTCACGGTACTTACTACTACTACTACTACTAAGTCATCGTCGACGTAAGCAAATTCATGAAACAGGGAAAGAAGAACCTGGCCACGAACATTGCCAAATCACTTGGTTGGAGGATATCTATATATAGAAATAATACATACGCGCATATATGCATGAATGTTTATGTACATATATACACATACACACATATATAATACCTACAGACATACATATATATGTATATACATACGAATAATGTAACACCTGTATAGAGCAGCTGAGTTGCTGCTGATAACCTGCGTTTCTGAGGCCTTCCTCTGTATCGAACGTAAGCGTGGCTAAGAATGGCTGATGAATGAGATGCGGCGCAATTTATTCGATTGTTGGGGCTGGGGCGCCCGCGGTGGACGATGAGCGGTGACCCCCGCCGTCCCCCCGACATCATGCCGGCGAACACATTACGACGGGGCCACCGAACGCAAGAAAGATAATAAGAACGAAATAAAGCTGTAGTTGTTAAGGCAAACAACAAACAAACATATACGGTGAACTCGCGTACTTTTTCCTGTTCTTTTTTGGCTCGCATTACCCTGCCTGCATGCATGCTCAAGCTGCTTACCGTAGTCATCACACCATTCGGTCTCAATTGCTAGCGGTCACATGGGGTTGATCCACGCCTATAGAGGATTAAAAAACAATCCTTTCGGGGCTGACTCTCAGCCAAGATTTAACGTCCATGGGACTGCTTTTCGCATTGCTTCATAGACGGACCCCCAGAAATACAAATGTCCAACGGTGGGGCTCGAACCCGTGCACCTATGTGTCTCCTCCGGTCGCGAGGCGCAGACGCATGTCACCACGCCACCGGGCTCGACACGCCGATAGAGGATTAGGAAGAACTCTTCGGCGTAGCGCTTCCAATAGCCAATATTTTTGGCTTTAAACCTCCCTTACAATATATTTATATATATATATATATATATATATATATATATATATATATATATTGTAGCGTTTTGAGGAAGCCTTTGTTTAAACGAATTTAATGAATTTCTATTTGCTATTTACGGGAGTGAACATGTCCTTCGGTAGGTTGGTACAACTTCCTGGCGGTTAGGTACGGCGACTATTAAATCCGTTTATTTCATATTGTAACAATGTTGCTGCTACGCTAAGTTACTGGGGATGGTAGCTCAGCCGGGCGGTTACTACGACACGAGGGACTTAGGTACGATGAATGACAACACGGAACGTAGGTCTGGCGTCAAGCGTCACCGGGCAGCGAATGGTCGTCGGCCATGCTGCCTCGGTCTATTTTATTCACTCAAGGTTCGCCGTAGCGTTCATATAGTAATAATGTTAAATGATAGAATCGAATCTTCTCGAACATTCGACAACGGAAATTTCCACTCGTTCTCTTCGCTGATTGGTCGGTTTAAACTACGCATTATCACAACGTGCATTGTCAATGGCGGTGCCGTCGCCGCAGGTCAGGTACATAGGTCTGATGATGATGTTGCCGATGTGGCGCGACAGGTCGCGGTGATGCACGTGCCATGTTGTCGTCGCCATGTAGCTGAGCGGTCTCATGTGGAGGCTGTTGCACGTTCGATGATGTGCTCGGTCGACTGTGGTGTTGTTGTGGTGTTGTTGTGTCTAACTTCGTTACAATATCACACATTCGTAGCAGACGGCCGGCTGCGGGAGCAGCATACTTGAATCTCTGCCTCCCTCTCCTCACAGAGCATGACGTCAATGAGAGAAGTCCCTGAGAGAATGCGAGTTGTAAGCTAGTGCTACCGCAGTGCAGGTCGAACAGGCTCATAATATTTGCACCATTCAAAGCTTTCTGACATATATATATATACACAGTTGGAGAAGCCCTAGATATCCAAATGCCTGTTTATGCTGCCGCTCTAAGCGCCCCCGATACAAACGGGTGACATGTACTAGGTATGTGCATAGTGAATAATAAGTTTCTATATTCATACAAGAGAGATAGCATACATATATTGATACGGGTAGCAATCAGCAGATAAAGCGGTCATCTGATTTAATCACTTTCTAATTATAAGGGTAGCCTAACGTCAGGTAGCCTCAACCAAGGTGTACATTATGAACACAATACAGAGCGAACTTCCGTCTTGGTAAGGCTCGTACTATCTCGTGAATCTGTTATTGCTCTGATGAGTTCAGTGGTCAACATTAAAAATTGTCTGACGTGGCTGTTCAAGTATTTGTTCAAGTTGGGTGGTTTGTTAGCGACCATCGCTTAACCGCTGGTGTCTGAGTTCATAACGTTTCTAACCGTTTTCACCCCTACTGCTTACACTGTTGAATCGTGTGATGATTTTTTAAACAATATATACCTTATTTATATCATACTTGTGAGACGATTTTGCTCCCGTAAAAGGCGAGCGAAAGCGTTTTGTTTTTGTTGTGCCTCTAGCATAAACTGTGTAATATGAATAAAAAATACTCCATCTCCAAGTTTGACATCAGTCAAGCAAGTTGCCCAAGGATAGTATTTGAGTCTAAGCGTCAATCGTCGTTAAGTGTATTGTCATACGTTACTTAGCAATCCCCTATGTCGGATTTGTGTTAGAAATACGATTTCTCCAACTTACAAGTGACGACTGTTACGAGTTCGCCATTATCTCGCTCAAACAACACACGTCCTCTGTCTGGCTCGCAGCAACAACTACTGGCTCATTTATTCTCATGCCTCCTTATATACTCACAGATTGCCCGCGCATTTAGTGACTTCCCGCGTTTCGAACTTGATTTCGACTGCCGTTCTTCTCCCGTCTGCGTACTCCTGTTTGCCCTGTTTTTAGTCCACTTGCGCCCGCTCGTCCTCGTCGTTTCGTTCGGTGTTTCCTCGCCTGGGACTTCGTCCAATTTTGTCCTCATTCGTCGCCAGAACGTCTTACATAGTCGATGCTTCGTCTTTGCCATCCCGTGATTCGCATCCTCCGCCGCTTCCTGGCATTCGCCGTTGGTCCAACGACGTCCCACCGTTGCCTCTTCTTCACTTTCCGCCGAAATGGCCAAACTTGTCATACTTTGGGTATCTTACTCGTTTTGCCCGACGCATTTCGGCCTCGTACTCGTGCCTTATCCATCCGCACGCCTGGCATCCTTGCGCTCCGTGTTCTCGCCCTGCGCCAGCCTAGGTCCGCTTCGTTCCGCCGTCCCTCGTTCACCAACTCGTGTCGTGCTGCATCCCACATGGCTTTCGTGACGTACCTCATTACGTGTAGCGTGCCCGCCGGGACCTGTTCGACCGCCCCGTAGTCGTGGCTTTTCCATCCGTACACCTGGCATCCACCCGCTCCCTGTTCTCGCTCTGCCGCCGGTCATTGTCCGCTTTGTTCCGCAGGCCTTTGTCCGCTTCGTTCCGTCCTGCGATCCACTTGGCTTCTGTGACGCGCCTCTCGACGTGCACCCCGACCGTCACGGCCTGCTCGACTAGCAAGGCCTCCTCCGAGGAGGGGCTTTCTCTCAACTGTGGCGTTGTTGCCCCCAGAATGAGCTGGCTCCTCAACACCGGGCCCCGAACGTCGAGCTTGCACCTCACCACCAGTCACCGCAGTGCCGCTAGGTACTCACTGTTGTCGTCACCGGCAACGGCTGCCAAGTTCGTCGTCGGCAACGGCTGCTCTCTTGTGTTCCTTGAACATCTCCGTTAGCGTCGTCACCATCCTGACGTGGTCGTCTCGCCGTCTTCCTACGGCTCCAGGTCTGGTGCCATTCCCTCAACGGTGTTGTTGGCCGGTCCATCGATCGCAGAACCGGAGGTAGGGGTGGCAGACCTGTGGGCATTGTTGCACTGCCTTTTCCTGTCGGCTGCGTCAGTTGTAGTGCCCACCACTCCCATGACCGGGCGGCGACCGTTACGAGTTCGCCATTCGCTCGCTCAAGCAACACACGTCCTCTGTCTGGCTCGCAGCAACAACTACTGACTCATTTATTCTCATGCCTCCTTATATACTTACAGATTGCCCGCGCATTTAGTGACTTACCGCGTCTTCGTTATTCGGATGGCGGCATCTTCTATTTGGCGCTATGTATTGAGCTTGTTTCGGCATTGCCGCCAACCGACGCTGTCTATACCCGCTCTACTGAACGGACGCTGCTATCCTACACTTTTGTTGCAGCAAAGCGGTACGAGAGTTATTTAGACCGAAGACAAACGTATCTGTTTTGCAACGCCCACACTCCACCTCAAAACATAATTGGATTGAGTGTCGACAATCACGTTCTAGCACATTAACAACACGGCAGCCACAAATGTTCTTTCGCTTGCACCATTGCGGTCTACCAGGTAAGACAGATTCGATTCATCAAAGGCTGCTTCTGTTAGCGCAGCTTTCGTCATAATTTAAGGTGCGATTATTAATGCGGCACATTATGTCATTGAGCCGAAGCACTTTCAGGATTTTTAGTTAGTTATTAGATTCCTGACCAACTACCTGACTTACAACACAGCAACAAAGCAAGATAAAAGTGCAACCGCACGTTTACACCTAGAATAGGAGAAACTTTTTCGACACTGAACTCTATTGAATTCCTCCATACCGAGTGGAGTTCAAACGGCCCGGTCATGTTGTAGTACGGATTTTATAAAGAAACCCTTGGAATATGGGCAAACGCGCATTCGTACACATATGTGGACATCGCCAGCTTTCTAACCTGGCTCAGGACGGTTTTTCATGAGAATTGTTTCCACTCAATTTTAGTGATTTTATCGGAGCTCAGACCCTTAACCTAGCAAATATGTATTGCTAATAAAGTAAATTATCATTTGAGATTTTACCTTACTACGCGTACCCTGCTTAAATGGAAATGCTTGACGAGCAGCAACATGGCTTTACTAAGGGCAAATCTACAGCAACGCAGCTAGTTGAAATGGTTCAAGATTGGGCCATTTATATTAACAAAAAGAAAGCATTTGATTGTATATACTTTGATTTTTCTAAAGCATTTGACAGAGTAAACCATTTTAAACTTTTACAGAAACTAATTGACCTAAATATAGACAAGCACACTGTTTTATGGATATCAAGTTATCTAACGAATCGAAGGTTTTGTGTGCGGGTCAACAACAGTTTTAGTCAGTATGGGGTGTGTCCCTTGGGCGTGCTTCAGGGATCATGTCTGGGCCCATTGTTATTCTGTATATTCATTTTAGATCTTAAAAACGTTATACCCGGAGCCCTTAAGCACAAACTATATGCAGATGATCTTAAACTTTACGGGCCATCTGGCACAAAGGCTGACAGGGAAATATTACAGAAAACAATTGACTCCATCTCCGATTGGTGCGTCAAAAATGATATGATCATTTCGGTCCCTAAATGCGCCGTTGTGTGTCTGAAGGAGGGCCACGTCTACACACTTGATGGACAGGAGATACCCAGAGTAAACAGCATTCGCGATCTTGGGGTAACGATAACACCGGAGCTAGATTTTAACATTCACATTACGCAAACCATTCAATCTGCTAGTCTTATATGTAACATGATATTTCGTAGTTTTATTATCGAATGTCCATTGTTTTATATCCGCCTCTATAATAGCCTTGTACTTCCCAAATTCATCTACAGCTGTGAAGTCTGGCGGCCGTATTTAAAGAAACATATTGATGCAATTGAAAAAGTTCAGTCTAAATTCCTTCGACGTGTTGCATTGAGATGTAAGGTAGAGCGTAGCAGTCTCGACTTACTACCTATATCAGAACGACACTCGAGAGCAGATTTTAAAATGTACGCACGAATATCTCAGTCGAATAGACTCCCCATCTTTTTTAATATTCGAAACAACAATCTGCGCAGTACTCAAACCATATCGTCAAAAATAGTTGCACGATCTGACCGAATCAACAATATGTTTTCGTGGCGGATGGCGAGAATGTTGAGAACTATGAATTCGTGATATAATATTATAAACTTTACTTTTACATATATATCACGCACTGATACTATTGCGTCCTTGTATATGGTTCATTTTTCTTTATGCGTCTTATATTGTGCATTGTATATATTGAATAACCAACTTGTGAATAACCATGTATATAATTATATTCCCTTTGAAAACAATAAAGGAGCACTTGAATTGAAAAAAAAAAAATTGAATTAAATATGTAATTTAGGTCCACGCAGTTTGCACAGCTCACAAAGTCTCCTCAGCATGACCGTGGTTATTGGTTAAAAAGTGAAAGCCAAAAATGTGCTTGATTGTAATCTCGTAATATGTGACACAACGAAAACGAGACGCGGTGTTCTAGCTTGACTATTTTCGGTAAATTTGACGAAAGGCGGTTCTCTGTTATCTCGAGACTTGTTACTGGTGACGACACTTGGGTACTTTTTATGGCCCTCTACTTGAGCCACAACACGTATACATATATATATATATATATAAATGTCAGGGGAAATTGGCGCTTGCTGCAGGAGACAAGAGGGCAGCCGAGTATTTACTGCAACGTCCGTCATTAGACGTTCAGAGGGAAATGCCGCTTCGATGAGAATTACCCTGGCTAGGTAGACCAGCCCAAGTCTGGACCTAACGACTTGAGTTATGCCCCGAGCGGGCCGTGCACATGTTCTTGCATCACAAATGTATATATATATATATATATATATATATATTTGGCTCACAAGGTTTCTCCAGGACTGAAATTGTGGCAATGGGCAAACTAAAAAAAAAATATAGTACAATGGCGAGCGACTAATTTACTCCTGAATGCTTTAAAGTGCTCTCAGGCGGTGCTTCCTCTACTACGACAATGCTCCACCTCTGTAGCAAGGCTGAAAACACAGCCTTCTTCTTCCTATAACCAAACACGTATAGGATCGTTGTCTTGGCGGCATCTTAGTCGATTTTTGGTTTAGTAATCGGGTGTCAAGTTTGAGTTCACCAGCAGGCCGAGGCGTTCCTACTGAAAATATCGTACAAATAAGCACTAATCCTGTGTATCGCTGCTATAGGCATTTGCCTATCTATCTGTCCAAACGGATGACCCTGGTTTGCATGCCTTTTACAGGTCAAGTTTTGTAGAAATAGCTTCTGAAAATAAGTTATATCTTCTATAGTTATCAGCATTTCGAAGCTTTTGCAAGGCTTCAAACAGCTAGCAGCTATGCCTGCCGGAGGGTAGGCCAATGGACACAATTTATGTCTACTACCGTAAGTCTTTACCTCGCATGCGATGTGTCGGAAGAGAATAAATATGCATTTTATGTACTTTCAATATTAGATTCCTGGCCCTTTCCGTACTCCTCGCAAACCTAACCCATCAAGTGCCAGAGGAGTTTAAAAACGTCGTCGTTGTCATGTATGCGGGTGACTTAGTAGTGATCCACTGGGACCCCGGTGTCACTCGCCGAATTGTTGGCGTAGAAACGTACCTTCATCGTAACGTCCTGCATGTATATTCGCAGAAGACGGAAGCCATTGAGTTCTGTCGTAGGGGTGAATTGGCTGCAGCAGACGTTATAAATACCCTGTTGTGATCAAATGCTAACGTTTGTCGACTTTTTCTTGTATTGGGGTCTGTAACTACACTATGTGAAAACGACCCAGATTCGAACGGCGTCTTGTTGGTGGTTAATAACGGTGGCTATGTGACGAAGCAAGGAAGGCGGGCAACACAAGGTCCATGGCCGACTCCTATTGCGTGCCGGAGCAGAAAATAGGCTCAGTGTCTCTTGAGATGTTCCAGCCGCTGTTTACAGATGCCTGGGAGCTTGCTGTTAAATTATTTGAGAACCTGCTATCTCTCTTTATCCTCGAAACCCTGTACGAATAGCTCGCATTTACATGGATTAAGCCGCAGCCCGGTCCATTGCTCTAATGATCTAACTAATGCTGTAAGATCTTTGATGTCTCTGAGTAACACCGAAGGATCGTTGCCAAGAAGGGTTTCATCGTCAACGTAAAGCAACAGGATCCTGGATTTCACCTGCTTGACGTACTGATACCGAAGCAGGCTAAACGCAAAAGGGGCCGCTACGTCTCTCTGCTGAAAACCGGCTGATGATCTGAAATCAACCTCACCGAACATTAGGGGAGTCCGCCTGCTATTTGCTTGGTGCATCACTTGGTCTTGGTTGAGGGCCGGGGCGCATTTTTAGAATAGATTTTGTCGTTGTTTTCGAGAAAGGTGCGAGCTGTATGAACAATTGTAAAACTATGGAAAATCTATTATTATTATTATTATTATTATTGCCAAGGAGTGCGCACCTACGCATACGGAGCTCCGAGAAAACACGCCTATCCGTGAATGTCCAGAATGATTAACCCAGGAAGTGACATACTAGAGTGATGGCCTGTAACATTGGTGTATTGTATGTAGGCATGCAACGGAGGGACGAGCAGCCAAGGGGCTGTGAAGATCCAACAATGACAGGGTGAAGCAAAACGAAACCACCCGCTCAACGGTCCGGAGGCTCTGCTGCCGCTTCGAGTTCGAACTGAATTCGGCTGCTCAATCATCAATAATAATAGTTCCAACTTCAAAATGTTGAGATTGTAACATCTAATCTACAAAGTGACGCCAACAGTAGTTTCAACAACTCAATGCGCCGACAATGAAAACGGCGTGTTCCTTTGGAAAGGCAAGGCATGAGAAGTTGACAGCCACAGCCAAGCTTAAATGTCCGTGGTGCTAAGTGTGCTTCCTTACAAAGAGGGGTATCCAAATTCATGCAAGAAGGACTCATAAAAAGAAGATAGTAGAGTTTAGTGGAACAACAGCGCTTCGGCAGGCCGCTGCCACTACTAGCAGAATCTTACAACCGCTGCCTTTTCTTCGTGCTCCGCTAATAGAACCTTATTCTCACCCCGCCAGCCAACCGCCAGCGAATGGAGGGCCGCCACCTAGCCAACACCTGCCACTCTCTTCTCCCTCTCCTCTTCACCGGTTACTATTATAGACAATGCCAAGATGACACGCAAGGTGCTGCACAGTATTCCAAAGGGAGCCAGAATTCCTCTGCGAAGGCGAAACTCAACGAGGCCGTAGCCTGGCCAGCGTGGTAAGGGGAAAGGTGGCCCTTTTCAGAGATGGAGATCTCAATCGCGTGGAAGCCAAGGGTTGAGGCAAATGTGTAATGACGGATAAAGCCCGCGCTCAGATTGAGGCTCATAAGCCCTCCATGGATTTGAATGTGCGGAGCGCCATTAGAATATTGTCTTCCGACGACGTGATTGCATCCTTAACGGAGGAGTCAACTAGTGAGATGATGGCAAAGCACCCTCCTGCTCCGGCAGGGGACGTGGCTCCACCGTCCGCTATCGGCTTGCCAGCGATTAGGTCGTGCTCGAGCGAGGATGTCGCCAAGGCACTTCGCACCTCGCAACGATGTGCTGGAAACACTTGCCAAGGCATGCGACATAATACGTAATGGGCGAGTCCCGGAGGCTGTGAAAAGCGTCATATATGGCGGGTGGCTCATGGTCCTGAAAGACAAAACCGGGGGATACCGATTCATAGCCATTGGCTGCACTCTACGTAGATTGGCCACAAAGACCCTGCTTTCCTAGGTCAATGTGAAAAACTATCTGCAGTCACGGCAGATGGGGTACGCCACTGATAATGGGGCGGAAATAATTGTTCATACGGCTCGCACCTTTATCGAAAACAACGAGAATTGTTGCCTTTCAAAATTAGATTTTAAGACTGCTTTCAGCTTAAACAAACGAGGGCACCTCTTAACCGAGGGTTTCAAGCACGCCCCGGCGCTCTATCCAATGATGCACCAGGCGTATAGCAGGCCGACTCCCCTGATGTTCGGTGAGACTGAAATCACGTCATCGGGCTGCCGGTTGTCAGCAGGGAGACGTAGCGGCTCCTCTTGCGTTTAGCCTGCTTCTGCATCAGTACGTCAGCCAGGTGAAATGCAGAGCCCCTCTGTTCTACTTCGACGATGGGACCCTCCTTGACAACGATTCGTCGGCGTTGCTCAATGACATCAGAGATCTTAGAGGGTTTGAGCAATCAAGCGGGCTGCAGCTCAACCCCTCTAAATGCGAGTTTTTCCTCCAGGGTTTTGAAGACGAAGAAAGACAGCAAGTAATCTCGAATTTCAACAGTATGCTCCCGGGCATCCTTGTAAAGGACCGGTGTGAACTGGACCTGCTGGGTACGGCGGTGTGATGCGACATAATTGACGCGGTACTGGCTGAGAAGGGAGAACAACTCTCCCGGCTTTATTAGCGGCTGAGCCATCTCGGGAGACACCAAGCCTACTTTCTGCTCCGGCACTTAATGGGAGTGCAAAAAGTCTTGTACATACTGCGGACTTCACTTGCCTTCTGAGGAACAGGTCACTAGACAGAAGGGGTGGGACCACATCGCCACTCAGGCTACCCACTTAACTCGTTTGTCGGCCTGCGAGTTAGATGTAGACAATATTAGAATAAAAGCCGTCTCATCCGATGCCGCTGGAGCGTGGCTTGACGTGTTTCTCTTCGAGCTCGTAGGCAGTAAGCTGGCCGACGACCAGTTCCGTGCCGCTAGTGGTCTTTAGACTTGGCATTGCCATATTTAAAGAGCAACCGTGGGTGGAACAGTGAATGGACAGTGGGTGAGCGCGGCCTGCATCGGCTTAGTTGCACTAAGCTGGCGGGGCTTACGCAGGGCCGCCACGATGCCAATAATGACATTCTCGGGCGAGCTTTTAGGCAAGCAGGCTACCGCGTCACGCTGGAGCCTGTAGACTGCAGGGGGACGACAGGCGTCGACCGGATGGTCTTACCAGCCAGTACTAGGACCGTAATTGGCCGCTGGCGTGGAACATCACTGTCTCTAACACGTACGCCCTCGGATATCGTGCACTAGCCAGGGCGGACGTCGGCCACATAATGATAATAGTAAACCCTTGTGTCCAAAAAAAAATATTATTAGTCTCAAACGCCATCAGAAAATACAAGTCAGTCGTCTAGCTACATGTACTTAAGACGTTTTGCCAGCGCCGCCAAATAAACAATTCATCTGCCGTCCGAGATTCTAGATTTTAATACGATGGTTCACAAGTCGTGGTCACCGTGCAAGCATCGCGTTGGTTTTCAGCGCTGAGCCGGTCGCTAAACCGCACGGTTCCCTTCGTAATACGACACCGGCTAATTGCAGTGCTCGAAATAAGACGCCTTTAATCGCTTAAGAGCTTATAGGCCTAATCGCGCTTTTTAGGGCAGCCTCCAGTTCCTGATACTGTTCAGCAGCAGGTACAAGTAATAATAAGGGTTTTCTTTTGCGTTCTTTAAAATATTGTCCTATTGTCCTACTACTTTTGTGCAATCGGTAGCTTCCAGTGTGAAACCCTCACTCACTAAGACGCGTCTTCCTCGCACCCCTTCAAGTTTCGGAATTGTGCGATACTAATTTTGCGGCTATGAGAAGTATTTTGCTTCGACCCGCTCACGAATTTCTCGGTAGGGTTGTTTCAGGATCCGAGAAAACGTCGCGACCCAGCTGATTGCATGCCACCCCTGAGTAAATCCTTCCTCGGCCATTCCTCTCGACTGCTAACTCGAGCTCTTCGGCTCAGCTTTAGCCGTGTCTTTTCCTCCATGAGGACAACCAGGTAAGCTACGCTCTGGGTGGAGGCAGCGCGGGTCTTCATTGCGTGGGCCACAGTGTTGGCGGTGCGGATGTTACTGTATGATCAACGTCGTCAGACTAGTCCCACGTGCCTATGACGCATGCAGCAGTCTCCTAATCTTGTTTGTCCAGTGCTGAAATCGTGGCTGCTCTTCCGCAAGCAACTTTCAAGATAAATAGCAGGAAGAAAATACGTGAACCATGCTAACTGCGCGGCAGCCTCGGCACACCCTCACTTACAAGCCTCTTCTGAAATTCGTGCTTTTAACATCAGGTGACCTGCCAGTTCCAACCGTATCCAGCGGCAGTTGATCTAATAGAATTGGGCTCGGTGCTTACGTTCAACCAGAGTTCCGGAGTTCAAGACATAAACGCATATTCAAGACTGCGCCTTGGACTATGTATACTGCGACTGATTCAATGTTATTTCTAACGATAACCTCGCAAAGCTTAAAATTGTCTGGTATTGAGGTTGCAGGCGCTTTCGCAACGGGTATCACAATCAGATCGAAATATTTAATATCTATCTCTCCAAGACAAAGTCAAAGTAAAAATGTGTACGCATGGTAAATAGCAATAGCAGCAAATATGTTGTTGCCTTTATTACCGGTCCTTTTTGTATTATATATAAAGAGTCGTAAGAAAGATCAGTAATACCGGGTTAAGGTATCAGGTTGGGAGCAAAAAAGATTCATGCCAGTGGGGAGGCAGCAGATGAATTAAATTTAGTGTTTTTTTTAAAAAATAGCGCTATTTTACTATTCTCGGAGGCACCATTGGAGCGAAATTAAATATACAGGGAAGGGAGTTAGGCTATACAGATCAATAAAAAGATTTAAGTGTGACTATAGCGTCGAAGCAAAAACTGTCGAGAGAGGAAAAGCTGTTGAGGATAAAAAAAGGAAACAAGGGAAGACATTTTATAAGGTGTAGTAGTAGAATTGGGGCATTAAATTTCAAACGATGGGTTAAAAAGATACAGTGCGTAATAGGGCATTGGAAGTAAAAACCAAATGGGACATGAAATGTGCGGCAAGACAGATAGAACTCAATAGTAAACAATGGACAGATGCTGTAGTGTTCAGTGAGTAAATCAGAAGTATAGTGAAGGCAACATACACACAGAACTAGCAGACAGCACTTAAGAAGAAAACTAGTTTAAAAGACGTATACGGAAATATTAAGTGAGAAAGGCTTGGGGTAGAATAGGAAACAAAAGAGGGCGCGGGCTGTTAGAGGATGCGAAAGCAGGTAGGGTAGACACCAGGAGACAGCGGGCCGGCTGCTAGGAATTAGAAATCTATGCTAAAGTGATATGTGTATAAATACATATCAAGGGAAAAATAAATCTATTAATCAAGCACCTAGCTTAACAATCAAACGGGCATTGAGATATTGGAAACGCATTAATTTATATATAAAAAAAACGCAGCACAGAGACTGTATGTTTTTCCATGTGTTTCATTCGTTCATTAAATTTTGCTCACTTTACCGGCCAAGGTTGAGGATGAGACGGTTTCTGCTGAGGTTGTGCGTATGCAATGGATTGGGAGCGGCAACCGCGGTGGCGAAATGTGGCTGTGACTAATATTAAAAAAACCTTTTTAGTCAATCGGGATAGCTCACATACTTACGTGACTCCCTCATTCAAATAATACGACCAACGACGACCAACTGGTTCCGAAGCTGACGAGCTAGCTTGTCCGGTACGAATGCAGGGTCAAATGTTAAAATGCAAACGTAGCAGTAATATTTCTTCCACTCCTACCTACCTATCTCGTCGCTGAAATAAGTTGCGTTACCATTCAAACACTTGCAGATTCATACATTCTGGAATACCCGACAAAAGATGTCGTCAATCGACATTTAAAAAAATGGGTAGCGAATTGGACAAAACGACAACGCGCTCTATTTATGTTGTGTGTTCATTTATTTATATTATTAGGTTTTTTTTGTAACCATGTCCGTTCTTATTTAGCTACAAAATCGCATTTTTGGCATCTTCTTTCATTACTCCTTTCTCTCTACTTCAACATCACTATCATCGTACGAATTTGTCTCGTGTTCGTGGTTTTCTAATCCTTTGCCGCCTATTGAACTAAACGACCCTACGATTTGCACAAACGCACTGTTTTTCATGGAATAAATAATCAATTGCCTGCAATTGAAATAATGACTTTGATTATTTTAAGCTACTTTATCTCCGAGAGGTGGACCTCCGGGATAATGTATGGCGCAAATGGCTAACTATTGCCTATCAAGTAATGGCCATAGAAACACGTATGAATTATCTTTGTCAATCTCAGTGGGTTTTTAAGTGTGTTCAACGGCGAGAATACAATCTCATTTTATGACCCGAATTGGGATTTTTATTTACTTAAAAGTATGCACTTCTTTAATGTGGTAAGCTCAGAAAAACATTTGTGTCATTCCCAATTTAGGTGTTCAACCAAGCAGTTCCAGCTGCTTAAAGTATTGCCTGCCATACCATTCGAATGTAAGCTGACCGGAATCAGGAGTACATGTGTACTTAAAGCCTCAGCACGCACTGCTCCGGGTCACCTCAGTCACGCTTCGTAGCTAATGTACGAGCTGGTTAAGCTTTTCCTATTGGGTAGGCCTAATTACCCAGCTACCAATGCTGGCAAGGCCAGCCATTGGTTTAAGATGCCGTTACCCAGAGCTTTCTTTTTCTTGAGATAAGATGGACAAAGCGTGACAAGTCTTGATAAACCCTTGATTACCCACTAGAATAAGTATGGTTTAGCATACGCAGCGACATACGACAAGCTTATTGGTCGATGTGTTACGGCATTTATTTTAGTGCTTTAGCAGACCATTTTTTATGGCTTTTTCCTGAAAGATTCTACAACCAATTCGGTACGCAGCAATGTAATTTGTTACGTTCGACTGACGACCCTTCTTTTTTACGTTTGCGGATGCTAGAGGTGCTAACGATGAGGAAAGCGGTCCTAATAGTGACACTAATAAAAATCATGTTTTCTTCACAAAAAAAATTCTACACTCCTAGCTGTTTTTTGTTACGGATCTTTCAGTTATATTGGTGACAATTTTACCAAGGTTGTTAAGGTATATAAATATATGAATGTTTGTATATATGCATGTATATATATGTACATGTATATAAATATGTGTGAGAGCGTGCGTCTGTGGATGGTAGTATTGAGCAGACGCATTATTTGATTCAAGTTTGCGCGTATCGAGAGATGCTCTTCGAGCAAGGCGCTTCTTTGGTCAGGCTAGATTTTTATGATGTGTATCAAACGCGTACTGTACATTATAAACGTAATACGTCTTTTCATCGTCTGATGAAATTTTAATTTGTAACACTGCGGACAAAAATTGTAATTACTGGAAACTGTTGGCTTCCATAAGCTTTTTGCAAGTATTGTGGCCTATTTAAAGCTTTAGTACTGCTAGAAACGGGAAAATCCTACCATAAACGTTTTTTCTTGTGTATATATATATATATATATATATATATATGCACGTTCATTTGAGATTAGAAGAGATATCGAGCAAATATATTGTAAAATTAATGTAAATATATATGGCATTTTGCAAGCATTTACTGATGGTTGTGACCAAAAGTGATTGCAAGCTTTTTTTCACGCAAGCACGCACGCGGTGGGGCTGTCGCACAGTCGAAATCATAAATTACGAGATTCAATAAAGGTCGAGACAGTTTTAACTATTTAGAATTGTATGGTGCTCGCTAATATAACTTGTGCACGACGAGGCTGATAGACGACCTACTGTAAGTCGCGGTGTCACAACCGTAGCCGTTCGAATCGTAGGTAATAGCTTTTTTGAGTAGTACACCCTATTGCCTTCCATGTTTTGCATTTCCTTCATTCGGTCTTTTCTTCTATTTTCGTTGTCTACGGTCTAAATTGAGGTTCGCAACTGCTCTTGCAACTCATTGCTAATTGGCCTTCTCATCTGTATACCTACTAAAAGAAGTGGTGCCAGTTAAGAACAGTGTTCATTGACGTTCACGACGTTATGTCGCACGAATGACATATGTCGCATAGAATGACATATGCCTCGCTAGGCGTGCGTTCTTAGGGTTCTTCTACGCACGTCGGCGCATTGCCCCCCGAGACCGACCGGTTAACGACCACAACGGCGGCCTTCATCGGAAACAGCGCGGAAATCATCCAGCTCTTCGCTGTCAGGCGACACTTAGGACAGGAGGGCAGGCTTCGGTCCGCCGAGCGGCATCACCGAAGGAAAGGTGTGGTCCATCGGAGAGGACGCTTGCAAGCCTGAAGCAGCTGACTCTGCCGAGGTTGATGACAGCGATGTCGTTGTCGGCACCTGAGGGAGCAGTGGAATTGGACCGGGCTGCTGATAAAGCCCTCCCACATCAGCTATGATCGGAAGCGTCGCTGTGATGCTTCGCACATGAGACGCCAGAAACTGAACAGAGACACAACATCACAACGATAGTATACAAATCCAAGCAAACGGGCTGTTCCATGAATACGAATCTAAGCAGAACGTTTGTCATCTCAAAGCTGGTGACGGTGGATCTTTAATCCATGTTTGCGTCCCGTTGCCTCGCCACCGCGCACGTAACAACTACGTTTGAAAACATCTGGCATTCAATTATTAGATTGCACTCTTTGGACCGACGAAAGTGAATCTATATATAGTCGATCGCCAAACTCTATCTCTACGACACAACCGATTCCCGTACTAAAAAAACGGTGGTGATCATAATTTTCTGTGAATCGTAAACATAGTATCAGCAGTGTATCTTGAATCGCAGGTGCATCTTCTCAGCGTCAAATATGTTATATAGATTTGCATTTGCATGTGGCTTGGCTTCACACGAACACACACATATATATTCAGATAAATTTAGAAGTCAACATATCCAAGCATTCGTACACTATGTCCTGGCGAGCAGACCCGTGGAGAGAGTAACTAGAGAGAGATAGTGCCGGTAATGTATTTCCTGCATAAACTCGATAATAGGCAATAATGTTTATAATATGTATATACCTATACATTGTTCAATTGTGCAACGGTAAGTGTAAAGTAAGCGTAGCATAGTTGTTTCCGAAAGAAATGTGTGTACTCTCGTCGCCTAAATGCACATGATCACAGATCGGGCAGCCTTGGTCCTGCGCGTCCTCAGTAAGTGTTGTTCTAAAAACAGACGCAGCGTTCCTTATACAATTTGTACGTTATGCGAAAAGACATATGTATTACGTCCCAAGACAGAAAAGAGCACAAATCAAGCAAAGTCATGGAATCGGTAATTTAACAGAAAAGCAACCAAACAAATGAAGAGTGAGTCAGCCAGACCGACTAGTGAGTGGTTCTTTAAATCCAAGGTCTTGAGCATTCTATATATATATATATATATATATATATATATATATATATATATATATATATATGCGTAGAATGCTTAAAAGTTTGGGCATGCGTATATATATATATATATATATATGTGTGTGTGTGTTTCGAAAGTGAGTTTTTCTCGCTTACCTGTTGGGTTGTTTGGATTCGGAAAAAACAGTGGCTTACAGCCGCTCGCAGTGCAGATTCACGGTCAGAATAGAGCGCACTAATCACCTAGCCCAAATTGTTGACACCATAAACAAAACACACAATCTTATAAATCGTTTCAGTATTCCTCGACAAATACCTAATTAATAAAATATGCTATCTGCGAGTATATATATATATATATTGTCCAGGTAGTCAACACCCGATCTGGAAGTAGGGCTGATATAGTTTGTTGTCACGTTTCCTCAAAAAACTATTTTTCTTTTGCTAGAGCTATTAACGCCACAACTGCCAGGTTGGCTGTTACAATAGAATCGGGATAGCTAAGCCACTTTGGAGATACGTAGAAATACGTGCATACGCGCTTTTTCTAGCAACACCAAACTGAGCAATGACTAGAAGGACTCAATGCTGAGATCATTTGCAGGCTCCAGAAGATCTCTATTGTCAATCATGTTCGAGCCTCGCACAAGTGTATTAGCCGAGTGACCGAGAAGGATCGCCCTAAAATCAACCTACGATGGACCCCCAGTTAGCTTTAGGAGGTCTTCAACGTATCAATCCAGCCAGCCAATCCGCGACTCTTGCCGGTGGGGTAACAGTGGAATTTCCAAAAGTTCTAAACTCTTGCCAGTAGTTTCTTAGTACGCGGGTAACAAGCTGAGTAGGCCATGGATCTCACATTTACGAGTGTTAAGGATCAATCCATTTTTGTTTGCAAACTTAAACACCCTGCATATATTTCTGCCACGATTGCTCCATCAAAATACCTGGGTTAGTGGTAACTACCATCAATTTAATGGAAGAGCCATATATATATATATATATATATATATATATATATATATATATATATATATATATATATATAGGTGTATATAGGTGACCATATATATACAAGGCGACCACTGCCGAGTATGCAAACGTATTGTAAATGATTAATAAAGCATCACAATATTATATATATATATATATATATATGTTTAATAAAATTAAGTCATCCTACCTCTGTTTGACCAGCAAGCGTAATGGAGGAATAGTAAAGTTTTCGGCCATCGCCGGTTGGCCAAGTCAGTGCCTTGTACTCAGGTGGCATCCCGAATAGCTCGATCGCCACCTGCATATGCGCAATGAATAAAATAAAATTCGTCATCAGAAGCGTTACGAATAAGCCATTTGGGTTGTCCATGCTTAAGTTTGTTACTACGGTGTTTGCCTAGAAATGAGCGCGTGATAATACATGGAGCACTCATTACAATGCAACGACATAGTTCCAGTGAGCATAGACCAACAACAATATACGAAAGAAAGCCTTGAAAGAGGAAGTGTAACAAAACCGTAGATTGGATTCTTAACAGTGCAAATTAATATATATTCACCCAGTTGAGCTACAATGCCATCAAAATATCTCCAGAAGTGCATACAGTGTTTTAGTCGCCTAAAACAATTGCAAATAGTCGATACCCGGTGCCCTTGATTTCAAAAACATTCCCAAAAGGCCGTTCATGTCAGATTTGTCTTATTCTGTCAGTCTGTTCTTATATTCACGGAGCTAATTTTCGGCCTTTCTCAGCAAGCGCGCTTATCGTTGTTTCCTTTGCTTCCTCCCATTCTCTCGTACCACTGTGTGGTTCATCCAAGTTCAACCAGCCTGTGCACCTTAAGACCTCAAGGGCTTAGTTGCTCACCCCCTCTCGTCCTTTCTCCCCCCCTGGGCACCTCGGCTCGATCTTTGTATCGCTCGACCCTCTACCTCCTGGCTTTTACTAGCGTTCCACGCCTCCGCAAAATGTATGTTTGATAGCGGTCTGGGTGTCCCCGATGGCACTCCCTCGTTGCTGAAGGCGCCCAACGCATCGTGGACACCTCGATACTCGAGACAGCTCTATCAGACACAGAGTTGCCTCCTTGCAAACACGGAGGACCCTCCCCTAGAAGGACATCCAAATCAACCGACTAGATCTCGACGCTACACGACAAACGATTTGACGAGCTTCTGCAGAATACGTCTAGCGACTCGGGCAAAGCAATACTTCGTGCCATTTATATTTATTTTTTTATTAACACCCAAACTGGGTAAATGTGTTTATGTTACATCAACAACGAGACGCCAACAATCTAGCGTTTTGCTAGTTCTGCTATAGACCTAACCGCCGGGCATACCGCGGCGTGGTATCGATCACATTTGCTCCAGCATTGTTTGCATTGACATTCATCCTGTGGTTCATGAAAACTCTCCACGTTGCACAGAACGTGATGAAATCCGTGAGCTGCAAAGGCCGTCGTTAGATGTCGATCTATTACACCGCTACCCCGCCATTCAGTGCTCGTCATTGCTGCTGTTCCATAAATACCTATGTCCACCTCACTAATTTTGGTTTCCCAGTTTCGCATATAAACTTCAAGGGCGCACGTTTTCTTTAGATTAAATCGTTTTTGTAGTTCTTCCGTCAGCAGCGGGCCACCCTCCAAGACGTGAACAATTCTATTCCTGCATGTATTCGAAAGCGCAAAAACCCTCTTTAAAAAGAAAAACCTCACCTCATAAATTAAACGCAATTCGCCTACTCCCAACTTATCCCATATTAGTGGAATGCCGTATGTGGCTATGGGTGCTATCTGTAACTCGAAAAGAGCAGTTGCTGCATGAACTGAAAGCATATGTGGCCATTTAATTGCCACAGCTGCGATGGTGGCCTTCCTGACCCTCTCCTGGGTGTGTAATCGAAAACTGCTACCGCTTGTTGACAAGGTTATGCCTAGGTATGTAAATCTGTTTACAAATTTAATTTCTGTTCCCCTGACTTGGATCACGTCTCCCCTGGCCATACGGCCGCCCCTTCGGAATTTCATAGCTATTGTCTTTTTCCAGTTAACCTTCAAGCCTTTCTCATCCATGAATGTAACTTGTCGATTCATGGCTTGTTTCACCCTGAAAAGGCTGCCACCAAAGATGACCACATCGTCAGCGTACTGTAAGATTCTGGCCCACTCTTGGGTCCAACCCGCCCTTATCCACTCTGGTAGTCCACCCAAAAGTACGGAAAACAGCAATGGGCTCAGTCCATCGCCCTGTGCGACGCCTGTGGTTTGAGCCACTTCTCCCGCAATACCGGCCCCGTTATCAATCTGCACCGTGTTCTGCTTTAACATATTAATAAGTAACCTCAGAACTGCTCTCGGCACTCCCGATTTTGCCAGCTCTTCAACTATTTTATCCCTTGGTGCTATGTCAAACGCTGCCTTTAAATCTACAAACACCGCATATATAAAATTTCTTGGCTTAGACAGTGTTTCCCAGACTGATCCTAGCAGCTCCCGAATTGCTGAGTAAGTTGATTTTCCTTTCCTAAATCCATGCTGCTCCTCCGGTATTACCCCCCGCTCCTCCAAGAATGACCCCAGTCTTCTAGCTATTATTCCCGAGAATATTTTATACGGACAGCTTTTTTCGTGCCACTTCGTGCCATTTATAGCGAGGGCTTTTAGCGCGTGGCTAAGCGCCCGACCGAGCGCACCTCACGGTACTTTATTGAGCGCTTCGTGCACGCGCAGCTGCGCAAGGTTCCGCTTAGGCTGCCTTTTGGGTATACAAACAGAAGTGTGTGGTGAGTAAAAAGATGCTTAGAGCCATCATGGTATGGCATACATACGGACCACGGGCCGACATTTTGGGTACTCAGCCCTCAACAGCACCATGGTTCGGGTCTTGAAGACAGACCGTGCACCTCAATCGAGCCCATCCACCCCACTTATAGAAAAATTATCAACTGGTCTACCTAGAGGGCCCTCCCGATTAGCAAAATGCAGGCGACTAGATATAAATGGTGACAACGGCCTGTATATACTTGTCTGCATACGTAAATACGCCTAAGTATATGTGTGACTGTACGTGTAAACAGGTGCTCATGATTGTGAGCAAATAAAACTCATTCTTATTGGTAACTTTACATACAGGTACTAACGATTGTTCTTAGTTATGTTAGGATTTGTTTGTCATTTTTCAGTAGCATTTAGAAGGTCAGAGCGTGTCTTTATTTTTCTTTATCTGCCCTGCACTTAAATAAGAGTGTTCCGTCGCGGCTGGCGATTCGATTTGGCATCGCCCTATATATTGCAAATAACAGCAGCTTCTGGAGGTGTTCTGCCTTACACATATTGTTGTCGATATTAAAATGTGTTACGGGCCTATGATTCAAATCGCTGTTCCCGCGACAATACAACAAGCTAATGCATTATGATATAGCCAAACAGCTAACAGCGGATAATCGACAATCTACTTTGTCGTTAGTTAGCCATTCTTCTCAGGGACATTGCCTTGCTTCTATTTCAAATTGCCATCATGCATCATCATCTTGCATCCCGTTATCAGAGCCTTAATGCGGTCGTGTAGCCTAGCCTTGTGTATTTAACTATTTCTAGTTAAACTAGATCGAAACTAGCTATTACCGCATATGATTAGAACATTATACCACTCACGGTATAATGTTTGGAAATACAAAGACGCATTAAAAGGTAAGATATTTATACTCCTTTGATATATATATATATATATATATATATATATTTTTTTTTAATACATTATTTTCATAACTATATTCTCACTTTAGAAACTCAATCAAAATTGGAACTTTTTTTGTTTGAATAAATAAAGCCCATAGTATAATTCAGAATATGTGCGCGTGCAATGGCCTTACCTTATTTACGTACTCAGCTTCGGATAAAGCGGGGCTTGGCGTGGTAGACAGGTTATTTGTCGGCGTAGGTCTTGGCATTGTTGGATAAGCCAGCTGTCCTGGATGCCGCTGCTGTTGTTGCCACTGGTGCGGCTGCCGTATGGCTGCTTCTACTGAGGTACCTCGGTGGTGAACGCCCACCCTCATAGAAACGTTCACTGCAGGAATTGGCCCTAATGACATTGAGCTAGAAAAAAAAATTTATATGTTGTATCTTAGATGTATACTCAAGAGAAGCATGCAACAAAGGGGAGCGTTAAAAGTTGTCTCCAATTGCATCAATGCCATATGCTGAGTCAGGACGGATCTGGGCCAAATTCCTGAGCTAACTTATGCAACGATATCAAAACTAAGGCTCGTCCGCTTGCCGCGTTGAATGCTGCTGCTATTTGCTATAAATACTTTTAGGCTCGTCTCTCCGCCCCATAGCTTTCCCTCACATATTTGTTGTTTGCCGTTGACTTTCTGTCAGAATTTCGATATTATAGACTTTTTGCAATTGTTATTACAAAAAAAGTATACATCGGACGTTAAAGCTGCCTCAATGTGCACATACTATTTTCTAATGCCGTTGGATATGGTTAGTAAACCACGGAAATTACCTATTAACGCAGTAGAAATTTCTGCATATATATATATATATATATATATATATATACAGTGCACACCTGTATAATGTAGGGTCTCGTCTTTTTTTGCCACTACGGCCTGGTTGGCTTCGGTATCTGAAACATAAAAGAAATGTCGTATTTTATCACAACTTTTTTAATATTTCAGGTTTCTCGACGTAAGATTAGTTCTTTGCATATTTAGCGTTGTAATATTCATTCCAGCTGCATTCTATTTTGCCATTTATATTGATACAACATAATTTATACAATGCTTGCTGCTGTTTCCAGCCAAAAAGCTCTAGTCTACAACATTTGTTCTCCAAAGATTATCCATGACCATTCAAGATGGTAGTTCGGCATTGTATTAAGCGTAATGTCTGATTAATTCCAGTCCACGTTGTGTGCATAAACTAGTTGTACGGGTTCAGGTGGGATATAATTTTGCGGTTCTAAAAAGCTTTTTTACAAAGTTCAACCTTTTTGACTTTTAATGTTCTACATTACAACCACCTGCTATCGCTATGCTTCTTCCGCTACCTTGTATATGCACGCCTTTATTGGTTTTGCCAGTTTTCTAAAAAAGTACGTGCTTTAGTTTTCCACATTGATATTGCACATGCATTTTCTATACGAAAATTACAAGTATCGTATCACTTACTTCAACTCATAGCTTCCTCAGACTGAATAGCATTCTTAGTGTCAAATGTATTACGTTAAATATAAGATATTATATAACTTCTTACCCCTTTTCTAACGATGTTTTCTAGTACTTAGTAGTGCTCCACAGGGCAACTATAGCACACTTTTATGCAGAGAGGAAAAAATTGTATTTTGTTGAGTCACTTTGATAAGGATACTGCCATTTTGATAAAAAGCACTCGTATCAGTTAGTTCGTGTAACTATTTATGTATTACGTATGAACGGCGTACGACACGTCCACTCTAGAAGCATTCTTATTATTATTATTATTAGAAGCATCTATTATGTGGAGATTAAGATAGATGCCTGTTAAGAACGTAAGGTGAAGGTATCTTTATGGCGTAACTGTATGAAATTTGCTCACCTGTGTTCGAAGGCCGCGCAATCGCCTCGAGGCGGAGGTTTTGCCCACTCGATCTCTAGCGAAAGCCCGTCGACCTCTACACCGTTGAGTCTGCTCGTCAAACGATACCAAAAGTATAAGCCTTGTCTTACGAACTACTTTGCCATTTCGAACCGCTAACGAAAAACGCAGTTGTCGTGAGCTTAAGAACTTCAAGACTCAGTTCATTAGCACAGTCTGACAAACCGAAGATCCTAATGAAAAAATCGTCATGTAACTAGGTGCTTTGTAACAATGCTTAGCGTACCAGGAATCGATTAGGCCGTTCGGTGTGAAGTGGTCACCCTGTGGCGAGCACGACACTTAGTTGATGTGATTGTTTGTCCATATGTTGAAAATAGGCACTATGCCTAACGAAGATGACGTTATATAGATATATATATATATATATAGACTACGTTCAGAATGAGTAGCTAAATACCGCCTCGTTTAGGTATGCACTGCATACGTCTACAGGCTATTTAGAGTACTTATGATCGTAGAGTAAGCCGCTAAATGAGCCAGCTTTGCTCGATGTTCATCATTTTTACACTGAAGTTAGTTAGCGTACACTTTCTCAATGATTTGTAGTATTATTAGCGTCTGCCTTTATGGAAATTATACAAAAACACAAACATATCTTCTAGTCAGCCGGGAGATTACATGCGGAACCAAGCAGCAGCAATTTGCTGTAGTTTAAGGTAAACTTAAGAGGGAGAACGCTACAGCCAGCCTCGCGAGCTCAAGGCACCGTTGAAAGTTGTATAGTGTTGGCCAGAGAGTGAGCTTGTCGGACCTTGTTTTGGCGCGTTCGGCGTGTTCTCGGAGCGCGAAGTGCACGAACGCGTAGTTGGACGGCCGCCGGACTCGCGTGACATTCAGTTGACCATCCAGGGAGAACAGGTTAGCCAACTCAGCTTCAGACACGGACAACGACACATTGCGCACAAACAAATTCGTCACCTGTCGGCAATCACAATGAAGCCAGCACCATATGGTTAAAGTATTTTTCCATATATATATATATATATATATATATATATATATATATATATATATATACAGGGTGTTGCAGAATTTTTTTGTAATAGAATATACAAATCGTAGAGCTCGTTTAAGCAAATATTTTTTCCGATGGAACATGGTCTCTGAGAAGTTTTGTTTCGGAGTGAGAGTAAAATTACTACAATTTGTGACACTAGTGTTTTTGCCCGACTTAGGAGCATAAAAAGTCTCCCTAGACAGAAACTAAACACACTGTCGTGTTCCTGAGAAAATTCTGCTTCTTCCGAAGGGCATATAAGGCCGGTCAGAAGATGCGACACGGTCGTTTGAAAGAGAATTCGTCAAAAATGAAGTTCTTAATTAGCTTTTACGCCAAATACTTCAGAATCATAACCCTACGACCACCCACGTGTTCGAAGCTAACATATTCAGCAAATTTCAGCATTTCATGACGATCACTTTGGTACCAAACCTATGTCAAGGCGAGCTGTGGTTGCGGAGTAATTACGATTTGGAGGGCATGTCCAGATTAAGTGCATGTAAAATGACTGTGGCGACGTTCACTACCGCCGACGTGTCGCGCGACAGCCGCAGCGCGTCATTTTTCATGCACTTAATCTGGACATGCCCTCCGAAAAATCGTAATTATTCCGCAACCACAGCTTGCATTGATATAAGTTTGGACCAAAATAATCGTCATGATGATGCGCATTTGCTGAATATGTTAACTTTGAACACGTGGGTGGTCGTAGGGTTATGATTCTGAAGTATTTGGCGTAAAAGCTAATAAAGAACTTCATTTTTGACAAATTCTCTTTTAAACGACCGTGTCGCATCTTCTGACCGGCCTCAAACACGACAGTGCGTTTAGTTTCTGTCTAGGGAAACTGGTCGTCTCGCAACAGCACATTTTATGTTTCTATGTCGGGCAAAAACACTAGTGTCACAAAGTGTAGTAATTTCGCTCTCACTCCGAAACAAGACTTCTCAGAACCATGTTCCATTGGAAAAAATATTTGTTTTAACGAGCTCTACAATTCCTTATTTCTATAATAAAAATGTTCTGCAACACCCTGTATATATATATATATATATATATCTATTTGTATATATATATATATATATATATATATATATATATATATATATATATATATATATATATATAGATTTCCACGGGTCCTTTATAAAAAGGGGTGACACGCGTATTTAGGTATATATGTCAAGTGACTAAGATATCTTAGTGTTGTGAATATATACCTAAATACGCGTGTCACCCCTTTTTATAAAGGACCCGTGGAAATCTATATATATATATATATATATATATATATATATATATATATAGATTTCCACGGGTCCTTTATAAAAAGGGGTGACACGCGTATTTAGGTATATATGTCAAGTGACTAAGATATCTTAGTGTTGTGAATATATCATATATGTCTGAGTGTTTACCCCATGTATTCATATTACGCCGCAAAGGCGATCGATGCTGACTCGGTTAACGTACATTATAGATATAATACAACCGACGCAAAAAATGAATTCTTATGTAAGCTTGGCACCAGTACAGACGTACTTTTGAACAACTATGTTTAAACATAATATGGAAGCATCCGTTTGTGTGCTTCACGAATGGGACGTTACGATAGCACGATACACGACGTTTCGTCGTAAGGAAAGACTCCGGCTAACTGCTGATCTATGGCAGCCGAGCAATACAGCTCTCACCGCTTAGGCTTTGAAGGTGCATCAGTGCCAGAAATACTAGAGCAGCAGGCGACAACAGTTCGCGGTGATCAATCCTGAATGGCATAAAGCACCAAGCAATCATGTGCTCTATCATGTGCAGAAGCTGATGATGCGTTTCGAGTCGCTGGCTAAGAGTAGCCGTAGAGTACGCGTTCAAATGATTTGCATTAGTTAACTCCTCTGTTTACTTTTAGCGTTACTTTTGGCTGAGAGTACAAAAGAGTGCTACTGAAAACGTATACTGAATATTCTGTTCACTACAGAACGTGGAGTAACCACGTGATTTGTTTTTGTTCACATTGCCCTATACATACAGGGTATTATTTGAGTTAACCATATATTACTACAAACGTGTAATAGAGCCTTTTCTATGATATGAGAAATGACAAAAAAAGTTCCGTTCGTTGAAAGTTTGCCATTTTTAGGTAAACAAAACAGTCGAGCCCGGTGGCGTGGTGGCATGCGTCTGCGCCTCGCGACCGGAGGAGACACATAGCAGGTGCGCGGGTTTGAGCCCCACCGTTGCATATTTGTATTTATGGGGGTCGGTTTGTGATGCAATGCGAAAAACAGTCCCATGGACGTTAAAACTTGTCTGAGAGTCAGCCCCAAAAGGCTGGGGTAAACAAAACAGTGATTGGTAATCTGAAGGGACAAGGACCATACAGGGTGGGAGGGGCCAAAGGGTCAAAAAACCCAGCGACTTGCGGACACATTTATGTAGACAGGCGTTGTGGTGCTGGCGGCGGATCCACAATTACATCGTTCGGCATACTTTTTGACGACAGCCTGCCTCAAATGATGAAGGAACTAGCCGTCCTTTTCATCGTTAATCGTTTCGTTGCTCTGCAGAAGCTCATAGACACTACGCCCGGCCAATTTCACTATACATACAGCATGGCATTTGATCGATAGAAGCTCAGTCTTGAAGCTAGAACGCTAAAGCTAGTACGAAGCTAGAACATTGCTACGTTTCACCTACTCGCCTTAAAAGCGCTGTATAGCTAGCTTAGTGCAGATGATCTAGACCGTACAGCGCATTTCCTTGTACGTGACTTGGTCGAATATATATTACAACTTACGAAAACAGTTTTTCATCTGTATCCAACATGAAAGACTAAGCCATTTGTGGTTGATCTGTCATATTAAAGTGGATCTTACTGACCCAAACAATATTCATATTGTTATAACTTAGGGTACAAAATATCATAAAATAAGAGAAAAGTGTAATAGAATATGCCGTTTCTTGTAGAATAAGGAGTCAAAGGAGGAAGCTTGCGATAATAGGATTTATCATGAATGCCTGAACTTGAATTTTGCGCGTGACTTTTGTGCGAGAAATATGCGGTGCTATACTTTGCACAACTATAAGACTACGAAAAGTAAGGCACTTCTATATTCGTATTTTGAAGCCCCCAGGGCAGCCTAATTAATGAAATGTTTGATCTACGCAGGCTTGTTTTTTATATGTACCGAGAACATTAATTAGCTGGCCGATATAGACTTCAGTTTTTGTTGAACATCAGGTGATGAAACATAGTGATTTCAATATAATACGTCCAAAAAGCGACAATCGCTAATGCGGCTAACATATGATAATGGTCTTCCCATTAATGGACGGGCCTCAACCCAGGCTTTAGACCATGCTCATTACATTCTTTGATTCTAGAAAAATCTTCACCAGGAATTCGTTCTTTCAGGCCAGATTGTAGACGATAATTCTATGCAGAAGTTCTAAAACGCCTGCTCGCAAAAATTGGTCGAGCTTGACTCGACCCAAAAAGACAGTCCTCGAACACCCTTATCTTTTTCCCTTAGATTCTTTTGCTGTTCCCCAAACGACCTTCAATGAGAAGCGCTTCTCCGACCTGGCGTCGATTCAAACAAATGTGATATTCATTCTAAACAGCAGCCCAGTGAACAAATATTTCAAAGCCACCGATCCCGCGAGTGCGTTGCAAGAGAACGGATGTACATTTGTGTAATGATGAAGATAAACGCGATAGTCTCGGGACTGATTCAATATGCCTGATATATATATATATATATATATATATATATATATATATATATATATATTATATATATATATATATATATATATATATATATATATATATATATACACTAAGTTATGTCAAAAGAAGCTTACGTTAGCCATCTGCTCAGCATCGACTTGTGGTTCCGGAGTTGCCCAATCAACCTGTTTAAGCAGAAAAATAAACTAAGTAATATTACCGCATTCCTTCTGCTATACATTTTTTTAAAACTTTTTTAACTAGAACAGCTTTTCAAAAAAATTCTAAACCGAAACCAACTACCACAATAGTTGGCGCGAACTCCATTACTTATCAAAGATCTACGCAGAAGATTCAATATCTCATTTAGAACAACACTTTATGAGCATATTCGTGCTTGGGAAGATATAAGGGCGAAGAAGAACTCTCATTTGTAGGAAATTAAAGCAGAGGCGGTTGTAAGAGTTATATGATACAATACACAACTAAACAACATTTTAATATATATATATATATATATATATATATATATATATATATATATATATATATATGCCAACAGCCGCAAATCGAAGAAGTCGGCAAGGCGACGTGTTGTTGGGCTGCGGGTCATCCTTAAATGAATATCTATGGAGTTTAGTTTCGATAAGCTACAACAGCCCCCACTACAGTAGGCTCTCAAAAGCAAAGACGCGATACGAGATAATACTAACTGTTCATTCCGACAAGTGTTGTGAGGAAGCACAATAGGAAACACCTATGTTCAATAACTTTGCGCATCGGTGCACAACACCCAGAACACGTTAGCGACAGTAAAAACGCACCATGCCTTTATACAAACGTCTTGCTGAAAAGGATGGATACCAACAGACGCGAGTCGTTTAGAGACTAAGCTTGGCTAGTAAATATGTGTGAGCTTTTTCTTGTATGAAATGGAAAGGCATTTTACTAACCTGTATTTTATAGCCGTGATCGTTGAATCGTTTAAACATTCGATTGCGGTCGTTTTGTTGGAGCTCTTTTCGAGCAATTGCGGCGAACCTGCGCGATCAAACAGCAACGAATCGGTCCACATTCCGTAACGTGTCTGGAGTTCCGCGTCGACGTATTTATGCCATTATTAGAACACTTGTGTATGATATATTACAACCACGTGCCAGACAGTCGTATAAGGGAAGGTCCTAAGCGTAATTGTCCGTTCCGCCAGCTGAGACTTGCAAAGAGAAGCGTATGTTCGTCTCTTGAAGCAGCAGGATAAACGAGTAGTATCGAATAGCAAAGCTTAACGACTTGACGCGTCACAAAAACTTTATATCGCATAGTATAGAATACCACGTGGCAAATAAACGTTGTTTCCTAACAAACCGTAAGTTTGCCTTATGTCACTTCGCTATACAGGGTATTACAGGAATATTTGATTAACGATATATGGAATTGTAGAGCTCGTTAAGGCAAATATTTTTTTTCCAATGGAACATAATCTCTAAGAGGCCCTGTTTCGGAATGAGAGTTAAATGACTACAATTTGTGACATTGGTGTTTTTGCCCGACATAGGAGCATAGAATGTGCTGTTGCGAGACAACCAGGTTTACCAGGCTAAACACACCGCCGTGTTCGTGAGAAAATTCTGCTTCGAAGAACTCATAAGGCCGGTCAGAAGATGCTACATGGTCGCTTAGAAGAGAATTCTCCAAAATGAAGTTATTTTATTAACCTTCACGCCCAATACCTCAAAATCATTACCTTACGACCACTTACAGCGCTCTAAACTAACATATTCAGGCAAATGCGCATTTTATGACGATCATTTTGGTACCAAACTTATGGCAATGCGAGGTTGCGGAGTAATTACGATTTTTTGGTGATATGTCCAGATTAGGTGCATGTAAAATGACTGTGTGGCGACGTTCACTACCGCCGACGTGTCGCGCGACAGCCGCAGCGCGAATATGTTAATTTAGAGCGCTGTAAGTGGTCGTAAGGTAATAATTTTGAGGTATTGGGGGTGAAGGTTATTAAAATAACTTCATTTTGGCGAATTCTCTTCTAAGCGAATTCTTCTGACCGGCCTTATGAGTTCTTCGAAAGAAGCAGAATAATATATATGTATATATATATATATACGAGTATATATATATATATATATATATATATATATATATATATATATATATATATATATATATATATATATATATATATATGTGTAAATATATATATGTATATGCGTATCTTACATATGATCTGAGAATTCGACAAAAGCAAAGCCTCGATTTCGAGCGCGGTCAGCCGGACATGGATAGAGGATCACACCAGTTACGTTTTTGACGCATGTTGACACCTGAAAGCCGGCAAGAGATCACTCGGGTCAATAAAATGCACTCTAGACGTGCATTTGGACTATGTCGGCACTAAGGATTAGCTAGCACTGTCCAATACATTAAAAGTCCATCGTTCACGTCTTCACCCAAAAACGGACTTCAGGAAATTCGCTTTCACTCTACATGCGCATTTGATGGAGCGCAAAGAGTCTTTCTAATAGAATGGCATAACCCGTAGAGTAAAATTGGCTTCCGGCGTCGTCAATTCGCCGATTTAGAGCCAGGGTCGATAAGGTCGTCTTTCGTGAACAGTCCCAAAAAGCATCTTTGTCTCTTGTGGGCTAGAAGATCTCTCAACAAAGTTTGTCGATAGACGACCGGTTGTCGATAACGACATTCTAAAGGTCCGATCTAACGTTATTGCTCTGTTAAACGTACGTAATCACGCAGATTCCATACATCCGCATACAACCACATGCATATCTGGAGTTCGCCAAGCGGCCAACTGTAGCTTTGAGCTTTCCATATATAAACGGGTTGTGCTTGACTCAAGCGACTGCTTCAATTATTAACGAGTGCTCCACTAACCTCCTCGAGTATGTCCTGAGCGCTGACCGAAGACGGCAGTCCTCCAAGGAAGAGTCTTCGGTTATCAATCGACAACACAACAGCAATGCGTCTGAAAACCAGAAATATATATATATATATATATATATATATATATAGGACGAACTGATTATGAATTTGCTGTTCTGTCTTATTCAAGACTATTGACCTTACTCCGTTTAGTTGCGTTTACATGATAAAATAAATATTTTGTTGTTGATGAATTTGACTCAAGTATGCCGTAAGACATGTGCGCGGCGATTCAATCGAATATATTCTAAACGAGTGGGATTTTTGTTAATAATAAAATGTGCATTTCGCAACATCGACCTCGCAATAGGCATATTCAAGCTTAAGATCGTCAAGATGATTTGCTTGATATGTATATCAAAATATACGTGCCATTCTTTAATACCAGGTACGGACAACCTTTGTGGCAGCATGGTCGCTGAGTTTCCGCGGTACGATTTATCATCAAATCGCAACAACCGTAACTACCGCTCTAGCCCCCTAGACCACTTTGCCACGATAAACTAAGGTACTGTCATCTGCAAAATCAAATCCCGCTCTCTTAGAATGAGTAACCTAAAAACTTTAAATAAGTGAATATTCGTCGGATACAAAGTTTTTGTTACTTCTATAATATGACACAGATGTATGTTTTTTTTAATAGATTAATAACTAATTAGATTTTGAAGAAATGTGTACTACTTTATATACATTTCTTGAGGCGGTAGATACAAGCATTAAAGCACACCGATCCATGAATCATTTTTCAGCTACGGTTCTACGCATTCAGGCACAAATTTGTGCTAACCAGATAAATCCTTCCTCGGTTTTTGTACGGTGCCATCTCAATCTATTAGACTGCGTTCTCCAGCAGTTTGATTCCGGGTGCGGCGATAAGAGGTTCAGTGTTTTCAGCCTTGTGGGCTGCCGCGTTGTCATGATAGAAGACTCCCTCTTTGGAACACTTACTGGTCAGCGCAGTGGTACCTCTCGGTAAGCATTCTATAGTAAATGAATCGCTCGTCACTGCTCAATCTTGTTCCAGTGTGACACCCAAGGAAAGTGGATACTCACGGTGTGAGTCCAGGGGAAAAAATTGAGACCATCACGTTGACAGCCGACCGTAGCCGCTTCACTTTTGTGGGTGTAGCAGGTGCTCCGAGACTTGACCACTGCGAGCTTTCAGACTTGAGTACCCGTGCCTCGTCTTCGTCCTGTGACAAATCACGAGGTGCCCATCGAGCGGATTTTTTGGTGCCTCCAAGGTGGTTGTAAAGAATCTCATGGAGAGACAAGGGCAATTATTCCCGAACTCTCCTCTAGTGATGAATATGTTATACTTGAGTTTTCGTCAGTCTTAGGCTTCACATGGGTGACATTTTTGTCATCAGTTGCTGTGTTTAGATGTTTGTTAGTAGATTTGTCGGAGAATGCGTCCTCTGAATATAACTTTCGCACTTGAAATGTACCTCAAACGACAAAGTACTGACACACGCTCGCAATTTCAAATTTGTAGCCACTTATCTCGTTAAAAGGGCCGGCTTTTTTTCTCACGATATCGATAGAAGCGAGCAGCACAGAAACACACGGCAAGGCTACCATCATTATATGTGTCTGACAGGCAACTATTTTGAATACAGCGGTTGTGTCTGTATATTCTGCGGTAAAGGAGCCAATGTTGATGACTTAAGTCACGTACTTCAATAAGCCGTAACGTCATCATTGTGCGTGCGTGCGTTGACCGTAAGACAAGCTGAGCGCAATCATGTTGCACAAATCATGTAATACCAATACTTTGAAATACAATTTTGATTTAATGTCTGCAATACCGATATATTATTGGTATTGTGATAATACGTCACGATGGCGATGATATTGCTTTCATTATGTCGACATACACAGCAATAATTGGCTGTGTAATAAATTATAACATAATGGCTGTCACCCAAAAAATCATGTTTTTGTTCATAAAGGGTCTATATATGTATATGTCTAAACAATACGCACTTGCGTGGTCTAAGTAGCGTTTGGTCGAGCTCGCGAACGGCGCGTTGTGCGCTCCCAGGGTCTGCGTAGGTGACGAATCCAAAGCCCCGATTAGCTGCCGGCTGATCGATCATTAACCGAAGCTGGAACACGACACCGGCCTACAAGAAAATGCTACTTATATATATATATATATATATATATACGGACACGCGACAGTCACAATACGCGCCCACTCTGCACATTGGCTTAGCTAATCCATTGTGATACGTGTAACATATATTATGTATTATAAGGAAAATAAATTCAGCTAGTTATATATATATATATATATCTATATCTATATCTATATATATATATATATATATATATATATATATATATATATACGACAACTAGCATGAAATCATTTAGACTAACGCTGCAGAAATGCCGTATGTAAAAACAATATCGGACCAGCTATGAGCAATTTCAGTAATAGTCAATGCGCGTATAATTTTATTTGTAATAATTTTCGTTTCTGGAACTAAAAAAATATTTTAATATCTAACACTATATATATATATATATATATATATATATATATATATATATATATATATATATATATATATATATATATATATATATATATAAATATATAGTGACGGACTGACAAACCCACTAGAATCCGGTCGTCCTCTTTGCCCCTTGTCAGGGGTGGGTGCAGTACTGCCCTTTTGAGATTACTTTCTCTGGCCACTCTAACTGCTCAACTTTGTTCGGCGTTTTTTTTCGAGACAAGTTTTGCGACTGTCCCTGTCATAAAAAAGCACACATGGTCTTTAAGGAGAGCCTTTAAAAGAGCTTGGAGACTTGCCAGTCTGAAGTTCCGAGCGAATGGCGCTGGCTCAGTATTAAAAACGGGCCAGCGTTCGTAGCAGCGCCTCAAATGATAAGCCTCTTCTTAGTTCCACGTGCATAAGAGGGAGTCAGATTTACCAATGCGGTGTAGGTATTACTAGAAAATAGGCACCACGATCCGTAAGCAGTTGCGCGAGTGGATAGATAGGCGAGCCGCGGGTTGTGTCATTAAGACTGTATTATTTTTTGACATTAGGGAGTAATGATTTTGTCTAGTGACTGGAATGACCTGGCTAGACTGCTTCTCGTTGCTGAATATCTGCCATATCTCTTTTGCTGATCAGTAGTACCTCTGTCTCGGGGTTGATTAAGAGATATATTGAAGTTCGTTTGCTCTTGGGTCCTAGTGAATCTGTCTAAAGAGGACTTCTATGGCTGCTGAGAATGGCGTAATCAGACGTTCTCAGTCTGAGTGTGTGAGACAAAGCTGCAACACGACAAATAGGTCGTGTCGCAGCCCTGGTAGTCAAGCTCTTCTATAAGCGATGCGGCATATTGCATAATGCTATTGACTATTGATGCTAAGAGTCGGTTGCTTTTCTAGTCCGCCAAATAATATTTTGGCAGCTCTGCTGAAAATTTGGCAGCTTTTTGCTACATAGCGCACATAAGATGTTCCTGTGTGAGGCTCGTCCAGGATCACGGGGAGGGGACGATTTGATATCTTAGAATAAAGACAAATGCTGGATTCTCAACAGGCTTCCTTTTGTAGTGCAGAGATTTTCACTGGCCAGCATTTATCGAAATGGGGTACCTTTCTTTTAAAAGCTTTCTGTGGTCGGGTGTAATTTAGCCGAGAAACTGTTGAAGTCCTCACCCACAATATCATGCTGCATGCAGGGTGCTCATGTTGTTTTTTGGAAATCCTTGTATTCCTGTAGGCCTGTTTGGATCTTCGACGACAGTATTTAAGATTTAATCAGCTGGCTAGCCAAATCTTTCAAGGCAAGTAGGTAAAACACATGCGGGTGTCAGACCTTCTGGTGCCCAGCCTCGGCGGGCTCGTGGCCGCAAAGAAGGCCGCAATGCTCTACGGCAGCTTGATTTAAGTCGAGCCGCTCGGTCTGTGAAGGCGACTGTATCAAGAGCCGTCTCTCCAATCCCACCCAACATCGGAGAAGTGGAGGATAACTATTACCAAAGAAAAGTTGCAGAGAACAACGTGTCGTCATTGTCCTGTGCAACTAAGGACTACAGGATCTTGATGAACTCTTCAGCTACTTGTTTACTAACAGGCTTCGGAAAGATGCGAACTATGCGCTAATGACAGTTGCATCTTGAGTGATAGACTGACTAACCCTTTGAACCAGGCGAGAGTTCGGGGTTTGTGACTCGTCGTCATTTTTACGGCCTACCCCTTCGTGCTTGATCGTTATGTGTCGACGCAGGCCTTTTCTTGTAAACGAAAGTCCGCAAATTTGACAGGGGACTCTGTTAGAGTGGTCCTCATCATCGCAAAAAGAGCCCTTTGAACTATCTCATAAAAAAGTTGCCCCATCAGGGGCTGCAACTCTTCTTCCAGATACCTTAATTTCATGGATAGTTCGGGTCTGATTCCCTGCTTAAAGTCATCCAGCCTCAAGAGCGACGAAGCTGTGTTACTAGTCGGGCGTCAGTTATTGGTCCTCGGGGTCTTCTTCGGGGGCAGAGGTGATGATCTTGTGCGCAACCGACCGGTACCCGCGCTTTTTCTGAACCTTCAGTAATATATATACATATATATATATATATATATATATATATATATATATATATATATATATATATATATATAAGAGATTTGCGTGTTCTGACTATATGACTACACAGACTTGCTCCAACGGCCATTGAAGCCGCATATTGCGTACCTTTTCGAGAAAAGGAAGTAGTTCTTCTTCCATTGCATCATGAGGCAGTCTGCCAATAAACACCTGTTATACAAACAACACAAGCAAGAGTAGATTAAACACCAAGTTTGCGGAAATACTAGTATATAACAGAAGCCCACATTCCCCTGAATTTGAGAGTGCATTTTAGCTAAGCCGACCTAGTATGATTTGATTTTCTGTCTGGTTCGATATAAATTGTCTATCTTATTTGCCATGTTTCTGTTCGACACAACATACAGATATAGCCAGGATATTCGACGTCCTTATTTTGGGGGGTCGTAGAACTCGGCAAACCGCGCGTAACGTAATCGCGCGTAACGTGAAAGGTATAATGTAAGTATAATTGTAAGAAGAATAATTGTCGAAAAATTACATCCGTACGGGTTTCAGCAAGCTTAGACTTGTGAGCTGATACTGATTAATAACAACCTGCACTTATTTACTTCACGAAACGTTAAATGGAGAAGCGTATCACAATGCAAATTTGTACAGAAGCAATATTTGGGAATGCATGAATTGACCAAGGCGGGCTTCGAGCTTAGCCAAGCAATCGCTCGATCTACTACTAAGTCTGCATATATATATATATATATATATATATATATATATTTAAGGTCTAACAGGCTACCGTATTATGTAGTTCTGCATGGCGTTACCACTACGTTACCTCTGATCCTTTGGCTGGTGCTGGTCCTGTCCAGTCCGGCGGGGGTCCTGTGATCCTCTGGCCATTTCTCACAACCAGTGAACGCCCGTGCTCGACCAGGATATATTCGTCAGTCGTAACCCGTGGCGACGATTTTTCCTCCAAGCTTTCAACCGAGGACGCGGCTTCCGGAGACTGTCATTAGCATATAGGCAGTTCGTCAGTTGTCCCGTGAACATCAAGAATAACTAGCAAAGCCATCTTCTCACTGTCATTGCTGTCTTCTCAAGGCTGTCTGTATTATTTTTCAGCCGTAAACCTCATCGTAAACGCAAGCTCATGTGTGCATTATCAACAGTGTCTTTTACGTGATTTTTTTCTGACGTTATTGACACCCTACAGTCTGTTATATACGTAGACGTAGGCAGTCTGTTATAAACGTTGGGCGTAAATCAAATAAATCATCAGAATGAAAGTAAACATGATTAGCCTTTAAATAACAAAAAAGCGTGCTGTGACACGCATTTTTTTATACTTTTTGGAGATTGCGTTCAGGTATACATATAGTACGCATAATATGTGCTGTATGTACGCATTCGTGTAACAGGATATATATATATATATATATATATATATATGAATACATGGCATTACCGTTGGATGCAAATTGTCCGCAATAAAATCAAAGGTCTCTAAACATAAAAGTATGACTATTTATATATACGTTTTATTACCTTTGTCGTGTCCCCGGTGTACATATTTCAGCACCTGAAATAAACATATACCCATTAGGCAGGCATCGGCATTTAAACATGAGTCTGTGTGACGCCTATACATTGCTATAGTAGTAATTTAACGGTAAGATAATCTGAATGCGTCGCCCGTTTCTCCGTGGCTGCTACCCACCGAATCCGACCACTCTTAGGTTGGGTGTCGGTCATCCGCCTATTTAGTAAATTATAACATACTTCGATTTCTTATCATTTATTTTAATTTGATGTATTTACCATGCATTTAAACCAAATTGGTTAATTCTCGGCGAGATCCCATCAAGTAGGTATGTGTCGTTTTGGGATCAAATCCATGACTTCTATCCCAGAGTCACCGGTCATCTACGCCATTCCACCCCGTCGACATGCGTCGAAATCATTCTTACCAGTTCTTGATGAGTCACAAAGTAACCTATGCCCCCCTTTTCATGAGCGCTCTTTTCTTACCCTCTTTTGAGTGTCATGCATATATATAACTGCACTCACGATTGCTTAGGTAACCCTAATAGTGTGTTCTCTAAATATTCCGCCTATAGATCTTTTTGAAAGCCAGTACGGCAGATGTAACGCTGGTTGCTTCACGGATATCACAAACTACTTAAGAGAGCTGCCTCGTCGTGGCAGCTTGGCGGTTCCAACTTATACTACTAAAGAGCAAGTCGAATAGATTGCGTGCGGCCTTGACGTATCCACGAGCACTCGAAACGTCGGCGCGGCAACAATGAACAAAGTCAGCGAAAGCGGTCAAAGTCAGTCGCGTGTGAGTGTTAAAGAAGGAGAGCTATTCTGAGAAGGGCCATCAACAAGAGTAACAGCGATTGCTGGAACCAACTAGACGAGAGCGTGGCGAACTTCCCCGGGGGCCGGAGCATATACGCTGGTCAGGGGTACCCCCAAGGAAAAGAGAGTGGTAAGTATACCGGATGGGAAGAACAAGGAAGCTGCTAGGATTTCTATCCAATGAGCATCATGCGCAGACAATATCGCGCTGAGGATCGGCGCAACCTTGAACAAACTGCAATACAAGTAGGAATAAAACGCACGCAGAGCGACGTATTTTGATTAAGTAGGTTTGTTCACCTGCGATCTGATCTGGACACGCGACTGCACACGCATGTGACACTCGCAGTCTCAAGGTAAACACAGGTCGCGGAGGCGAGTGCCAACGAAGAGAGTGTGAATGACCGCACGTGATACACGTTACAGCTAAACGTATCTAATGAGCCGGGGCTATTCTATCTTCACTAGTCTTCGCTTGACTTCGTTGTATCGTTTGATGTTGTCTGATGACCGTCGGACTATTCGTCAAGTCTCGTGCGTTTCGTTGCAGGAATTTTACTCATGTGGATGATTTGCGCCTTTCTCTCTGCCTAGCAGGTTATGCCTCCTATCTCCCCAGTGCTTCGTACTTATTATTCACTAAGCCAAGCATCGATTCCTCGATAACCCTCTCGATTTGTGAATGTTGCGCTCCAGCGCATATTAGAGGTGCGTATCCGTTTGGTCAAAATGTCTCCAAGTTTACCAGTTTAAGCCCGGCTGATTCATAACGGTATGTTTAACGTATGCGGTTATATGAGCTACGTGACTTGCTGTGATTGGTATGGTAAATCTACCGGTAACCCAAGAATAGCACTTACCAAGGCAGCCATTGACAAACCTCTAGTGGACGTCGTTCGAATCTAGAATGGTTCATAGTGATAAATGGTTTCGATGAAAATGTGTTAAAATGTGCTTTATAAAGGTAATATATGCGTGACAATGTGCGATACCTTCAGTAGCACAAATCAATAAGAAAAGTGCAAATATATAAATTAGAATGTATGCATATACTCGTAGGTCTTCAAATTTAAAATCTCGGGCTCGATTCGCCTAAGTGTACATAACGTTTTGACAGACCTGTATCGGCATAATATAGACAGAAAAAACGTCATGTGCGTCAGGATGACGCAAAACGCTATTATCATATGTGCTATGCAATATCAATTTGTGTAATGTCCTCAAAACTACTACTCAACATTGTTAAGCTTCCAGGCGCTAACTAAATGTCAATTAATCTTATTAAAAAATAAGTTTATAATTTGGGTTTTTCCTTCGAGTTTTTTTTTGCAAATTCTTTCAAATACATATACATATATTTAAACAACATCGATATGAGTAAGTCATGTGAAAAATTTAGGGAGGCAGATCTACAGCTACTGGATACAGTTTTTTTTACGGAGCGGGTTTTAAGGGTTAGTTAACTTGTGTAACATTTCTCGTGTAATTAAATATTTTTTGTCTTGGAAGGGGGAGTCTGATGACACAAAAATTGCAGTCACGATGGGGGGGTTTACCTAGGGCGAGAGCGTTTGAAGACTACAACAAAATGGACGGAGAACTTCATAGGAATACACTAGGGTAGCATTTGGAAGTGCAAACTGGCGGCCAGCCGAATAAAAGATTAGACATCTGACTATAGCGTTTGCAGCCCACGCGTTTCATTACGTGTTTAGTCAATAGTCAAACTAACAAGCCAATCCAGTCAGTCATGTGAAAGAAACACTTGTTGGTCTAGTGTATATAATTTACTCGGCCAGGGTGTTAATAAACCATTTTATTAGCAACTTTCGTCTTCTTGGTCGACTGAACAAATTATGACAGCCACGTCATGCCTTGCAGTGCTAAAGATCAACCTCTGCAAAACGTGGTCGTTTTACGCCGAATCTTCCGTACCGTAACTATTTTGCCTTAGAAGGATCCAGCTGCCCTCTCTAGACTGGGCGTCTCACATAGAGGCGGTTTGAAAACAAATCAGTTACTAAAGCTATGTGCTGCAATGTTTTTGCTCTTAAACACGTCTCCAGACGCACGGAATCTTCTCCCTACGTAACTGTAGTTGGGAGGATTTCTCGTTATAAGAACGTAACAGTACGCATGTTCCATAACTGGCCTTCACTCCCTGCCTGAAGCCCTTTATAATCAAAGTTCAATTAAAATCAAAGCTTAGTCAATCAGGTACGACTCATGCAAAAACTCACTAAGCATGTTTTTTTTATTTGTACTTTATCTATTTTGTTCTGTTTGAATTTGTATGACCACTTAAATGTTTGTGATGTTTGTTTGTGATTTGTATGACCACATAAAAATTACCACTTTTTGTTCTTATGCGAACGTATCATCAAAGCGCTTAACATAAAATCATTTATTTTACTTTAGAGAATATAATATTTCTGTCGTCCATCATCTATATTTGTTTTTGATTTATTAGAATGCAAAGGAGTAAAAGTTTTACAAAAGCCCATTAAGATCGTGGCGGTTAGAAATGCCAACCTTACGGTCAATAGCCATAGCATCTGATATCAGAAATGGGCGGATATTCCGTGCCCACGAAAATTGCGGTGCGTGCCATTACGTTTCACAAACTCAGGCACGGATTAAAATCAAATGCGTGTCTGAGAGGGCTTTAAACTACAATTAAAGATGAAGCTTAATTGAACGAGACTTTGCATTGCTAGTGTCCAAATTTCGGCCATAGACAATTTCATCTGAAGACGCTCACAAATAGCATTTGACGAGAACATGTGGTCTTCGATATCTATTTGTTACATGCACATGACCGCCTTGGACGCTTAAAAAATTGCCAATGAATGTCTGAAAGCCTTCAAAGATGGGACCCATAAAAATATGGCCCACAGGTGATAGGGAATCACTCCCCCTCAAAGGAATCTTCACCGGAGTCCACCCCGCCAACGTTCCTGTTTGCAGACGCAGATTGTTATCAGGAAAGTATGGACCAGACTAATAAAGTCAGTTTTTCTTTTTTCGCATTGTAAAGAAAAAATGTATGGAAAACACTTTACAACATGCAAAATGATCACCATCAAATGCACATTTTCTTAAAGTGTTTGTTTAACGTACTTTTATGAGCGTAATGGCAAAATGTGAATACATGAAATGCAGAAGATAGAAATGAGGCATCACAGAATCTCCATTATTGCAAACTGTTCTCAATACGACCCCTCCTGTCAACTCTTCCGCCTTTGCGTCTAAGAAGTGAGTTGCGAGTAACAATGCACCAGAGTAGAGCGTCTACTCGTAGATACAAAAAAAAACTAGACTAATGGCAGCCCAACAGTTATCTTTCAACAGCCTCTCTCTTACATGTAGTAGCGAAGCTATTTGTCACTCTCGATATTATCGAGAGGGTTAGATCATCGGTTAAACCGGTAAAAAACGGATCTAGACGGTTGGAAGTTAGTTGCCAGAATGCGCAAAATAACATTGCCGTTATGTCTATGGCGTTCACTACACGTAGTATACGTTACGTTCTGTGCGTACCCCCTCATTGCATTAAGCGGTACTCCTACATCCATGGATCTGGCACAATGGACGGCAGGATTAACAGCAGGATTAAGCAACAAATTCCTTCCTCTACACCAGGGAGGTCATCGCAGTTCGGTCGGGGCTAATGTCCGTTACGATGTAATGCCAAAGTAACACCGAGCCTGGGGGGGTGGGGAGGAATCCGGGTTTAGTGGGTTTGCGAGTCTCACACTAGTCACGCAGGCTGCTAGTGGCGCATGTGCATCATGCATTCCCAAAACCTCCCAGAAAAAAAAAGTTATGTCCGTTACGACCACACCACGTCAATGAAACGCGCTATGAAAGAGACGCTCAATGGAATTCCATTTAGACGGTTGCACTTGCACTGAGGTAGTTACACTTATGGTATTTTTATTTAATATATATGTATGTATATATATATATATATATATATATAAAGGTCGATAATGACGGGGAAAAGATACTGTTCACAACAGTGGCGGGTGCACATATGTGTGATTTTTACAAATATGTAAAATAAGATAAATGCATTATTTGCAAAATGCATCGTTTTATTGCATTGACTTCATTGCTACTTTTTTTAGAAAGCAATGCTTTGACTCTGACGGGAAACCCAAGGCAAATAGATCGTTCACAAAATGAGTGGGTGCTTATGCTTGCATGTATGTAACCTACTATATATATACAGGGTGTTACGAACATTTTTTAATATTTTATTAAGAGTTGTAATTCTCCTTACAAGAAATTGTTTTTTGGAACATGGTCTCTAAAAAGTCTTGTTTTGGAGTGAGAGTTAAATTACTACAATTTGTGACACTGGTACTGCTCTTGCCCGACATAAAAGCAAACATGTGCTGTTACGAGACAACTAGTTCTCCTATACACAAATTAAGCACATAGTGGTGATGAAGAACATTTAACTCTGAGCAGACAATGCAAAGTAGTCGTTTAAAAGAAAATTTGCAAAAATAAAGTTATTGTATTAGCCTTCACGCCCAACACCTCAAAATCATAACTAACCTACGACTTAATCCAACACACTCCGTGGTTGCGAAGTAATTAAGATTTTTCGGCGGACATGTCGAGATTGGGTGATCTACGGTGATTTATTTGATAAAGTAGGTCATTTATGCGTGCACTCATTTTCGATTACTCCGCAATCACGGCTCGCGTTGCCATACATTTGGTACCCAAATGACTGCCATTCGTTTTGATCGCTGTGAATGGCCGTATGATTATAAGTTTGAGGTGTTTGGCGTATAAGCTAATAAAATAACTTCATTTTTGGGAATTCTCTTCTAAACAACTATACCGTATATTCTAGCCGGCGTTATAAGTTTGGCGGAGAATTTTCTCACGAACACGACGGTGTGCCTAGTTTCTGTATAGGGGGACTCCTTATCCCGCAAGTGCACACATTAACATATTAATGCATTTGCTTCTATGTCGAACAGCAACACCAGTGTCGCGAATTTTAGTAATATCGCTCTGACTCCGAAACAAGACATCTCAGACACTATGTTCCATCGGAATAAAATAATTGCTTTAACGAGCTCTACAATTCCCTAAGTCGCCTTTCAAATCTTTCTGGGAAAAGGTCATTTATGTTTGCATTCAATCTCGACATTCCCGCCGAGAAATATTAATTACTCCGCAACAACGGCTCATATTGACATAGATTACGTGCCAAATTGATCGTCATGGACTGCGCTGAATGTGTTAGTTTTAAGCGCTGTAAGTGGTCGTAGGGTTATGATTTTGAAGTATTGGGTGTAAAGGATAATAAAATAACTTAATTTCTGCAAATTCTCCTTTTAACGGCTATGTCGCATTTTCTGCTCAGCGTTATATGTTCTTCGGGGAAGGCTGGGGGCCTTCCCGATCCTGAATAGGTACGACTGAAAGTCGCCGTGCTCCGTCAAAATGTGGGTGATGTGGAAGGTGAGCTCCCCACCGGGCCGGTTGTATAGGAGAACGAGTTGTCTCGCAAGGGCACATTTTATGCTCCTATGTCGGGCAAAAACACCGGTGTCACGAACTGTAGTTATTTAGCTCACATTCAGAAATAAGAGGAAAGAGACCATGTTCAATTGAGAAAAAAAAAATGTATATTCGTAACACCCTGCGATTTTTTAAAATGGAACATGGCCTCTAAGGAGTCTTGTGTATATAAATAAATATATATATATATATATATATATATATATATACATTAATATTGAAAGATTGTATAAAACCTTACAATGAGTTCCAACTGAAGGGGAGCTCGAATAGTAAATTTACACGCTGGTACATCATCCATAGTGTATCGTCGGAATATCTTTGTTTTTGTTAGCCCTGTTTCTTGTTTACTCTTATAATTTCTATTTACTGTGGTTTGCCGCGCGCTGTTGTTGCTGCTACTGCTGCTAACCGTTATCAATATTATTACAATGCTAGCTTAGTGGCAAGCCATTGTCTTGCATTCGAGAGGTCGTGGGTTCGAGCCATGGACTAGTCACTTTTAAATTGGTTTTCATGGTTTTTATTTTAGACAAGGTGAATGCCGGAGTGAATTATAATAGACCATGATCGGATAAAGAACGAGGAACACAGATGTCTCAATAAAAAGAGATGATGCATCACCATCCAACTCCCCCTTTTGGTTAAACTTATTATTATTATTACTTTCTTACTATAAGTAACTACTAATGTCTAGCATAAGCTAGGAGATTGAGATATACTTTTTTGCATGAAAAGATTCGCTGAGCATGACAGACTGTGCAGTTGTACAGTGTTAAAGTTCTGATGCCGCAAATATTTGCATGCTCTTCATGCTTGATCACGTCAATCGGATAAGAGCAACACAGATACTAGCAAGATTTATAGAAGTAGTAAACATCAGAACAACACCCATCATCAAAACCGCTACGATTAAAAAAAAAGTTTGAGTTCAAATCCTAAAATCTCTAAGTTTAATTGATTTTTACCCATATGATTTTCTCGCCAAACTTTTACACTCGAATGAGACTCATACTGTAGGTTTTTCACTATCCGTGCGATCGCCCGCCAACAGCCCTGAGGCTTTCGAACAAATAGATTGCTATTTGATGGTGGCCAAATAACAGAATATTTTTGTGAGAAAACAAGATTTTACTATTCTTTCCTCTTATTTCAAACAAAAAATTCCGGCTACCCATTGTATCCGAAGCGTGCATAATCCTCACTGTTTTGTTCATTTTGTTCGAGTATGTTCTAAATGCTGTACACCTTTAGGTGTACCATCTGCCTTCCGGCGGGGTCCTTCTGTTTTGAAACATAAGAACCCCGCCGAACGGCATATTTAGAGAACATTTATGAACATAGCCCAATTCTGGGTTATCTCCAGAAGCTGTTCTTGTAGACCACCGATGGGTGATGAAGCCGTTGTGGGCAGGGTCAAATAAACTGTCTGAGATAAAGAAATGATTTATGTAGTTAGCCAAAACTTTCTCAAAGGCGCAACACAATATATAGAACATTACCAAAGAGGCTGGAGGTTTTTAGCATTCGTTTTCGATGCCTTTTTTGTGTAGCGAGGTGATAGGACTGAGTCTAAAAAGATCGGGCACAACGCCATTGTTGTCGAGTCCTATGTAGGAATTTCTACAGTCAGAGTAGCCCCGTTTACGCCTGGCTTACAGTGATGATGGTACTTTTCCTCTCTCTCCATTGACGAGAAAGCTTGGTCACTGCTCTGTGGGCAAGCTAGCAAGCGCGAGAAAACCAGACGTAATCTATTTACTTTACCTCACTTGTCAGCATCCCTTCGGTAGCAGATCGGTGTCGATGTCAGGACGTGCCTCAAGACCACCTACCACCGCTCTGTCTAAGCTTCTTCGATCTTGCGCAAATTTGCGTTCTAAGCATTTGTGCCATGCTCCACGAGAACATATTATTTGCTCTCGATGTCCTTGCAGTATCAACAAAAGTTATCATGCTATTGCTTCTGAGATTTGCACGAGTAATTATTAAGATAGTGCGACCACCTGTTATTTATTGACCTAATTCGTTTGTGCAGTTTAGAATCGGTATTTTCATGCAATGCTGGCCTTTTTGCACGGCTGGATTGCTGCTTTCAACATCATAGCGTTGTGCCGGCTGCGTCAAACACCGGGAACATCGACAACGACCAACACTATGGCTGGTGTCTTCGGGCCGCTTCGTTGAGAACATCAAAGCTATTAACTCCACGGTTCGACATGGTTGTGGAGCCATTTTCTTTCTCTGCTTCCGCCCGCCGTAGTTCCGGTGTCCGTGTTCCGCCGCTTTTCACTGCACTTATTGTGTCAATTGGCGTGGCGTTTAAGTCTCTTGTGACCATAAGGCCACTGCGGCATCTGCCTGTGTCTATAGAATTGCCTTGAGTTTGGCAACCCGCTCCTGCAGTTCCGAGTCTGTTAGCCATAATTTTACAAAGTTTCACTGAAGTTTATTAAGGCTGCCGTTCTACGTCCCCTGGCGTAACTCCTGTGAATCACAGGCTTTACGCGCAACAAAATGCGCATCCTTGGGGGGCACGGGGTTTATGCAAACCCCGTGTAATCCTTTTCAGCAGTCTTGGGCACACACCACTAGTTGTTCACGGCCTTTAACGGGAACGAACACTTCGAACACCTAAGCGTGACGACTACTATATATATTTATAACATATCTGGTATGTTTTATGTATGTTAAACTTTCTAAATACATTCATTTAATAATAATATATTAATGCATACTGGTATTCTTATTAAGATTGAAATAATTTCCAATACACGTGCATTCATGTAGAATTCTTCAGCATTAACCAAAAAGGCATATATAGCCAACTGATCTACATTGTGCTAGTAAATTGCGCATACTATCAATCAAAGCGCAAACGTGCATTGCATATGTTAGGTGCCTTTTTCTAAAACAGTAATATATATATATATATATATATATATATATATATAGCCAAACCAAATATTATATATATATTGCATAGCATAGACAGATGTAAGCTAGTTGGCGGCCGCTTGCTTGGCCGTCGATCGGGGCGCCATGACTCAGTAGATGAGCGCGCTAGACGACTTTGACGTGTTTCGAGAGGTGTCAATTATCTATAAGGTAACCTATCTGAGAGATGACGTTTGCTCATCGACGAGCACGGACCGAATTCCCTAACCTGGTCAGTGGCGATCAGACTGCGACAGAATGACGTCGCAACGATTCGTATACGATTTAGTTTCGGTTCGGTTTAGAAACCAAATTTGTAGACCGCAAAGATGACGACAACCGCGAGGAGGATAACAACAACAGCAACAACAACAACAGCAACAACGACAACAACAACAACAACAGCAACAACGACAGCAGCAGCAACAACAACAACAACAAAACTAGCGCGGCTATTTGGATGCGTTGGCGAAACAAGAGCAACATTTGTCTAAGGGGTGGGTACCACGAGAGCATGAGGTGTCTGACCTCCTGGTCAGATGGCCACAGACACGTCTAATCGCATTGCCTATTACTAATCTCAGACGTCATCCGAATTACGGGCGTGGACAGCAAATACTAGTTAGTCTCCTTGGCCGTTCTCTGGCTGACTCTGAAGCTCCGTTGCTTGAAGCAGTTAGGTAGCTCGCTTTAACTTTCGCGCTAACCAATAAAGCACATACGTTTAGAGTGTATATATATAGAGAGAGAGAGAAACAAGAAAGATAGAGATTGGATGAAGAGGAAGAGAGAGTGTGCGTACTAATACTAAATGATGCTTGTTTAGTTGGGCACTAATTGAATAATATGCACACGAGATAACATTGGGATAGGAAATAATTGTTTTGAGCACAACTACCAAGAAATGCCTATGACACATGTAAGACACTCGATATTGCGGTTTGCTGAACGACAGCAGTCAATGTCGTATGCAGTTCGCAATACTCTACGCCGTGAGTCCATGTTGTCGACGGGTCTGGCCTATGCGGTGCATGACAATATTTTAGTTAGGTCGAATAGAACTAGTGTTAATTAGCTAAGCAACTAGCGTTAGACGCATATGCCATACGATCGCTAAAGATCTGTTATAATCGTCTGATGATAGTATACTTACTCACTGGACGCCTGCTAATAGTGACAGAATGACCTACTTAGACCTCGGTTAAAAGTTTAAACACGCTGCGGGCAACAGCAGTACGCAAGGTTGCCACCTTCCACTCGGATTATTAGAGACCACCAACGTAACTTAGTACCGTTTTTAAATAATATCATTCTAATAGTAAAAATTATATATATATATATATATTTTTTTTTTCAACATACCTTACGTCGACCCGTTCTGTGACGTGCCCGTCTTCTATCGGCATCGAGTCAATGACAAATTATCCGTTTTTACAGCGCGCGTGATCAACTGACGATGACGCCTTCGATGACCGAAACTTTCCGTTCGTCAGAGAAAATCGCTGGTAATCAACGTCGATTCAACTACGATGTTATTTCGCGATGAGCACTGCAGCCAAACTGCAACACTGTCACCAGCGTCATGGATAACGCTACAGTCTTAGAATGGATACTAAGAGACCCTCTGAGAGGATGTATGCGAGAGGGGCATAGTAGTTTTAGTCAAAAATGGCACGTGTTGGAGCTGTTCGCGACGCGTCGCCAGGCCACACACACACACACAGGCCGACAGGATCACAGAAACGGTAGCCAGTAGTAGGCCAGTGAACGAAATCAACTATAACACCGCGGCAGCGCTTCAGTGTTGCGCTAATCTTCGGGCCAACGCTGGGCCGTCTGTATGTTCGGCGTTTCGACCAGGCGGCTCGAACGAGGCACGCTCACCGAACTCAAGGAGGCCCTTCTCCGAAGTGCGATTGCAACTGCAGCCGTGTCGCCCCCGACCTCCGGCGTTTCGGTCTTCGGTCGCGACGCTCGCCGAACTTCGCGCTCTACGCGCGCGCGTTTATAGGAGGTCACAGCTTGAACCTCGGGCTATCTGGTTGCTATCTGGTGGGGGTGGACGTTTTGACGTAACGCTGGACGCCTGGACGTAAGGCTCAGTTTGCAGTTTGCACGCGTGTCTACCGGGCACTGCTGCAGCGTGCGGCGTCTGGGTCAACTCGACTCATGTCTCGCCGCATGTGCGCTCGTGTCACGTAGTCGGCCACTGTCGCATTCGATTGCTGTTGCCATTCGCTTACGGCTCATTCGATTTGTTCGGTCGCCCGCTCGTTCACGGCGATTCATTTCGGTTTTGGTAGATTTGTGGTTTCGCTCTTGCCCTTTGCGTATACGCTTTAGGCATACGCCATACACTCATGCACACTCTCCACACATCCGTCCATCCCACTCTACACCCGGGCGTACAGTACGCGACTGTAAATAAAGCTGCTTGTTTCTCTTGCTCGTTGCATGGCACTCTCTTGGGATATGTACACACTACACACACACACACTCACGTCCACATTGTTTACACAAACATATATATATATATATATATAAATCGACACCAATTACCATTATCAACAGCATGTACACATTGATTACACAAACATTATATATATATATATATATATATATATATATATGTATATATATATATATATATTTTTTTTTTTTACCACTATAATAAAATATCTCATATATATATATATATACACATACATATAGATCTACACCAATCTCGCCTTTAACGTGTCCGCTCTTACTCTGCTTCACTCTCTACATCTCTACACATTTTTTTCTCTCTCTCTTTGTCCAGCACTGCGGTCATGTTGTGGTAGAGCGCTTCCCGCACATTGGCCACCGCCGCTACCGCCGCCGCCGCCGCTACCGCCGCCGCCGCCACCACTCCCGCTTCCATGACTCCAACAGCAGCAGCAGCAGCAGCATCAGCAACAGCAATAGAGTAATCCTCACCGTCTCGGCTTCGAAATTGGCGTCAACGGTTGTGCCGGGCAACGACGACGATGTCGGCAGCGTCGGCGACGGCGACATGACGTTGGCGAGAGGTAACCACGCGAACGCCACCCGTCCGTATACATATGTATGAATACAAGTTGAGCAGCAGCAAATCGAATCGGCCGGCCGGCAGGCAGGCACCCAGCTATGATACCCGCACAGACAAACAGGGAGACACCGGCAAACCAAACACACAGATCGACAGACCGACACGGATCCACAAAGACACAGAGTTAGACAACTCGTTCGCTAATCGAAGCTAAACGAAGAGACACCCAAAATAAGAGAGATACAGGTACATTGCCTGACGAGACGGAGTGTAAAAAACGGTCACGCCCCGTCAGCCGTCCTCACCGAGAGCAGGAGAGAGAGAGGGAGCTAGAGAGAGAGAGAGAGCTAGACTTCCACGGGCTGCTGTGGAAGCACAAGGCACTTACTATTTACTTACGGGCACACTTGCAGCCAGTGTCGACAGTGTGGTTGGCTGACGCAATTGTGCCTGGCCCGGAGCAGAATAGCTAGAATTAAATAAACAATTTTTAAAGAGGTTGTTTTCATTCGAGACTATCTTCCGTCCCCTACGGGCTTGGCAGGTCCATAGGGCAGCCCGTCATATTGAAGATATACACCTCAGGCACTTAACCTGAGGTATATCTTCAATGCACCAAGGGCCTATGGACATGTTAAGATATCTAGGGTTTCCCCAACAGTCCTTGTGGCAGCAGCATGGCCGCTGACTCTCAGCGGTATGGATTATCATCTATTCTCTCAATCGGGCATCGCTCAATGAAAATTCGATCAACAACAGGGATCGAACCGGCGACACCCCGGCCATACGACGTTGAATACGCCGGTTATCGAGCAGAATAGCTGTCATTACCAAGATTCTCTTCGTGATTTACATCTAATTATCAAAATGTACCCTGTCTGGAACGTATCGCGTATATGACATATCTTAAATGGTAAAGACGGCTAATGAGTACTCTTTGCTGCAGGTGAGAAAGCGGCACGGATTCAGTACAGTCGGTGAGCTGATACAGTGGTGGGCATGGGTTCACCACAATGACGGCGTTTGCAGTCATTCTGGGTTCATGAAACCCAGCCGATCAAGAGAAAAGCAGAAAAATGAGAAACTGAAATCCGTGAACATTGTAGCGAGTAACGAGATACCGGCATGGACGTAGAGATTCTTTTGAGGCCTGGCTACTTATAGCTGGTGATTTATAAAATTCTCGGGGGTTAGAAACATTTTTTTAATACTCCTCCAGCTGGAACGTTTCCAGGGCACCTGTTTGCGGTAAATTAAAGCGGCCTACGAGTTCGCCGATAAAACGGCACTGAGCCCGTGAGCATGTGTACTATTCTGCTGCGCAAATTCGACGGAAGAACAAGTACTCTCTTCAGGAAAACTGGCATCACTTTATCCACCTGCCATATATGCGAAGTGTTAAGATGTTTCCAGGCCGCTTGGATACCGTTTAAGTGAGCGAATGCCACTTTGAACGCGAACATCATCATAGTCGTCTGAATAGTCAGCTGTGTTGGACTTCTGATACCTGCTGCGATACCGATAAGCGCCTTTTCTACAACGCTCACTTACGTGTTGTGAAAAGGTTGTATCTCGAGATGAAGAAATTACTCCAATATAGCAAAAGCTTTCTACGAACCGCACATGCTCGCCGTGAAATTGCAGTTTATTTTCTACGTGGAATAGGTGAAACGGCTTTTCCTTCTGATACATTAACAATAAAGCCGTTGTGCAAACAAACATGCATAAAGTGTACGAATTCTACTGAATATAACCAGGTCATCTGTGTAGAGCAACGTCATAAATGTTGGATGCCGCTGTTGCACAATGCGTGGCAGATCGCTGAGCAGTAATATGAATAACAATGGTCGAATGTCGCCTTGCGAATTCCCATTTTTTTTGGTTTATTAATATTGCGATATGCTTAAGAAGTATTTCACAGGCTGAGATTGTAGAACGACCAGTCGTGAGGCCATGCTCTCATCTGGAAGAAACACCAATGCTGTCAGAAAATCCGTGAGACGCCTCATGGCTATGCTTGAAATGAGTTTGTAAACACAGCTCTGTTTTGATATCGGCCTCCTTTATTTTGTGAGATTATGATAGGAAAACATTCGTACCCTTCGGTTGGCAGAGTGCCCTTAGTGTGGTACTTATTGAAAAGGACTGCCATATGGACACAACTTCGGCAGTTGAATCCTTCGCAGTTAAATTGGCATATCGCTACTTATTGTTGCGTTTGTTGTGACTTCTTACCTTCGGCGTCTGCCAGTTATGCTTCCGTGAGCCGCGTATACTTTTGAGGTTCTCGAGGTCCTGCAACATTTTCATGCTATACTCTTATAGATTGGATTTCGGAGGGCGTATAGTTGGACCTTGTTGTTCCGCAGTGCGGCGACGATTTAGTGGCAGTGTTCTTGGGGTCGATAGCCGAGGAGCGGAGTGATGCTCGGAGTTACCCTGGTTGCTTTCTCTTTCTGAACGTTCCCTTTTTGAAAGATCCATATCTGAAATGTTTCTCTTCAACTGCATGTCAAAATATTTCAGCGAAGAATCTCTCAGAGGCTTCGAGTTCGTGCGAAGTAGAAGGTTCAAGAAGTGCCGTATCTGCGAGGGCGAAGGTTGCTTGAAAATACCCTAGGATCAGATGGAATTGGATAACTTGTAAAGTTGTAAGGCTGTTGTGTGATGCGGTGAGGTTTTCGCTGCGCTTTGAGTATAAAGAGGCGCTCCTGACAATCGGTACATTATCACTTTTTAACGTCTTGAAACCTTTGATAACGTTTTTGCGTGATTGAGTAAATAGTGGCGGCAGCTTGCTTATAAGACGATTGCTGGAGGGCACGTAGTCAAACCTGCCCCAGGGCAAAGCAATCTTCGTTATACTAACGCAGAGAGGCGGGAAAGGTTGGTAATAGGGTGTACAAGTGGCTGCGCACCTGTTCTGTCAGTATATGTGAGCATCCTATGGATGCGCTTCCTCGCCTTTACCCCTGGGGTGGTTGCCCACTTTACAACCAATAACCTATGTGACGACACGTTCTGGTCCTAACCGCGGCGTATGCTTGCGTTGCACAGTAGCAGCTGCAATTGTAATTGCAGTACCAGAAGTAACCGTAGGTGTGGTCGTGGCTGTAATTAATGTCGTCGTAGTAGTTTAGATAGCCATCGCGTAGATGACAAATAAATAAGACTACAGCAACAGCCGCAGCAATGACTTTTTTTAACTGACCCTCAGCCAAGATTAAACGTCGACGGGGCTGCTTTTCGCATTGCTTCATAGATGGACCCCCATAAATAGAAATGTGTAATGGTGGGGCTCGAACCCGCGCACCTATGTGTCTCCTCAGGTCCCGAGGCGCAGGCGAATGTCCCCACCACGCCACCGGGCTCGACACCCGCAGCAATGACAAGACAATGAGAAAATCATCACCGCTTTTTCCATTTATCAGTCATCATTACTGTAACGAGTGGAGTAAACTAAACGATATTTTTAGCTGCTCACACATAAAGGGGTGAAGCCTATCCACGACGTCACCAGGCGGCCGGTGTGAGGTTCCAATAGCAACTCGAACAAGGATGAAGCGGGGCCTAGGTTGGTTTACGTGAAAGTGTACGAAAGGCGTAGTCGCCACAAAATATATTAATCACGATAACACGTACTAAATGTTAACGACACCTAATACAACAACCGCAACACTAATAACAGATACTACAAAATACAAACGAAGATGTTGAGAACCATGTACTCGTGCTATGATGATAATATAGCTCTCCTTTAAGACCCTTATATTATGCAACGTATATTTTGAATTCAGATTTCATTATGAATAATTCAATTCAATTCAAATGCACCTTTATTTTGTCAAAGGGGGGACATTATTTACATTTTACAAACCGTTACCTAGATACAAACAATAGTCAGTTTACTTGTGTGCCGACGTTTCCACTGTTAGCGTTTCAAGTTCTCAGTGCCCTCGCCATCCGCCACGAAAACATATTATTTACACGATCTGTCTTGGCAATTTGTTTTGATGAGATGGTGTTACCGCTTCTAAGATTGTTTAACCGAATGCCAAAATTGTTTGACGTATTTGATGAGTTTATAATACGATTGAACATGCGATAATCCGCTCTGGACTGAAGCTCCTGAATAAGGCTTATCACAATAGAATTTCGGGCATTGGTACACCTTAATGAGACACGACGAAGGCCGCCAAACCTCACAGCAATAGATAAACTTAGGTACAACCAAACTATTATAAAGCCTCGTGTGAAACTTGTAATCATTAACTATGAAACAACGAAATATGGTATTAGATATAAGATTAGCTGATCGGATGACTTGTGTAGTATGAGTACTAAGATTCAGTTGCGGTGTCACCGCAACCCCAAGGTCCCTAATACAACTTAAAATAGGGATAGCCCTCCATGTAGCATGTAGTCATGGGCTTTTTTTAAACACAATACCGCACATTTCGGCACTGGTATAAGCATTTCATTTTCCACACACCACTTAAAAACCGCCTCAATCGTACTCTGTAGTACTTGCCTTTCGCTAGCGGTGTTGGAAGGTCCGTATAGTTTCAAATAACTATGTTTTTTTGTTATCTACCCTTTGAAACCAATGAAGGAGCACTTGGAAATAATTGGACACTAACCAGTCATTCAAGCGAAAACGCTAAACCGTTTTCTACTGTTTCTAGCATAGGATCAAGCATCACCCACATTGCTTTTCTCACATCTAGACGTTCCCCGTCACTAATTCGCGCATGAGGAACAGTAGTTTAGAATCTACGAACAAATTGCCAACAATTAACCTCGCCTAGCTACAAACATATGAATGCTGTCGTCGTCGCCTGTGAGTCGTCTAAAGAGGTCGTTTTGCTTTGCTCCTCTAGTTCTCTCTTTCTCACGACTCGGTTATCGCTAACGTCTCCCGTAGCAGAGTCATCAAATTTCCATCCAAATCCTGATCCTTAAATCCTTCGGAATTTTGCCCAATTACTCGTCTGCGCTCATACGCCCCCTATCAGTCAATCCAAAAGAGATGGATAGATTAGTGGGCACCGACGAGATATGAAACGAGAAAGAGAGAAAGACCGGGAGTGATCACGGAAGTGTCACAGTTCCAGGTAATGAATAAATAAATAATCCAATGAATCGCATTCGGGTGGCCGATTGCAGCCATATGATCATTACAGTTGTCTGCATCTATGCCGCTCGACGCTCGCGCGTCAAAAGCAAATAGCCATGTTTAAACAAAGGACGCCTTCGTCATTAACATCGTTGTCAGCATAGTAACTGGTGTAGCGGTTTGTGTGGTAGCAATACAAGTAGTAGTACAGTAGTAGTAGTAGTAGTAGTAGTAGTTGAGCGTCGAGCCCGGTGGCGTGGTGGCTTAAGTCTGCGCCTCGCAACCGGAGGAGACATATAGGTGCGCGGGTTCGAGCCCCACCGTTGCACATTTGTATTTATGGGGGTCCGTCTATGAAGCAATGTGAAAAACAGTTCCGTGGACGTTAAATCTTGGCTGAGGGTCAGCCCGAAAACTTTACTAGTAGTAGTTGAGCCCGGTGGCGTGGTGGCTTAAGTCTGCGCCTCGCAACCGGAGGAGACACATAGGTGCGCGGGTTCGGGCCCACCGTTGCACATTTGTATTCATGGCGGTCCGTCTATAAAGCAATGCGAAAAGCGGTCCCGTGGACGTTAAATCTTGGCTGAGGGTCAGCCCGAAAACTTTACTTTTGGTAGTATTTGTAGTAGTAGAAGTAGTCGTCGTCGTCGTCGTTGAATCATTGGCCGTAGTAACAGCAGCAGCAGCAGAGCAAATATAGTAAAAAACAAAAAATTAATACAATGCAAAGGAAATACAATGGCAGTTGATAGTCAAATCGTGTCGGCGGCTATTCAGCTATTAATCGAATAATGACTGATTAGTACAAATACGAATCGTTGTAGCGGCAGCAGCATCAGCAGCAATGGCGCATGGACTCACTATTGTACAATCCGACAACAGTTCCGACCTGATCTCGGGCCGGTTGTGGTTTGTTGACGGTGACGGTGCAACGGCGGCCGCCAATGTCAGTAATGATACCCCACAACAACAATAACAACCACCATAACAACAGCAGCAGCAGCAGCAGCGACGACGACACCAGAAGCAACACCCCCAGCAGAAACAACAACAGTAGCAACATCCATAGCGGAAACAACCACAGCAGTAACATCCTCAGTAAAAACAACAGCAACAAAACTTCCGGTGTGCTTGATGACAGCCTCGTCCACGTGCGTCTGAACATTACGCTCTCTAAGTGTTTCCTTACATGCCAGAAGTGTAGATATAACGCATTATACCAAAGAGATGGCACACTTAGTACGTAGCTAGATTCGGTGACTCTTCATTTTACGTGGTTATTTGGCGAGGATTTGTTGCTGAACACAAAGCCCACATAAAAATGCAGCGTTTTCGAACGAAGCCAAGAAGCTAAAGACTCGGCCGTGATCGGGCAGACAACAGAGAGCATAGATGTCTCAATAAAATTGTTGGTGTGTTACCATCCACCATACACCATTATTATTGTTACTTAACAGATTCACAGGTATACGAATTCACAGGTATACGATTCACAGGTATATGAATAAACAAACAAGCAATAAAACAAACACAGTTGCGATGATTTATTAATCATTTACAATACATTTGCACACTCGGCAGTGCTCGCCTTAATACAAATTGTGGTAAAAAGTTGTCACGTGGAGCTTGATGGCAGCCTCCGCTCTTATGGACTATATATATATATATATATATATATATTTATATATATATATATATATATATATATATATATATATATATATATATATATATATATATATATATATATATATATATATATATATATATATATATATATATATATATTTATATATATATATATTTGACTGTCTTCTCCGAACGGCACATTCATTTGTTCTTCATCGAGATTGAAATTTCTATAATCGCACATTTTTAACAAAAGTGAGAACTGGTCTACCAAGCAGTCCACTGGCTTCCGAAGGTAATTCATCGAATGAACTGGACCGCTGTAAGATGCCACCTTCAGATTGACTGGATGCCGTATGGAGCTACTGCAGCAAACTGTATACTCAATAGGCGTAATGCCGCTCAGCCTCTTTTGCGACAGCAATAATCGCTTGTAGAGACTAGCCGAGGTTAGCGAACTTTAGTGATCTTGCGGTTACCGTAGCGCTCTCGAAACAAGCATGCTCCATAAGGATGTTCATACAATGTGTACCTACGAATCTATTCACACAGCGGTTTACGGTTGGACGGGGCCTGCCGCAGTCAAAGCCAGTCCCGACGGCGCTTTATTGTGAGAATCTATCTTAAGGTTCAAAAAGTAACCATTGAATGGCACCCTTACTTGTTGTACACGGCATCGACTTCTGCTTGGCAGAACCGAGCTGGCGGTGTACCGTACCGGGCGGCCTGAATAGGACTGGTGATACTACATTTCACATGAAAGGCTGTTCCTGGCTGTGGCAAACTGTAATCAGCCAAAATTATATCTCCCTTTTTTTTGGCTTCATTTTATAAACTATGATACGCTTCTCTGAAGAAGAATTGTTTTGGCCAGCTCGTAGGTCAGAAGGGAAACGTTGTTCTAAGTTCCTTGGACTAACGGTACGTTTTGAGAGACTACATCGAACGCGTATTTGTAGTACACACGAAAGCACATATTCAGAAGCAGAATTTATGACGCTTCGGCTCGTTGTTAGAAAAAGTCGACCCGACCTGGCTAGCCCATTGTTACAATAGCGGACGTTCTTGTTGGCAATGACCCATCAGCTTAATGAAACCCTCAAATTCCTTCGTCTTGTGTATTACTGATTGTGCAAGCTTACGATGTACACCCCATGCGGTAGGGATTTATTTGGGTTGTTCAAAGACATAAAACGATTCATCCAATTTGTTGCACTTTTTGTCTGGCATGAATGCATACAAATAGTTTTTTTTCAATAAGAAGAAAACAAAAAAAACATTTAACAACCAACATTTTGAATTTATCAGAAATAGTCGGGTGATTCCCTGTGAACAATTAACAGGCGAGGGAGAGCACTGATTGCGCCACCAGAGACTTGCCACCGATGCATTTTGAGCTAATAGCTATGTAGCCATGCTATATCGGATAGCTCTCATCGAGCCATGCACACACGGCTATTTTATAAAATGTTTCTTCAGCATAGTATGCGATAATACAAATATACAATACATCTTGACAAACTAAAAAATATTGAATACTGATGATTGCGGCTTATATCAGCTGGATTTATCTGGACTACACATGAATGCAGCTAGTTGTATTTCACTTGAATTTACATACTTCAATGCGTATTCGGACTCTCCTTTGCGTGACATCTTTGTAATATTAGGGCCAAAGGTGCTATAAAAATATATATCGCATTAGAATTATGTGATAACACTAGGGAATTAACGCAAAAATAAGCAAATAACACCGCACTCGCTGTAGCTAAAGGAGATAACCAATCCAATACACTAGTCTGGTGTGTATCAGTTCGCTGAAAATATTTGATCCGCAGACATATATCTCTGTTTGGAAGGTGATCCACGTACCGGGTACTATGCTGGAGTCTAGCTGTCAGTCAAAACAAATCCCTACTGTTGAAAGGACCATGCGTATGAGATGGCCTAAGGTACAAGTCAACAATTAAAGTAGTCAAGAATCGCTGGCAAAGCAAGAGAGGGATTTTGAGTAAACGAGCACACCTATAGTAATTAAAGCAGATAACTTGCTAAAAAATAAAATGCAAAACGCTTACAAAATATCAACAGTAAGCTGTAGCGCTACTTGATTTTTTTAAAAGATTTTCCGTAAGGCAATTGCCCGTGTACGGTTTTTTCATGTCATGGCTAAGTTTATTCCACTCCGGCATTTACTTTGTCTAAATTGGAAACTATGCAAAGCAATTTAAGAGTGGCCGGTCTGGGTCTCGAACCCAGTCTTCCCGAATGCAAGGCAAAGGCTTTGCCACTAAGCCATCTTGCCCGGTTGTAGGCATATTAAATATATTAAGATAAACATAGAATGTGCAAACAAAATGGCAACAGTGCTCACTCATTCACAATTAAAGTCGCTGGACACGGGTATCTTAGACAGCGGAGGTCGACTGCCTATCTTATATATATATATATATATATATATATATATATATATATATATATATATATATATAAATATATATACCAATTTGTATACATTTATTCAATTTCAAATCATTCACGGTCGGACCATGACATTTGGGTCCCTGCGAACGTGTGCACCATTACGGGGGGTCCAGTGTAGGGACCAATATATAAAAATATATACATATATACGAGTAAAGCTATGTTTAAACAAAATGCATATAGAGAGTATGTAAGGCAGGCCGAAGAGCTAATCAACGTTAGGTCAAACTAGTGTGGGACCGTTTTAAGGTTGTGGTAATCTCAGAATGCAACGTCGAAGCACAAGACGATGCCTCGAATGACCGGTCTAGACGTTACGCCAGCATCAATCTTAACATGCCAGGATAAAAGCAGGACAATCTACCTGAAGATATGATAGAACTGTGTAACTTGTAAAAAGAGTCAAGCCCGGTGGCGCGGTGGGGGCATTCGCCTGCGCCTCGCGACCGGAGTAGACACATAGGTACGCGGGTTCGAGCCCCACCGTTGCACATGTGCATTTATCGGGGTGCGTCTATGAAGCAAAAGCAGTCACGTGGACGTTAAGTCTTGGCTGGGTGTCAGCCCGAAAAATATTTTAACTTGTAGAAAGAATACCAAGGCCAGTAATAGAATCTTACAGGAATTACAAGATCGTTTTTGTAATCGATCTAACGTATGCGCTTGCCGGATTTGTACGTTCAGTACTAGCATCCTGCCGACAAAACGAATTTAAAAATTCCATGACTGCTATTTGTCGACGACTCAATCACCTGGACACATCTACGACGGCGTCGAAAGCACACTGGAGCTCAACGCCACAGACCAGACTCTAACCGCACCTAACCTTTAACCCGAGTAAGAGGCAGTAGTTATTTCCGACCTATCAGACCAAGCAGAACTACCTATCCGAGTGTGTTGGGACACAATGCAGTGAACAATCTGTGTGGGGTTTCCCAACGCAGTGATAACTACGACCAGAAAGAAAAAAAAATAACTACAATGGCGTACGTTTGTAGAAGGGCACCCCAAGGCAGAAAAAGAAACGAAGCCAAGATGACAAATGGTTAGGCGTCAGATAGACTTTATAGTTGCACAAGTCTACAGGCGGGTTGCGCAGGAACCCTTTACACAAATTTCATGATATTTTAAAAGCACGATTTTGTCCAGAAGGCCACAGTTGTGATGTACGCAGATGACAGTGGTCGCTCATCACGACCTGGAGCCTCGTCATCAAGCGCATCACTTCTCTGGCAAAGGTGTTCTTTATCTCAAGGGGGCTGGAAATGAACTCCATGAACCAAGGGCTGTGAAAGAGGAGGTCGATTGGCCGCCAAAAACGTTATACGTTGCGGTAGCCAATCTTTAGAATTTGTTAACTCTTCACTCGAGCAAACTAGGTTCCCTAGAAAAGCGTTTTACAATGTACGTGTACCTTGCCTGCCAATGCGGGCAAGGAGCCGCTTTGTGTACCTAATGTCAGATTGTGCACCGATTTTTGAGGTAATCCGATTAAGGTTAAAGACGCAGCGTACAGTATCATTCGAAAGCTTAAATTCAGGATGGGAAAATAAAGTGCAACAAGTCCGAGGCGAGGTACGAGACTTGCATATTTGCAGTGCTTCTGACCTCTAGTCTGGTCTTGCATGTGACAATCACCACTTCTAAACTATTCACATAGTTCATGGCTATCATCACCTCGTCTGTTCGGATACGAACTTTCACAGAGAGTACACGGAGTGTGTCTATCGACTGTGTCTGCCTGGCCCTAGCGAAAAGATCACTGCACTGCCTCTCGCGAATAACATGCCGAAAGCAGCTTACGGTATAGGTCTCAATGTTAGATACCTACTCAATATGAGTGGAATAAGTATCATGATTTAAAAAACCGAGCTTTGTACCGATGTGCAAACACACGAGTAAAGGGGAATAAAGATGTACACGCATGCCAAGTAGGTTTCCGTTCTCAATCAGTATAATCAGCCAACTTAAATATCTAATAAATAACTAGAGAGGGAAACGCCATATACCGCAAGACAACGTACTTAAGAGTTTTTTTCTCATTTTTCTGTTAACGTTGCTCTTTCCAATTCTTCATCATATATATATATATATATATATATATTTCATTTAATCAGAAATCGAAAAATGTATGACTTGAGCATGACTCTCCTAAAACAGATATATATATATATATATATATATATATATATATATATATATATATATATATATATTAATACATATGCTCTTCAACACCTTATTTATGTTCGCCATAAAACTCCTTAAAATTACTTTCCGAGTCAGATACACCGTCATGCTTACTGCTGAACAGAGAAGGATTAAACACTAAATGTTGAATACTCTATTTTTTATTATACCGTTTATTCCGTGTCCTTAACGTGTAGGCTGCGAACATACAACGTACAATTCGTATACCCGTATACTGTATGAAAAACAACACATTCTGTGTAAACAGTAATATGGAATGTATCAATATTAGATTATAAGCACACCATTTTGGCGACAAGCTGGACCCGTTGTTTCCCTGGCGACTGAGTAGATTGAGACCTATCCAAAAACAAAAACTCTATTAGCATCTAATATAGAAAGCATCATGTTGCCCGCGCGTATTATGGGGGTACTCAGCGGAATGCGGGGCGGATCGTGAATTAGTACCGAGTCACTAACTGTGACTTGTATTGCTACAAAATAATCCAGAATCGAATAAGAGCCACATGTAGATAGATCTACCTGATCTGTGAACGTTATCTCACCTGACGCATGTGTAGATATATATATATATATATATATATATATAGGCAGACAACAAGATAAATAGGTTCAATACAAAATGTATTATTTTTGCATGATTATTTTGTGAAGCAATTATGCAAGATAGTGCATTATAAAAACAAAAACAATTCTTACCTCTAAAGCACTTAATATATATAAAAAAAACGTATATCCCCTTTGATATCATTCTTTAAGTGGCGCCACTACCAAATAAAGTTGCAGTAAAAAAGATGCGAAAGTACACGTCTAGTCGTTGTACTAGGACTAACACATAGTGCTACAAACTGCATGTAAGACTTAGCAACATTTGCAGATAGCAGAGTTATATCTAGTTAAAGGAAACAATTTCCTCAAAGTCGATTTAAGATCGGTTTTATAGAACTACAAAAAAGTTTTTTGGTTTTGCCCGTAGAGAATCATTAAAAAACCGAAAAAACTTTTTGTAGACCTAATAGTTAACGCCTTGAGAATCATAAGACCAGATTTAGACAAAAGTATATATACTCTAATGTAAATATTACAGCCTCTCTTAGCATTTTTTTCTAGTTGAACACTTTAAGCAACGATCTTAACAATGTCTGACAATGACTAAGTGCCACTTTCACTTTGGAGGACCCCGTGTAGTGTTTTTCCGCACTGACCGCTAAACCGGTTCTGGCCGGCGGTGCCACGCCGCTACGTTGCTCAAAGACGAACATTCAACTAGCTTTTCAGCAAGCCAGAGTGGTTCAATAATAATATTCAAATAATAATAACAATATACAACGACGCACAGAATGAAAAGCAATAAAGACCACCGCGTAGGCCTCGCAGAACGCAAGCTGGCTGAAAGCGACATACGAGCCGCAGTACGTGCGCTGATGTCTTCTGACATTATCGCCCCCGTCGACCACAATACAGAAGAAAAACTTAAGCGCAAGCATCCTCCGCTTGACCATATCAGCAGCGAGAATATAAAAGCAATGAATGAGCCTACAATGGATGAACATAGACCTGTGTCAGACCTTCTAGTACTGGAGGCAGTGGGATCGTTCGCGCTAGCTTCAGGAGCAGGGCTGGATGGATTACGTCCACGACACCTAAAAGATATGCTAGACCAAACGATTCCATCTTCAACAAGATTGTTGGAAGAGCTTAAAGTTCTTATGGAGAACGCAATTAATGGTAGACTACCACCGTTCTGTCTCTCGATCTTCTACGGTGCAAACCTTACTGCTCTTCGGGAGAAAACAGGCTCTATACGCCCAGTTGCATGCGGACTGATTTTGAGGAGACTGGCAGCAAAGATAGTTTCGGCTACAAATAAGAGGGCAATACTCGCAGCTATAAAACCGCACCAGGTCGGTGTAGCAGTTAAGGGCGGAGCGAAAGCGGCAGTTCACGCCGCCCGAGCCTACGTTGAAGTAGAAGGACCTGCGCTCGTAATGGTTAAGCTAGACTTTTGCAATGCATTCAATACAATCCGAAGAGATTTGCTTCTACGGAAAGTAGAACAGCATGTTCCGGACCTACTGCCACTAGTCTGGCAAAGCTACAAAGAACCCTCACTGTTATCCTGGGATACGATGACGCCTATCGTTTCAAAATGAAAGTGGAGTTCAACAGGGAGACTCGTTAGGGTCCCCGCTCTTTATCCTTGGTATATCAGGCCTGGTCGCCCAAATGCAAAGTCCGTTCAACGTTTGGTACCTAGACGACGGAACACTCGGAGAACCGGCAGATATCGTAGCATCGGACATACGCCAAATTAAAGAATTTCAACAACAAGAAGGCCTATATCTTAATACAGAAAAATGCGAAGTAACTGCTTTCGGTGGATCCCACGAAGACAGAGCACGCGCAACAACCACGATATTATAGATTCTACCTTCAGCGAGACAACTAGACAAGGCTGATATGGAGCTACTAGGAGCCCCATTAGGCAGGAGAAAAATCCCTCAAGTGCTAAACGATCAAACAGCCTTTATCGAGGGCGTATCACCTTTGCTCAAGGGAATGCATCCATAATGCGCCTGTTCAGATACAGCCTGGAAGCGCCCCGCTTAAACTATATACATACTTCGTAGTACATCGACAGACCTCTGCCCAGATGAACTTGAGGCATATGATACTTCCACCAGAGAGATCATGAGCGAGGTGCTAAACGTCAAGCTTAACAACGAGATATGGAAGAGGGCAAGTTTACCTATAAAAGAGGGTGAACTTGACATAAGGAGTGCAGTAGACGTGGTTCCAGTATGTTACGCTGCTTCGCTGAACCAGTTAGGATCTCTGTCAGAATCGTTAGTAAGCCACGACGTGCAACAGCTAATTCACAAATATAAGATGGAAGCTAAATGTAAAATTAAGATAAAATTGAACCCGTTGGAAGAGCATCTATATCAGCGCAAACTAGACGGATATAGTAGCAGAAAGCTAGCAAGATATATTCAAGACTTTTTGTGTACTTGCCGTGAACAGGCGGTTTTTCAAGCCGCCAGAGATATTTCCAGTGGAGGCTGGTTTAAAGCCCTGCTATCTCCACATAATAATAATAATAATAATATTAATAATAATAATAATAATAATAATAATAATAATAATAAAAATATATTATTACATAATAGCTTTATTAACCGATGGTTGGTTTACAATATTGCGCGTACAGAGAAAGCACACATTCACATATACATATATTCATCACGGTTCTAAAAGTCGAGTCAACGGAACTGTTATATTGCATCGTTGAAAGTGATTTAAGTCACACTGTCTCCCGCAAAGTTTGCACAAGCATAACGCTGAAATTTAATGGAACTTCTCTCGAATACAGATCTTCATGTGGAATAATAATAATAATAATAATAATAATAATAATCAGCTCTTAGGATAGGCGCCCCCGTTTGCCAGCCCTTTTCCTGCCTGCCATGCGGCCAACCTGTCGACTCTGACGGTCTACACCCGTTAAGCTGTCTGAAAAGTCCCGGCAGACTCACAAGACACGCTGAACTCAACGCCATAGTACGAAGAGCCCTTAGAAGGGCAGGGATACCATCGACACCCGAGCCGAAGGGTCTTAATGGTAGCAATGAGCTGCGACCTGACGGGGTCATCATCCCGCTATGGTCACACCGGAAAAGCCTTGTATGGGATGATACGGTTTCATGCACGGCGGCCTTGTCGTATATATGTCACAGCGCAGTCGAATCTGGATGGGTAGCAGAGCCCGCGGATTCTGAAAAACGAAAGAAGTATCTCGAGCTATCAAGAAGCTACCACTTTGTGCCCAGAGACCTGGCTCGTTCTAAACGTTCATACCTCACAAGTGTTACAACTAAATGATAATAATAATAATAATAATAATAATAATATTACTACTGAGATATTTAATTATATATTAATACATGTTCAGACCTCACAATTGTATGATCAATAATAATAATAATAATAAACAATGAACAGCAAACCCCCTAAACCGAATCCCGATCATCTTCAAACCCGTCCCCAGCTAACATTCATCTGCGACGTCTGTAGAAAATCCGTAAAATCGCTGCGCGGACTACACATACATAGTGTGTTCAAAACGTATCGCGACTTTTGTGTTTTTCAAAAATTATTCATTTATTCATGAATATCTATTTTGTCCCCTTCAAAGTAATCCCATGAGATATTATACACTTGTGCCAACGGTTTTTCCAATCTTCGAAGCACTTCAAAAAACCATTTTTTTTTAATCTTGTTCAGCTTCTCCTTCGATGCCGTCTTTATCTCGTCAAGCGTAGCGTAACGTCGTCCTTTCATGGGCCTCTTCAGTTTAGGGAACAAGAAAAGTCACAGGGGGCCAGATCTGGGGAATACGGTGGCTGCGGCATCATTAGTGTGTTGTTTTTGGCCAAAAACTCGCGCACAAGCAACGATGTGTGAGCAGGGGCGTTATCGTGGTGCAAAAGCCAATTTTTGTTCTTCCACAAATCCGGGCGTTTCTGGCGGATTGCTTCGCGCAAATTGCGCATAACTTGCAGGTAATATTCCTTATTGACCGTTCTACCCTGTGGCAAGAACTCCTGATGCACCACGCCCCTGCAACTGAAGAAAACTGTCAGCAAAACTTTCACATTCGACCGAACTTGGCGCGCTTTTTTCGGTCTTGGTTCGTGCGGCAGCTTCCATTGAGATGATTGAGCTTTGGTTTCCACGTCATAACCATAAACCCACGATTCGTCACCAGTTATGACCCTCTGGAGCAAATTTGGGTCGTCGCGGACAGAGTCCAACATCTCATTAGCAATGTTCATGCGATGCTGTTTTTGGTCGCAATTGAGCAATTTTGGTACGAATTTCGCGGCGACCCGTCTCATGCCCAAATCATTGATAAAAATCGAATGGCACGAGCCAATCGATATGTTTAGGTCCTCAGCAACTTCTCTCACGGTGATTCGACGATTGGCCAATACCATTTTCTCCACTTCATTAATTTTTTCGTCTGTTGTTGAAGTGCTCGGGCGTCCGGCACGCTCTTCGTCGTTCACATCTTCTCGGCCTTCTGAGAACATTTTGTACCACCGATAAACGTTGCTTCGGTCCAAGGTAGCTTCTCCGTATGCCACAGTCAACATTCGGAATGCATCCGCGGACTTAATTTCGTTTTTCACACAAAATTTGATACAGGTTCTTTGATCCATTTTTTTGAATAGGTAAAAATCGAAGACGATCCAAAACACGTGCAAGCAAAGCAGCTGTCAACAATTAAGTGAACATTCAAAATGGCCGAGCTTGTCGGCATAAGTGAGAGACATGAGTACCAACATAACGCCACAAAAAATCGAAATTCGAATATACGTAACCCGCGAAAATTCAAAAGTCGCGATAACGATTGAACACACCTCGTACATAAAACCCGTGTTCACGGAGGACAAACCCACACACATTCCTTTGACCGGCCACCCGATGGCTCCGCTCCACATACTTCGACCCAGGACCAGAGAGACCCAGCCGACATTACCTCTGACAACGATCCAAAAACGTTTACCCGTATCCTAGCTCGTGCTCGCAAAAGCACGTAGCTAGTCAGGATAATCCCGAGAGGAGTCAGGGAAATCTGTTGCGCAGCTTACGCGGAAGCCCTCTCTCACTTCAACTCGAGACTAGACGCTGAATCCTGGCACAGATTAATGACTTTGCCGACACTCATGTTGCATATTCCAGAACTAAAAAGCAACGACATCACATTGTGCCAAGTAATTAGGAAGAACATAACAGATTCCCAATGGAAGACGCTGGATAATCTTTCTGATAGACCGCACCACAGCCTCACACAGTCGCGCAAGGAGCACCTCACCGACCGCCAGATTGTCGCAAGGGCAGAACGCAAGTTAGCTAAGGGAGACATACGCTCCGCCGCACGCACTCTACTTTCGACAGAGTCTTTCGCATTGCCCGACGACCGCACGACTCAGGAACTTAGAAGCAAGCATCCCTCTCCTCCGGCTCACGTCAGGGACCGCTTGATCAACTTTGAGCAACCTCCCACGGATGAGCCTTTCATCGTTCCGGCACAGCTCGTAGTTAATGCGGTTCGCTCCTTCTCACTAGCATCTGGCCCTGGACTGGATGGATTACGTCCTCGACATCTGAGAGATATGTTGGACAGCACAATACCTTCTTCCGAAGGACTACTAGCGGAACTGCGCTGTCTGACTAACTTGACTCTAAGTGGCAGGCTGCCAAGTTTTTGCCACCCAATCTTCTATGGGGCAGATCTGACAGCCCTGAAGAAAAAAGACGGTTCCATTAGACCGATAGCGTGCGGCCTTACTCTACGTAGGCTGGTTGCCAAAGTAGCGATTGCCATCAATAGGACGGCAATCGTGAAGGCGGTGGCACCTCACCAGGTTGGCGTTTCAGTTAAAGGCGGAGCTGAAGCTGCAGCACACGCAACTCGGGCTTTCACAGAGGCAGAGGGACCCCCACGAGTCCTGGTAAAACTAGATTTCCGAAACGCCTTCAACACCATCCGACGCGATGTTATCCTTAATGAAGTTAAAGCGAAAGTTCCACAAATGTTTCGCTTAGCGTGGCAGAGCTACGGCACGCCATCACTGCTGTCCTGGGGAGAGAATGAGCCTCTTCTCTCAGCCAACGGAGTACAACAGGGAGATCCGATTGGGCCCGCCTTATTTAGTTTAGGAATCTCAGGATTAGTCTCCTGCATGAAAAGTCCACTAAATGTGTGGTACCTAGACGATGGTATGCTAGGCGGCCCGGCGAACATAGTGGCCTCCGACATACGCAAAGTGCTACAGTTTGCTGAGGAGGGAGGCCTAACTCTTAACGCCTCAAAATGCGAGGTCATAGCTGTAGGTGGAACTTCCCACCAGCAGGATGAGGCATGCAAACTCATTGCAGACGCCCTGCCCGGTACAAAGATAATTGAGTTATAAGCGGGACGCCCTCCGGTGTATCAAAACTCGGCTATTGGCGATGCACGCACAGGCTACTTTATGCCTATGAAGATACAGCCTAGGATCACCTAGGCTAAACTACATTCTACGCACGTCCCCCACAGGTCACCACTGTGATAATTTGCAAGCATTTGACGAGGTGGCAAAGGAGATACTGAGTGAAGTTCTGAACGTGGCGCTTACCGACAGATCCTGGAAAAGGGCCACGCTTCCTCTCAGCGAAGGAGGATTGGGACTAAGGTCCGTGGCAGAGCTTGCTTCGTTGTGCTACGCGGCCTCTATCATAGAGTTCTCGGGGCTTGCGGAGACGTTGTTGGAACCGGATGTTCATTCTGTGCTGCGCGGAAGGAGGGACGAAGCTGAGCTGGCAGCTAGACAATCGATAGGCCATCCAATCCCCGACAGAGAGAGCGGTATTCATAGCTGCCCGTGACACTTTCAGCAGTGGCTTCCTAAGAGCACTTCCTTCACCACAGCTGGGCACCATGCTGGACAGCACCTCCTTCCGCATGGTGGCCGCTCTGAGAATAGGCGCTCCCATATGTGAGCCATACGAGTGTAAGGCGTGTGGAAAAACAGTGGATGAGGACGGACTGCACCCTTTGAGCTGCACTAAAAGCCCTGGTAGGGCTCCCAGACACGCGGAAATCAACGCGATCCTAAAGAAGGCTCTTCGTAGAGCCGGCATACCAAGCACCCTGGAGCCCAGGTTGGGCCTCGAAGACGACAAAAGACCAGACGGCGTCACCATCCCGCCATGGTCCAACGGCAAATGCCTGGTATGGGATGCCACGGTATCATGTACAGTGGCTCCGTCATACCTGATGCACAGCGCCATTTTCTAGGTCAGGGTGGGTTGCTGAACATGCCGAGATCGCAAAGAAACGCAAAGATTCTGATTTGGGGAGGAGATATCACTTCGTACTCGTCGCCATGGAAACGATGGACCCGATCAGCAAGAGCACAAGTATCCTCCTCAAAGACCTAGGTGTCAAAATTAGTGCTAACACGGGTGACCAGCGCGAGGGCGAGTTTCTGCGTCAGCAACTCTCGCTCGCAGTGTGTAGGGGAAACGCCGCCGCTATCATCGGCTCTATGGATTGAGAAGGGGGGGGGTGAGCCTACGCGGGTACACGTTTGGGTCCCACAATTGTAGGAAAATACTAAAAAAATGAATAAATAATAATAATAATAATAATAATAATAATAATAATAATAATTTTTTTTTGAACAAGTGTTTATTTTATCAATATGTACATGTATCACACTTATCAATATATTACTTATATAATATCTACAATATTGCTTATATTATTCTTATTGCTTGAGTGTCGGTGACCACTCAACATCATCTTGGCGTTGCCTCTCTGTAATTCTAATGACACTCTCTGTCGGAGGAAAGCGGTCGATCTTGGCTCCGCTATTCAAATTCGAATTCTAACGGCTGCCCAACCAACATTTTGAGTTTGGAACATTTAAAAACTCGCCGCGCCGACAATAAAAAACGGGATTTTCACTTGGAACCGCAAGGCATGAGAAGTGGACAGCCGCAGCAAAGTTAGCAACTGTTCTGTTTCAAAGGAGAAGCAACAGCAATGGCTAATGAGTTTCAATGTCCGTGGTGTTCGATGTGCTTTCCTACAAAGAGGGGTGTGCAGATTCACGCAGGAAGGACTCATAAGAAAAAGATAGCCGAGTCTAGTGGGCCAGCAGTGCTTCAACAGGCCGCTGCCACTCTTAGCAGCGTCTCACAGCCGCTGCCTTCTCCGCACGCTTCACAAGTAGAACCCTCTCCTCACCCCGCCAGCCAGTCTCCAGTGAACGGAGGCCCGACACCTGATGATCACCTGCCGCCCTCTTCTCCTCTTTCTCTTCACAAGCTACTCGCCAACGCCAAGATGACACGCAAGGTGCTGCGCAGGATCCCAAAGGGAGCGAGAATACCCTTGCGCGGACTCTTCCACCGTCTGCTTAAAGACGTCGTGAAAAAGAATGACGAAGCGAGCTTGACCGCGCTGCTCACCCTCGCCCCAAAAGTCCTCCACGTCGAAAAAGAAACCCAGGGAGGCCATAGCCTGGCCAGCGTAGTCAAAGAAAAGGTGGCCCTTTTCGAGGGTGCCGCTCTCACCTGCGTGGAAGCTGAGGGTCGAGGCAAACGTATATTGACGGATAAAGCTCGCGCTCAGATCGCTGCTTACAAGCTTTCCATGGATTTTAATGTGCGAAGCGCTATTAGGATCTTGTCTTCCGATGACACGATTGCGCCCGTAACGGAGGAGTCGATTAATGAGATGGTGGCAAAACATCCTCCTGCTCCTGCAGGGGACGTGGTACCACCGTCCCCTTTCGGCTTGCCAGGGGTCGGGTCGTGCTCAGGCGAGGATGTTGCCAAGGCACTTCGCTCCTTTCCATCCGGTGCGGCGGGAGGCCTCGACGGCCTCACGCCTGACCATCTAAAATGCCTTCTCCCTGCTAACGGAGACCACAACGATGTACTGGAAACACTCGCCAAAGTATGCGACATCATACGTAACGGGCAAGTTCCGGAGGCTGTGAGACACGTGATATATGGAGGGTGGCTTATCGCTCTGAAAAAGAAAACCGGAGGATACCGACCCATAGCCGTCGGCTGCACTCTGCGAAGATTGGCCACAAAGACCCTGCTTCCCCAGGTCAATGTGAAAAGCTACCTGCAGCCACGGCAGATGGGGTACGCCACTCAAAATGGTGCAGAAATAATTGCTCACACAGCTCGCACCTTTCTCGAACACAACGAAAAATGCTGCCTCCTAAAATTAGATTTTAAAAATGCGTTTAACTTAAACAAACGAGGACACCTCTTGACAGAGATTTCCAAGCACGCCCCGGCTCTCTATCCATTGATGCACCAGGCATATAGCAAACCGACTCCCCTAATGTTTGGTGAGGTTGAAATTAGGTCATCAGCCGGTTGTCAGCAGGGAGACGTAGCGGCTCCTCTTGCATTTAGCCTGCTTCTGCATCAGTACGTCAAGCAGGTGGCATCCAAGGTCCCTTTGTTTTACCTCGACGATGGGACCCTTCTGGACAACGATCCTTCGGTGTTACTCAGAGACATCAAGGATCTCCGAGCGTTCGAGCAATGGAGCGGGCTGCAGCTTAACCCATCTAAATGCGAGCTATTTCTGCAGGGTTTTGAGGACGAAGAGAGACAGCAGGTGATCGCTGAATTTAACAGCAACCTCCCGGGCATCCTTGTAAAGGATCGATGTGATTTGGACCTGCTGGGTACGGCGGTGTTTCCCGACATGATCGGTCCGATACTAGCCGAGAAGGGAGAACAACTTTCCCGGCTTTACCAGAGACTGGGCCATCTCGGTAGACATCAAGCTTACTTCCTGCTCCGGCACGCAATGGGAGTGCAAAAGGTCCTGTATGCACTACGGACCTCACCTGTCTTCCTTCTACCGTCCGAAACTCTGAACCTCGACGACCAGGTGAGGAGAGCCCTGGAAAACATCCTTGACCTAACGCTTGATGATAAGGCATGGACGCAGGCAAGTTTACCGGTCCGGTTGGGTGGAATGGGCATCCGTTCGGCCACGGACCTTGCCTTACCCGCTTTCCTTGCTTCGTCGCACAGCTGCGCCTCTGCAGTGGCCGCTACTGCCGGCGGACTCATCAGCCACCAACAAGACGCCGCTCGGATCTGGGATGCGCGTCAGTCTGGTCGTCCATCTGAGGAACAGGTCACTAGGCAGAAGGGGTGGGACCAAATCGCCACTCAGGCTACCCACTTAACTCTTCTGTCTGCCTGTGAGTTAGATATAGACGGTATTAGACTGAAAGCGGTTTCATCCGACGCTGCCGGAGCGTGGCTTGACGTGTTTCCGTCCGAGCTAGTCGGCAGTAAGCTGGCTGATGACCACTTCCGTGCCGCCAGTGGCCTCAGACTTGGCCTTGCCATGTTTGAGACAGAGGCATGCCCGTGTGGTGGAACGGTGGATGAACGTGGCCTGCACCGACTTAGTTGCACTAAGCTGGCTGGGCTTACGCAGGGCCGCCACGATGCCATAAATGACATCCTCGGGCGCGCTTTCAGACAAGCCGGCTACCGCGTCACACTGGAGCCTGGTGGACTACAGAGCGACGACAAGCGTCGACCGGACGGCCTTACCAGCCGAGACTGGAACCGCAATCGGCCGCTGGCATGGGACGTCACCGTCTCCGACACGTACGCTCTCGGCTATCGTGCACTAGCCAACGCGGGCGTCGGCAACATTATTTACCAACGGGAGATGCACAAACGGCGCCTATACGCGCATCTCCTTGAGGACCACGTTGTAATGGCCTTCGGCCTCGAGTCATCTGGCGTTTGGGGCAAGGATGCACTCAAACTGACAAAGGAGCTTGGGAAGAAGCTCTTCGAGGCCACAGCGGAGCCAAGATCGACCGCTTTCCTCCGACAGAGAGTGTCATTAGAATTACAGAGAGGCAACGCCAAGATGATGTTGAGTGGTCACCGACACTCAAGCAATAATAATAATAATAATAATAATAATAATAATAATAATAATAATAATAATAATAATAATAATAATAATAATAATAATAATAATAATAATAATAATAATAATAATAATAATAAAGAGACGAAACAAAAACAGCGAAAGCAATGAAGCTTCTGATGATGCGTCGATTTAGCCCGGGGACGACTCGGCTGGAAATCTCGCGGCGGAAGGCAACGTTACATAATAAACAACTATGCAAACCATTGCAACTGTTCCAGCCTTCATAATAATAATAATAATAATAAGAATAATAATAATAAAAATAATAATAATAATAATAATAATAATAATAATAATAATAATAATAATAATAATAATAATAATAATAATAATAATAATAATAATAATAATAATAATAATAATAATAATAATAATAATAATAATAATAATAATAATGATAATAAGAAGAAGAAGAAGAAGAAGAAGAAGAATTATTATTATTATTGGAAGCAAAGCTGACCAGACCGATTTAATAATAATAATTATTATTTTTTGTGTCTCAATAATAGAGCTGGTGCATTATTATTATTATTATTATTATTATTATTATTATTATTATTATTATTATTATTATTTATTATTATTTTTTGGTTTTACAATTGTGAGGTATGAACGTTTAAGCCAGGTTCATGATGCTCTGCTGATTTCCTCAATTCATGGCGCCTATGATAGAAGCCACGTTCCCCCTACACACGGCCAAAGACATCATCTGTCTCAAAAACATGGCCTCGCGTCGATCACCCGTAATATCTTCTATACGCTTTCCAAAATCCTTCAGGATTTTCGCCGTACCTGTGCTAATGGGCCCAAGTGTCTCTAATGCAATGGGTACAAAGTGGTACCTCCTTGACAGCTCGAGATACTTTCCTCGTTTTTCAGAGTCCGCGCGTTCTGCAACCCATCCAGATTCAACTGCGCTGTGACGTAGATACGACAAGGCCGCTGTGCATGAAACGGTTACATCCCATGCAAGGCTTTTACCATGTGACCATAGGGGAATGGTGACACCGTCCGGTCGTAGCTCACTACTTCCATAAAGACCTTTCGGCTCGGTTGTGGATGGTATCCCTGCCCTTCTAAGGGCTCTTCTTACTATGGCGTTGAGTTCCGCGTGTCTTGTAAGTCTGCCAGGGCTTTTTAGACAGCTTAGAGGATGTAGACCATCAGAGTCAACAGGTTGGCTGCATGAAAGACATGAGAAAGGCTGGCAGACGGGCGCGCCTATCCTAAGGGCTGACACCATGCGGAAGGAGTTGGGGTCCAGCATGGTGCCAAGCTGGCGGGAGGGCAGTGCTTGGAGCCAGCCCCCGCTGAAAGGATGTTAAGCCGCTAAAAAAACGGCACGTTTTCTTGATGATGTAAGGTAAAACGAGAAAATGTTGGTTCACGTGCTCTTTCAGGGGGCCGGGGTCAAGTTGGCTCCTCATCGTCGCATCTGCCAACATGGTAGTTTTCTTTAACACGATTGTTGCATCTTCATTAACAAGTGATTCCGCTAGAGAGCCAAATTGATTCAATGATGCAGCATAGCACACTGCGGCGAGGTCAATAGACCTTCTAATACCAAGGCCTCCGAAGGTTATTGGAAGGCTTGCTCTTTTCCATAAGTTCTCCTCTAAACTAATGTTCAATACCTCACCCAGAATATCCCTAGTAGTCTCGTCGTAAGCAGCGAGGTCTTCGGTATATGTGAATGTCGGGGATGCTCGCAACAAATAGTTAAATCTTGATGACCCAAGACTGTGCCTCCACAGACAAAGGGCCGCCTGTGGGTGCATATTTGTCAAGCGTGGGCGGATTTTTACAAGAGCTTCTCGCTTTGCGCGAAGAACCCGTGGGATTCCTTCACACATGACGGGAGCACCCAGAATATCTAGGTCCTCTTGTGTCGTGCAAATTATTCCGGGAAGTGCTTGCATGATCACTTGAATAGATTTCTCTTGCTCTTGCGCATTGCCTCCTATTGCTGTAACCTCACACTTAGAGGCGTTGAGCGTTAGCCCTCCCGTTTCCTCGAATTGTAGTACGGTTTGTACATCCTTCGCCACAACGTCCGCGGGACCACCCAAGATTGCATCATCCAGATACCAGACGTTAAAGGGGCTCTGTAGACTTGACACCAGATCAGAAATGCCAAGACAAAACAGCGCTGGCCCTAGTGGGTCTCCCTGTTGGATACCGGTCCTGGACTCTATGGTTACATCTGTATTCCAAGCGAGCATTGACGCACTTCTGTAGCCCTGCCACACCATCGGTAGGAGTCTTGGAGCCTTCTTTTGTACTTCATCAAACATTTTAACTCTTCTTAATGTATTAAACGCATTTCGAAAGTCTAGTTTAACTAGCACTCTTGTCAGGCTCTCTGCCTGCAAAAAGGCACGCGTAGCATGCACGGTGGCTTCTGCTCCTCCTCTAATGGCAACCCCAACTTGGTGAGGAGAGACCGCTGTCACAATGGTATTTTTATTCACAGCCATGGCAATTTTAGAAGCCATTCTTCGTAAGGCCAGTCCGCACGCAATGGGTCTAATTGAGTTATCTTTTTTTCTAAGGGCGGTTAGGCTTGCACCATAGAAAATCGGTAGACAGAATGACGGCAAGGTACCATTAATTACTGTAGTCACAAAGGTACTCAGTTCGTTTAGTAGCCGTTCAGATGAGGGAATCGTCTGGTCGAGCATGTCACGTAGATGTCGAGGACGCAGACCATCCAAACCGGCTCCACTTGTGAATGGAAAAGATTTAACAGCCTCATGGACCTGAAGTACGTCAATCTTACCAAGGTTTAAGGCGACCGGTTGTTGGAGCTCTATGCGCTCTTGGCAGCTAGGTGGGGAACGTGGATGTTTGGCCCGCAGTTCAGACTCTGTGTGCGCGTCGTATGGTGCAATTATGTCTGAGGACAGCAGGGCTCGAGCGGCAGAACGGATATCACCCTCTGCTAATTTCATCTCTGCTTGGCGTATACTGTTTATTATTATTATTATTATTATTATTATTATTATTATTATTATTATTATTATTATTATTATTATTATTTTTTCTCTGCTCTGATTATTTATTATTTATTATTATTTAGTTAATACAAGTGTGAGGTATGAACGTTTAAATCATGTTTATCCTGCTCTGTTCGCTTTCTGTCAGTTCATGGCGCCTATAATGGAAGCCACGTTCCCTCTACACACGGCCAAAGACATCATCTGTCTCAAAAACATGGCCTCGCGTCGATCGCCCGTAACGTCTTCGATTCGTTTTCCGATGTCTTGCAGGAGTTTTGCTGTACCTGTGCTGATGGGGCCGAGTGTCTCTAATGCAATGGGTGCAAAGTGGTAGCTTCTAGATAGTTCTAGATACTTCCTCCGTTTTTCAGAATCCGCACGTTCTGCTACCCATCCCGATTCGACTGCGCTGTGGCGTAAATATGATAACGCCGCCGTGCATGAAACCGTTACATCTCATACAAGGCATTTTCCGTGCGACCACAGCGGGATGGTGACCCCGTCAGATCGCAACCCACTGCTGCCATTAAGACCTACCGGTTCGGGCGTAGATGGTATTCCTGCCCTTCTAAAAGCTCTTCTCACTATGGCGTTGAGTTCAGCGTGCCTTGTAAGTCTGCCGGGGCTTTCTAGACAGCTTAACGGGTGTAGACCGATAATTATTATTATTATTATTATTATTATTATTAAATCGGTCTGGTCAGCTTTGCTGGATTGCTTCGCATAGGCCCTAGTAAGTTGATAATGTTACCGACACCCAGGCATGGATTTCTCTATTATCATTCAGTCCTGCAGTCCTTTGTGTCTCTCCGAGGAAAATCGATTTAAAGTCGCTGTCGAACATCATCGGTGATAATAATTACCAGTTTAGCACACATATTTTATTCGAATGCTGATTGCGTTGCCAGACTAAGACAGAAACACTCTTATTCCTAAACAGACTTAAACGGCCTGACCCTTTCCGCACCTGTCGTCGTCTCAACAACTCTCCTGTAATTAAAAAAAAAACAATTACTCGTTCAGGGTAGCGCTCCCAAATGGTTTCGCTACCGCGATTGCATACAATAGATAGCAAAGCTAGCACTTTAGCTTTGGCTCTGACAAAAGTCAGCGACGTACTACTTAAAACCACCCTTCGAATATTTACCAATGGTCTTTGTAACCAAGCTCTTTCACAAGAGGTACAGTTCGATTTGCTTGGATCACCACTCTTTTTCTAGTCGATCAATAAGTTTGGCTAGCAAAGCGGAGGCGTAGCATAAACTTCCTAGATTCTTCAAATGGCCGAGACTGGAACAAAGACCCGCGAAATGGCTTGAGTTTTCCATAAGTGTGGAGACTTGGCTCACTTTTAAAAAAGGCCAAGCAAAAAGGCCAAAATATTTCGTTTGTAATGAGGCGGAGTATCGCACCGACGGAATGGCTGTCCTGCCTATGGCTAAATAGGGTCGAAGAGTTGAGAACCTCGGCCAATGAAAGCAAGAAAGGCGTGGACAAGATAAAAAAGGAGGCTCTGAACGACGGGAAGCCAGATAGCGCTGCATCGACGGATTCCCTCTTCGCCCCCGCCGAGAACAGCAAGCAAAATAAGAGGAACAAGCCACAAATGTCGGCACGTAGCAAGCACCAATTAGAAACCGCAATAAAGGTGGAAATTATTCAAATAAACCAAAACCGTTGCCGCGCGGCACACCAAGCGAATCTATTGCCAAAAGCAGAGCTAGCAACAGAGCGGACTACATGGTTAATGACGGCGGAAGTATGGCGATATGGTGGCCAGGCTATAGCCGTGATCAGGCAATGGAGATTCGAGCGAGGAGGATCCACGCGGATAGAGGTCTACAGGGTAGCGGTACTATACAGCTGCGACTTTTCGTCAAATCGACATATCGGTGAAATCGGGGTCTTCTTTTGGAACAAACGTAACAGTGTCCAAGGACACGCCCGAAAGAAAATCGTAATCACTAGGGATTTTAACGCTGACAGTACAACCTAGGACAGCAATATCACGTCAGAGCAAAACAGCGACTTCATAAGTGAATGGCGGGACTAAACCTTTTAGGCGGGGCTAACAACGCTTCTTCATTGATCTTACACTAGCAGACGAGGCAACACTGCCAACAATAAAAAACAGGAGAGTCGTGAAGAAAGAGGAGTCGTTAGTGATCGAACTCTCAGGAATCGAAAACGCTGGCAGATGCGCCGCCTCGATCGAGACAGCTACATCAGGCCATGGATGAGAAAGCTCCGCAGATGGTAGAGCAGAAGGTGGAAGAGAAGCATGTACTTTCGGACACCCAGAGCCGATCCACGTAATATGCCCTGAGGTGTGTGCTTCGTCTTGCTCGCGAAGAGGCCACACGACCCCTTAAAATGCACAGATCCAATTTACTCATTTCTCTTAAAGATAGAATTGCATTTAATATAGCCAGCTGGAGCACTAAATCGGCTGCATTGGCACGAAATGGAATCACGACCTACATACGACGAAATATGTAATGGTTTACGCAGATAATCTCGCGCTAATTGTCCCTGGGAAAAGAAGTTAGAACAGGACCCTGATTAGGGTATCCATTTGGATGAAGAGTCATTATCTGAAACTGGCCTCACAGAAGGCAGAGGTTATATACCTTAAGGGATGAAAGAAGACGTAGGTAGATCGGACACGGAATCGCCATTAAACGGTATATCTTTCGCGGCCCACATATCTTAGCGAACTAAGAGCAGCATCGTCGCTATGATCTCAATCCCGGCTCCACAGAAGCTCTCAGTAAAAACAACTCTAATACTGTCTAACCTGAAGGTGGCCTCGGTGGCATCATATGGTATCACATTAATTTGGAAACACCTATCCGCTCAGAAGCTTAGCGCTCTCGACACGGTGAAGGCAAGTTCCGTAAGAGGGTTTTGGGCCTCCCTAGAAACGCACAAAACAGGCTAACTTATAGTCTGTCGAGGACCACGCCGTTCATCGATAATCTGGTAAACCGCTTTCAACTTCCAACCACCGCGTCACTGCAAGAGTTCCGTAGGCACTTCGAGCAGAAGATGAGAGAAGTGCCATACGCGTTCTACAAAACACCGGCAATGTTGGACAATACATGGATGGAACCGCTCTTCGAGAAACGACACGTTCTCACCCGCTACTCCGTCCACGGGTTCCACCACAAACTTTGCCACCGCACTGGGTTCCATAACCCTTACGATAAGTATTGCTGCAAATTTTGCGGCCTTTTTGCACCAAATATCATCATGAAACATGCCGGTCAGCGCCAGCTATCTGAGCATTAGATCGCTGACATTTTCCGGAGATGCGTATACGACGTTTTCTATATATGTCCAAGATTAATAGAAACGAATGCCATTTCCGACATTAAACGAATACTGGAGTGAAAGCAATACCGAAAAGTGATGTAATAATAAATAAAAAAAGTTAGGCATTTGGATGTAATCCTCGAGCCTTACAGGCTAAGCCCGTTTAAGTCATGTAGGACAACCGAGTCTTCCAAGACCTGACAAAAATTTTGTCTTTATCGGCGAGAGCCTTCGGTCAAACACTGCCAACTGGCTTCAGTGGCGGAATCCATCTTGTATGCCTCGCAGAATCCATTGCCTTGTATACCTATCTGAGCGGAAATAAACCTCAGAACGGCGCGACGCCTGCAAGCACAGCGACGAATGGCGATCCGGGTGAGCAGGACGTATAGAACGGCCTTTACGGCAACCTTTCTGGTCCTTGCCAGGATGCTACAGTGGGGCCTGTTGGCAGGGAAAGAAGCGAGCGACTGGATCTGATCACAGCTAGAGAGGTCACCGCGCATGCTTGGCAGGGCGAGTGGAGCACCCCGACGGTCAACAGCTGGGCCTTTAGACGAAACAGCTTATATATACGGACCTTCAGCCCTAGTACAGCTACGGCTGTCCATGGACAGTCATCGTACGCCATTCAAGTGCTGACGGGACACGGACAGTTCCTGTATACATGTGTCCCATATAGTAAGATCACTCTATAGACTTAGAGCAGACAATGAAGACACCGGAATTCAAAGCGACGCACGTAATATACACGCAGACGATGACGGGAAGCGCAGAGGGTACACATTGTAAGCTGGCGTTGTTGTAGTGGCGATGTGTGTCGTGTGGGAACGGGTCAGTCGAAGGTGGTATATCAGTGGTCGCTGCCATGTTAGAATACCCTTTCTCTTTCGTCTCTCTTCGAGCTGATTCACCTGCTCAGCGCCGTCCGGGGGCGGCACACCATGCTGCGCGGCAGACCAGCGACCCAAAGGTGAGTAAGAGCAGAGTTTATATGATATGCATCGTGTGAGGTCGGTGTGAGCAAAGCAGACTAGGTATGGAGGTGTTCAGTGTGCGGCCCTCACATAGGCGCGCCTTGCTTACTGGCTATACGAGTGATTCTGACGAGGGCCTGTAGCTCTAAGGAGTTCGACTTCAATTTTCGCTCTAGACATCCTGGATGCCGTCCTTAAGACTGGCCCCGCGGTCATTACGTCTACCTCTCTTGCCGAGGAGAGAGTCTTTCGCATCCAAGACCCTCTGGCACAAAATAGATTTTCATCGAGAAATTGAGTGGTATCCAAGACAGGCTTGGTGGTGTGGCGGTGCATTCATGTTGGATGGCAAAGCCACCAGGTTGGCTGAAGTAATCAAATAAATACAACTATTTGATTTACTGAAAAGCACTGTATCACATTGCGGTGGCTGAATATGCAGAATAAGGTGCCCACACAGCAGAACAACAGATGAACAAAGTACGCTTGAGGATCTTCCCCTGCATTCTGAGTAGTTGTCACCCCTATACGAGGAACGTTTGTCGAATCTCATTGAAGGAACCGCTATCGACAGCGATAGACTCAGGGCCGTGTTCGCGAAGAACCGGACGATGGTAATCCGAGCAAGTAAAGGCTACAATAAATAAACTGGTCTTACAGGATATTCCCTTCCGTCATAACGCTAGCCAGATTGAGCTATGATAATTTCCTTGTTCTAAATGAGATCGCCATCTTCCGAAGAATTATTATCCGAACTCCCTAGTCGACAACATTTTAAAGGTTCTACAAAAGGTAGTATAGTCTGAAGTCGAACAACATATCGATGCCTCGAACTTTTTTCGGTGAGCCAGTTTTGCTTGCGCTCTATGGAGCTCGCCTTCGCGCACATTTCGCAAGAGATAGCGAGGTCCTGTAAATAGCACATCGAACGTCGGGACTCTGCGTCGGTGTCTTTCTCATTGTCGCTGTCCTATCTTTTTCTACGGCATTATTTCTTTATCTACTGATTTCTCAGAACGGACGCAGGCGGTAAAAACTAGATAGTGTTGAATTGTCTTCGCAGGTGACAAATCTTTTCTCAGACTCTAAAAAGTCCAAACCTAACTATGCACGAGACCACCAGTTGGAGTGATCATTTAGACGTTATTACGCCGGAATGCTACGTAGCAATTGCTTGTATACAACTACTTCGTAGGGAATTCAGCAAGTCGGCGGGTGCTATGCCAAACCGGTGAGTCATACCGGTGAGCTGTAATAGAGTATTAGTAGTAATAAACTGTAAGAGAGTCTATTTGCCACTGCCTCGTCTCCTAGCTGTTTTGTCGACAGTTTGGACCAAAGTTCCTAGCGATTCGGATGCCCACTTGTAGCTGAATGCTTACTCGAAGAGCGCTTGTTGGATGACGACTAAGCTCTTGTCGCCTCTCATCGTCTGTAAATGTGCTGTAAAATTGCATGGTTCCTACTGGTCAGGAGCGTCCCACGTGCACTCGCATTGTGCATTGTCTGTTATGAATGAAGTACGTCAGGTAGTACATTATTTAACTATTTCAAGGCAGCTAGCTATTCGATGAGAATCGGAGGAACGCGGCGACAAAGTTGAAATTCACGTGCCGTCAAACTGTAGAGTAATTTCGACGTTTTTTAAAGCAGTGGCGACGTTTCAGACAGTTCGTTTTTCATTAAAAAAGAATTTCGATTTTGACCACTAGCCTATTGTCGTTATGCCTGGGGGACATCCTACAGCTCAGCTTCATAGCCTTCCTGTAGTGTTTCCTGTAATTTTCTACGCGGCGGCACGAAAGAGCTTCCACAGGCTTACTTGCTAGTCGTATGCCAATTGAATTTGAATTTGACTTTGTTTATTGACATTTCTTATAAGATAATTGCACACGTTAATTTCAAGCTCCTCTAAGCACATAGCCTGTTCGGAGCCTTTTTTACGAGATAGCAATGTATAATTTGTATTTGTAAATTTTATTTACAACATGTTGCAACATAGTCGTATTTTTTGTATTACCTTTAACCAGATACCAAAGTTTCACGATAATGCTCTCTAAGATCGCATTTGAATTAAGGCAGAAACTTTGACTGCCTGACGGAGGCCAGTATTTTGTTCCAGTAGGAGACCCCAATGTTTCTGATTGATAGTTTTGAGTGGTTGGAGTTGGCAATGACAGAGTAAGCAAGTGTGTTACCCCTTGTATATAAGGTATTGCTAATGTTGCCAAATCTTATAAATGTGGATGCACTTCAAAGAGTATACGCTTAATTTCAACTACGAGAGAGTATTCTATGTTTTGGAAACGGCAGAATGCTAATGTTTTTGTAGTGCGGTTGCGCCGAATTTCGCATCCAGAGGTCCAGAGTTGTTCTCAGTGCTCGTTTTTAGAGTCGGTGAAGCGACCCGTTAAGACGCATCTGTGTTAAGCCGTAAACTTCTACAGCTTAAGTCAGGTGGCTATGGACGCAGGAAAATACATCGCCATTAGGCTGCTTTGAAGAAGAATTCGTCGATCAAATCATTAACTGGTAACAAGTGTACAATGCAGCTAATGCTGACTTTGTAGCCAGCTTTACTACAAGTACGATTCGTGTTTTGCGGCAGTCGTTGACGAGAATTCCGTTGGTAGCACACACAAAGGTGTATTCTTTCCTGATTTTAGACGCCTTAGGCGCAACGTTAGCAAGTTCTATATATGGAGCCGCAAAGTAGGCTCACACGAACTAAAGACTGCCTACTATAATTCTTTGCAGAGATACAGGCAGTCCCTGCGACTTATTTTCAATCACAGGTTTATAAAACTAAAAATTACTACTTCTTATTATGCTTGGAACTTAATTGGTGAGTCTTGTGGCAAAAGAAACTCTAGCGCTATATTACCACCGACGCTTGAACTTGATTGCGGACAGCAGCTACAAAGTCTGCACGGTGTTGCCGATGAGCTCAACAGACACTTCGCAACCATTGGGTCAAACACGATAGACGGCATTCTCTTGCCCGCTCGCCAGTACAGTTAACTTATCCATTAACACTGCTTCGTTTTGCAGCTAGGTTAAAGAACGTGAAAATAGTTCCTCTATGCCAGAACAAAGAAGAGTTGCCGACTACCGTCCTATATCTTTCGTCGATTACTTGCCCAAAGTTCTCAAGTAACTGGTGATTGGGGAAGTCAAAAGGTACCTTGACTTGCGACGTGCACTTGATGGGGTCAGTGTAGTGTCCACCACCCCCATGACCGGGCGGCGATCGTTACGAGGGGGAGAATGTAGGATAGCAGTGTCCGTTAAGCAGCGCGGACATAGACAGCGTCGGTTTTCGGGCAATGCCGAAGCAAGCTAAATACATGGCGCCAATTAGAAGATGCCGCCACCCTACTAGCGAAGACGCGGGAAGTCACTAAATGCGCGGGCAATCTGTGAGTATATAAGGAGGCATGAGAATAAACGAGTTAGTAGTCGTTGGTGCGAGCCAGGCAGAGGACGTGTGTTGTTAGAGTGAGCTTGTAACGATCGCCGCCCGGTCATGGGGGTGGTGGACACTACAGTCAGGTCGTATCTATTTGAATGAAGACAGACGATTAAAGTTGGTCACGTTGAATACACGAGTCACTATCGGTAATTGGCTAACCTTACATGTCCATTATTTGTATGAAATTCCTCCTGCTTAGAATTTCGGCGAACGATATCGGTATGACGTTTGCGTACGCGCATGACACTATTTTCCGGGAACTTAAGTATTGTTAAAATGCAGTTTCATCAATAAATCAAATCTTGTATTTTATTGTATTTTGCTTACGAAAACTTAAGAACTATAAACGTGCAATTCTGTCAATAAACTTCAAATTAGACGAATGCATCATTGTGTCTCCCTTTCATGGAATACACTGTGGACGTGGATCGATCCACGGTAATATTTCTGCGAGATAGTGCCGCATTAAAGTTTGTAGTATATGGCAAAGACGTAACACTCGTTACCAATATTAATAAGATAATAACATTCCCATCCTGAAGTTGCAACACTAATGAGAAACTACAATTAAGAAGGAATAAACGTCATATCATATCATACCAGGTTTCAGGCAAAAACGACACTTAGTTTGCGACTGCCGGATGTTGAAGTGAAGCGTGGCAGCAGCCGTCGTAGAAGTTAAGATATGCCTTTTGTGCCTGAATTAAGCATGTCTTTAAAATTTCCAAGGACATCTCCAAGGGCAAAGCATTCATAGGAGCATATTACTTTACACTTGTAAACTGTTTATAACACGAGCTGCAAACGAAACGGCCGAGATTCTCGCGCTAAGGGTAACATTTCACCACGACAACGCTCCGGCTTACACGGAGTTACGATTCGCGATAGCAAAATCGCTCGAATTAAGCTTGGAATTGCTGCCCGATTTACCATATTTCTTTAATCTGGTTTGCTACCCATGTGACTTCGTCCAGTTCCCAAACGTCAAACTCTGGCTCGAGGATAGTATATGTTCGTCCAAGTCAGAGTATGGGAACACCTCACTCGGGCAAACTTTGGTTTGCTTGAAAGGTGTTTTACAATGTACATGAAGCGAGTACATTGCCTGTCAATGCGGGCAAGGAGCCGCTTTGTGTACCTAACGTCAGGCTGTGCACCAGTTGTTGAGAGCATTCGATTGAGGTTGAAGACGCCGCGTACAGTACCATTCGAGAGCTTTATCTCGGAATGGGAAAATAAAGTTGAACAAGTCCGACGAGAGGTCGGAGACCTGCATGTTTTCAGGGCCTTTCACCTCTGGTCTGGTCTTGCGTGTGACAATCGCCACGTCTATACCAGATACATAGTTCATGGCTATCATCACCTGGTTTGTTCGAATACGAGCTTCCACGAAGAGTACACCGAGTGCCTCTGTAGACTGTGCTCTCAGGCGTGTACGAAGTTTCATGCATCTGCCTGCCTGGCCCTTGCGAAGAGATCACTGCACTGCCTCTCACGTATAACATGCCGCGAGGAGCTGAGTGTATAATTGTATAATATGTATAATTGTTCATGTTATATGCATACTCAATATGAGTGAAATAAATACGATGAATGAATATGTTCGTCCAAGTAAGAGTCATCGCCGCTGTCGATGCGTATTTTGGCTAATGACGATTGTATTATAACTATGTGTCATCTTGAAAAGCAAACTATTGCAAAAGAAAACAAATATATATATATATATATATATATATATACGAAGGCGAATCGAAAAATTCTGAAAGATATTTATAAAACATAATATTTATTTAATTTTCTAAAGTGTTTCTGTTATCTTCATATTAGCTCCCGCCCGCTGCAATGCACTTATCCCACTTTCTTTCTCACTCTTCAAGACATTTTTAAACGTGTCTTTCGAATCGAGTTGAGTTGCTTCTCCGAATTTGTATTTATTTTCTCCATAGTCTTGAAACGTTAATTTGCTAAAATTCAATACGGGGGAGGCAATGCGCTGCCAGTCCTCGGACGCATAAAATATCGCTCAAGATCGTTAAAACTCATCCCTGAGATAATTCCAATTCTTCCGCGATCTCCCTGATCTATAAACTTGAGCGCAATTATCACGATAGGATAAATAATGCGATCGCACCAAGCTGATTCAAGATTTCGACTAAAACTCCAGAATGTATCATATTATTTTAAAGCATTAGTGGCCCGTTAATATTTAGTATTGTTGTTAACGACATCTTTATTGTTAGCGTTATTACCGTCCTTTACATGACATGATCCAAAACAGAAGTTGCTCAATTTAAAAAATCCAGGAGGTCAGACGTCAACCAATACTAAAGCCTTTGCCTGCGGTAATCGCACGCTTAACATACTAGTTGAAACAAAGTTTCTGGGTTTCGTTCTTAATGAGCATTCAACGTTCCAGGCGCACATAAAACACGTTAGGGAAAAATTGTCAGTAGCGTAGCCCCCATCTGCGCACTCGTATAATCCTCCTCTGCCACAAGTGCACAATCGAGGTTTGCACTCTTTAATTTAGGTGCTACATTGTAGAAGAAGTTGCTTAGTGATATTAGGACACCTGAATCATTTAATCAATTCAAAAACGCTGCGAGAACGCACTATTTTACTTGCGTCGGATAAAATCTTTACTATAAAATATTTACACATTCTATAGATACATAATTGTAATAATACGAGGTACTATGGTGATAATGTATAACATTTTACTGTAGCTTGTAACTACATTTAATATAATCATTTTATTAACGGTGGGAACAGGACAATCAAGTCCCTGCGAACGTGTGCACCTTTACGGGGGGCTTAGCATAGGAGCCAGCCATCTCTGGAGAGTTCCCTGGACCGAGGCCGCACTGCCCCGTTGCACATCCAGCGACAGGCGCTGTCTGAGAAAATCGCCCGTTCGCTTATCTACGCTGGCTCGAATTACTCGCTTCCCGACCTTCTACAGCCAACCGCAAATGGACAAGCCCGGTCCGCGACGGGTCTTGAAGGCAAGTGGGTAAAACCTGTACGGGTACCTGATATTCTGGTACTTTCTCATCTTACCTGCCTCAACTGTAGAGCTGAAGCATAACCGGCACGGGCCGCGCCAGCACTGACCATGGAGGGCTAACAAGTCAGTAACTGTCGCGTGCTAAACCAGCATGCAGCCGCTCTCGAGCGGCACTAAGGTCAGGCCATCAGGTCTCCTCCCGCCTTTCCTGACCACGTCTCCACAGACGCTGGTGCGACCGTGCACCGGGTCCGCCCCCCAACGAAGTCGGACCGCAATCTTCACTGACTCGTCATCTAACAGTGTCTAGATTCGAGCGCAGGTTATGGTGTGGAGCTATGCGCCGGCCCCATTGGAGAAGACGGCGCGCAGCCTGGCTCTGTTAGCGTCCGTGAGGCATCCCGCAATGAGGTTTTCAACCCTTTGCTCATATTAAGTTGCTTACCAGTTTCTTTGACGCCAAGCTTCGGCGGGCTTGTGGCCCGTCAAAGCACGTCCTGCAAGGCGTAATGTGTTTGTGTTCCTGCCATGTACTGCGTATGCAACTACCAGTCAATACTCACAGTGGATGTAACCAAGCAAGCAAGTAAGTTAAGTACTCTATTTCCAGTTAGCCAGAGCCGGCCAAGCGGCAATGGATATTTTATTTCTAGGCCATCATCCGTCCACTACGAGCTTGGAATCGCCTTGCGGCATATCTTTATTGCGCCGAGAACCAAACATGTTAAGATACCTAGGGGTTCTCCGACAGTTCTTGTGGCAGCAGCATGGCTGCTAACTCTCAGCTGTGTGTGCTTTATCATCTGTTCTCAATGATCATCATCGCTTACACAAAATTCGAACAACATGCGGGGTCGGTCGGTCGAACCGGCGAGACCTTGCTAAATGACAAATATTTTGAATGGCGCACTATTTCCGCACTACTCGAAAAGATCGGCGTAGACCGCCCGCTATACAAACAACTCTCGGTCACAGTCTCAGGCGCGTCATCATCACGCTGATGACATCGATATGTTTACATTCGATATCTGCAAGTTCATCCATCGCCTCACCGCATGCCCGTTCCTCAATTCCAGCCCCCCCACCTCTACTCTCATGATTGGCTGGTTGGTTTAGTTCGCTAACCAAAGCATGTCTTGGTAACGAACGACACAGTAAATAAGCACACAGCCGCTTTTTCTCGCCCTCCCCCCCCCCAATCCTATATCGCTGACGAACTGCCGACGACATTACCACCACCATGCCGTTGTCGTCGTCGTCATTGTTGTTGTTGTTGTTGTTGTTGTTGTTTGTCGCGTTGTCAATATCAGGCGTATCGCTTGTCAATGCGTTCATTCGGGGATGAATGCAGGTTTTCTGTGCGACAGCTACTGCTAGCTCCATCTGTTTATGTCTGATGACTAGATAGTAGTAGTAGTAGTAGTCTATCTAGTGGCAGGTCTGTCTAACAATGATCACAGTCAGCGAGCTGTGTTGTAGCCAGGCTCAGCAGTAGTCGAAGGAAATAATTCGTTTCGATTCGATGCGCGTGTTTGCTGAGGCTGTGAGGCGAAATATGCGAGCCAATTGTGCGAGTCGAATCATGTCTTCTTGGTCGCTACTTGTGTAGATGCTGCCGCTGCTGTTGCTGATGGCCACTGCTGCAGCCAAGTTAACGCTGGTAGAAGTAAATTTGGTAGCTCTTGAACAATGACTCATCTCGCGATGTCTACCTAATCCACTAATGTAACGACACTATTGTTACTCCATCAACGACTACGAGACGATTACAACAACAACAACAACAACAGCGCCAACGCAACACAGCCGCTGAGACGTCTGTTGAGCTGTTCGCTACTGGTGGTGTGTGCATGATAATCTAGAATAATAGTGCATGATAAAAATCATAATGAGGACTTGTTCTTCTTAGCTTAGGTCGTTCGTTGTCTGTTTGTTGATTGCTGGACTCATCGATTGATCGATTGATTGATTTGTGGTGGCGGAGGTAAATGTGTTTGACGTCCGACGACCGGCGGCCGCAACATTAGTCGTACAAGTTCGGAAGAAGACAGGAGTGTGACAAGGTGACAGTAGTAGTAGTGGTAGTAGTAGTATCATCACCTGTGTCTACAATTGTTGATTGGCTGTGTTGTAGACGATCGTTCGTTCGTAGGATTAACATTACAACTCCACCATCGTCGTCGTCGTCGTCGTCGTTGTCGTCGTCTGTGTCTTTGTGCTGCTAGTAAAAGACTGAGGAAGATCATTCGAAGCGCAACAACAACAACAACAACAACAATAACAGCCAAAACATTAGCAGCATCAACAACAACAAAAACAGCAGCAGCAGCAGCAGCAGCAGTAAGAACAACAGCAACATCAACAACGACAACAGCAACAACGACAACAATACGCAGCCACTTGCAGTTTGATCGTCGCCGCAGTTTCATCTCGACGGCTGCTGTTGCTGCTTGTTCACCTGCTCTGACATCAAAGTATCATCGCCCACGACAACACGGATCTCACACAGTGTGAGTAATTTGTGCGCGTTTTTCACCCAGTCGCCTTGGCGATGCCGTAATCATCTAATCTCTTCGCTCTTCTTTCTCGCTATTGGTGCTACTGCTGCCGCTGCTGTTGCTGCGGTGAGAGACAATTTTGTCGTGTTGTGTTGTTGTTTCTGCCCCCCTGTTCCTGTCCTTAGTCAATCGACTGGCCACTTTGTTGATTAGTGTGATTGACTTCCTCTTGCTTCCTGACGCTTCCGTCGTCGGCCACCTTGGTCTAATTATTGGATTAGTCTTAATATAACTGCTTCTACTACCACTTCTACTACCACTTCTACTTCACCTACGACTACTACGATTTGTATTACTATTCCCCGTCGCCGTGTGGGTTGTGCCTCGTCTTCCGTGGCGATTCTGTGCTTACGCACTGTGCGTGCACACCTTGTCATCGTCGTCGTCGTCGTCGGTGTCCTCTATCACGCCGGACTGTTTCTGTAATGCTGGCTGGCAGCAGGCTACGTCATTGTTCTGGGTAAGTATCTACCGGGTAAATTAACTGTTTCTGCTGCTGCTGCTGATGATGAGAATTATGATGATATCATGCTGATGCTGGCGATGAACATGATGGTAATGAAGAGCATTTTCATATGTTTTCTTTTAGAAATAAATATTTTAGAGCCATTGCTGCTGTTGCTGTGGACGCTGCTGCTTTTGGTGCTGATGTAACTGTAATACTGTAAAAGTGCGGAGAGGCGGAGAAGACGTAGCCGGAAGATGTTGATGTTTTTGTTACTCAATTCGCCTGGTATCTGGTTGATTGGCACGCGACGTATAGTTTGATTTGATTGGCCCACTACGGTCTGGTGTTTTCCCGTCTCCATCATTTGCTGGGTAACGATGATGAGGCTGCTGTTGCTGCTGCTGTCGTCGCTCTAGTGTAGTGGTGAGAGATGATTGACGATTATTCGTTATTGGCTATTTGGTTGGTTAGATCTGCTAACAGACGTGGAGTATGATGACAATAGATCGATCGGGGAGATGAAGTGCATTAGACACAGATCTGACAGGTGGTCAACGAAAGCTGGCGTGGCAGATCGGAATCGTCGCCGTTGCGGTTACAGATAAGCTGTCTCGTAGTTCATAGTTAATAGTCAATGAACCCATGATTCGTGGTGAGCAAAGGTCGAAGATTCTGACAACGGGTGACATTTGTCGTTACTCGAACGATCCTTACCAACGAACTGATTATCGGTTGTTGTTGCTGTTGTTGTTGTTGGTGTTCTACGTGCCATTGTCTTCCCTACCGTTCCATCGTATTCGTAGGCGAATTAGCTCGCACTACATTGACTCCTCCCCTAGAAGGGCTGAGGCGTCTTCCACTCCGCGAGGAAGTAGGCAGCGACAAATTGACAGTAGCCGTGTCTAGTTTTTATTTATTCGTTCATTGCAACGTCGTCGAACGCTGCTACTTGGGGCCGTAACGTTGGCCGCACGTGTCGATGTATGGTCGACTGTGTGAATTATACTTTTATTTTTATTTTATTTTATTTTCATATTCGTTTTTATTCTTGTTAGATCGCGCTGCCGGTGATGGCGGTGTAGTTTGGCGATGTAGTTGTCACCGTCGTGTGCCGCTGCTGCTGCTGTGGTTGAATATCGCCGTGCGTTATGAATACCCAAGTGCAGTGAACAGTTATTATGACACTTACAAGCTACAGCTTTTACAATATATATTGATCGATACTATCATAACAACACATTTCCGCGAGTTTTTGTTGTTGTTGTTGTTGTTGGCGTCGTTGTTGTTTTTCTTAATACATAACCACCCGCCGGCTGGTCAAATGTAGGTTCGGACAATAGTCGTCCATTACTGATTAAGCAAGTAATGAACAGGCAAAGTCGCCTCACGCATACGCTTCTCATTACTAGCTGGTTTGTTGTTTCTGCTGCTGTTGTTGTTATTGTTGCTGTTGTTGTAATGTAATGTGATTGTCATTCTTGTCGTTTGTTGTCTGCTCAGCGGTGAATGCGAACCAGAAGCAAACGTTTCGCTCGACAAGAGTTTTCTCAGGGATTAGCGGTACATTTTTGCGTGCCGTCGACGATCTGAAGACGAGACATCTAGGCGTCAGCACCCTCAACAACACAGGAGCGGAGCAACACACTGAGGTCGCGTACATTGGCACCGTCACCGCCAACCCACTCGTCTTCCCTACCGTCTTCTTCGACATCATGATGAAGACAGCCACTCTGCGACTCAAGCAGGATTATGTTCGTCTTGTCCGGGATCCTATTCCATACGTCTGCACACAGCCTGTGCCGGACAACATTCTCGAATGGTAAGCGACCACAGTAATGCAACCGCAGCTATTCACTAGCAAACCTACTAACCAGCATGTATATATATTTAAAAAAAATTATATATATATATATATATATATATATATATATATATATAGTCCGCTCTGACATTATTCTAATTTAAGTTGGAAACCTTGACAGTGATGTTAGAATCGCTGGTCCTGAGTTTAGAGGCGTAATCTCCAGAATCATGGCAGGAGCTTTGGTACGGAATCATCTTGCTCAGCATATATATATATATATATATATATATTTATCCTGTGTATTTTGTGTAAAAGTATGCTTTTATTTCTTTTGGACCATTTCTTATAAGTTATATATGAACTATCAATGATCGTATATATTCATTGAATAAATTAATTAAACCTAGAACGAAACAAAGTGATTTTTGCTATGACGGTTTTTCTGTGTTTTTGCAGGCACTATGTAGTGTTCGGAGCTCCAGATACTCCATACAGCGGTGAGTATACATATATATGTATATATACATGGTGTGCGTAAGAGCGGCCATAGAAAGCTTAGCCGCCAGAATCAGGAGCATATATGTTTTTAAAATGTGTTGTGTATTGTTTATCCTTTTGCGAAGGACCAGCGAAGTGAAAAAGAGGGGAACACCACTTATTACTATCACATTGCCAGACTAGCCATATGTGGTTACGCAGAGGATAGCTCTAGTGGTTATACAGAGGATATCTATTCGAACAGCAGTGTCTTTTTGATGTTCGGAGAGGACGCGGGGCGCCCATGCGGGGGCCGTGAAGGAATGCAAGCTCTTTTGGCTCGCTTATATACAATTATGATCGTTTAGGTTGTCGAGCCCGGTGGCGTGATGCATTTGTCTGCGTCTCGCGACCGGATGAGACATATAGGTACGCGGGTACGAACCCCACCGTTGTACATTTGTATTTATGGGGTCCTTCTATGAAGAAATGCGAAAAGCAGTCCCGTGGACGTTAAATCTTGGCTGAGGGTCAGCCCGAAAAGCTTTAGGTTATACTGTGTATGTTGGTATACGACCTTGATGGCCAGTACCTATCTTGTACCTAGAACCTACCCAGTACCTATGCATGAGTTATTAATAAACTTGTCCGTATTGTTTAATTTCAGGAGGTTTCTACCACGGCAAATTGCTATTTCCGCAGGAGTTTCCGTTCAAACCGCCTGCAATTTACATGTGCACACCTAATGGACGGTGCGTACCACAACGGTCATTGTGGCCTTCTTTGCTCACTTGACTTACAGCTTATTAAATAACGCATAATAGTTCTGTGGCGTTGTGTAATGGGATCTATTTTACTTAGCGCCGCGAAACAGAATAGCAATAGGTCTGTAATGCAGCTAGGCAAATATCAATGTTTGTGAATAGTTTTGTCGTCTTGTCACAGAGACACTGAAATCAGTAGGCCAATAAATCGTACGGACCGCACTTCATCTGCCTTTTTCTGCCACTCGGCTTTAAAGCTATTAAATTGTCAAGCGTTTGATTACTAACAATGAATTATTTTTCTTCGTTTCTGTCTTCCGTGTCTCTCTCTCTCTTTTGGTTTACATCACTATCCATCGATTGCTTTACGTAATAACGGTTGGTTGCGTTCGAGCAGTTTCAAGACGAACACGCGATTATGTCTCTCGATCAGCGACTTCCACCCGGAAACGTGGAATCCGACGTGGAGCGCTGGCGCAATTCTAATTGGCCTGCAAAGCTTCATGTGTGAAGGCACGCCCACACTGGGTTCGGTCGAGTCTAGCGACAACGAAAAACGGCTACTCGCGGAACAGAGCCTTGAGTTTAATCTAAAAGATCGGCAATTTTGCGAACTCTTCCCCACGATTGCCGAGGTTTGTATATACACAGTTACACGCAGATGTTTCTATACACATATACTTGTACAACCCTGATAAAGTGGTGGGATTTTACTGGGGTTAACATATCTTCCGCTTCCTTCAAATTTATTTTCTTAGAAGAAGCTTGCTTTGGAAACGTTTCGGAAGAACTGAGGAAAGGGGTGTCCTACCTGTTTAATAGCTAGACCAAGGTGGCTCTTTATAAACATGTTTATATTTTGGTCAGCATCAGACGTATACTCTCAATGAAAAAGTTGTTAGTGCTGTAATAATATTAGATTATTACAGTTCTTAAATGACAATTTATTGTTTTTTAGCGTGTTTTTAAAAATCTATGATCTTGTCGTGCCGACTGTTGTGACCCTTGCCTAAACGTATGCTACGTAATCGTCTATCAACATAGATTACTGAAAGGCATATAGGTTGCCGCCTGCTCCCGTCAACGCCGAGCAATTTGCTCAACCAAGTTCGTTACTCCTGAGATGTAAGTGTTATTGTAGTACCTAAAGAATAACTGTTCGAATTCCTGGCGCCTATGTTATGCTTCATTTAGCGGTCAACGACGTAACATGCAAAATGTGACCGTAAATTGTTTAAGTTAACTTGAGAGCGTTATAATTCCAAAAAGTTTACTCATGAGACCCGGCGACGAGTTGAATGATTAGACTACAAAAAAGTTTGAGCTCTATTCCGAAATGTCCCGACTGTGACCTACAGTTAAGCAAGGTTTCCAAGGAGGTTTGGAGGCTTTTGTTTATTTGTACAATTGGTTAGGTGTATAAAACTGTCATACACCCAAGCGAGGTAAAGAAAAACTTTAAGTGCAAAAACCGGAATTACGTCGAACGAAATGAACAATTCGGAAAATGAGAAAGCGCCCCTTGGTTCCGAATTGTCTGTAGGAATTGTTCCAGTACATTCGCAGTTTGCGAATTATCTGTAGAAACTGTCCCAGTACATGACTGAGCAAGGCATTTACAGACAACACAAGCCGACGGCGAAACGGGGAACAGCTAATAAATCAGTGAGATCGATACAACATATTTAAAGTATCTGTCACTTTGCACGCTCTCCCCTCGACGCTACTGGTTATTTGAGAGCGTTTATGGCCACTGGGAGCGTTGAAGCAACCTTAATTGATTCCGAAACCTGATTATCAGGTCGACGTCTTTTAAACAAACTGTCGCAAAATGGAATGGTTAAAGTGTTTAGTGGAAATCGACACAATCAAGTAGTGGTAGTCTTTCACTTGTAGCTGGTGTGCGGTTGCAGCTGGCTGCAAACCTCAATCCTCAGAAATACTCGCCGCCCATATTATGCCACCAAGCAACGGATTAAGGCCTATATGCCATAAACGGCGAGTCGACGGATCATATCGATCAGGACAGTGACTTGACGAAGTATATGATGATCAACTTTTAAGTGAAGTGTTGCTCCTGCAGTTTTTTGACAGTTTCGCGAGATAACTTGGCCAATTCGATACAAGTTTGCGGCACGCTCATTTATACGTTCATGAACATCGCTTACATTGCACCATGACTTACATTGCACCAAAGCTTAATTTATGTTTTAGAATTAGAAAAAGGAAGTTTCGAAAAGATCGTAGGTGACACACACGAGGCATTTTCTATTCAACGTGCAGAAATGCATTATCTTACTAGACATCTACACAACCGATCTATCGATAAAATCTGCCGATGCCGATGCACTTCTGGCGAGTGAAACCCAAACATTAAAGCGGACCACTCAATAGCATGCTTAGCATTCATCATTATTTCTTAACTGGATTGGGAATCCTTTTGCTTTTGGGATCCCTTCCTTCTTGAGTGTGGGTCTTCCCACAGACGCCAGCGATCTTCCTGCAACAATCTACTAATGACAAATTATGTTGTTACGTCGCCTGGGAATGAGAATTTCGTCTACGAAAACCTTCCGACAACAGCAATTTTACACACGGTTGATAAATTGCTGAAGCTCTCCACTCTAAACATCCACATGCTTCTGTGGATCTCTCCATGTCCATATCCTCGACGGTCACACTGCCTTCTTTTACCTGGCGTGAAGAGATACTGAATGCTATGAAGGCCTTCAGCAGGAGTTTAGCTGCCGGCTTATCTGTGCACTGGGCAGCACGACCGGACAACTAGTTGACACAGTTTCCAAGTTAGCTGATGTGCTCAGGTGAGATTCGCCTCCATCTTGTACTGTGCCACTCATCTTCGGGGCGAGGATGTTTGCACAAAAAAGATGGCTTATTACGTCCGATCGCCTGTTCCTCAGTCGTTTGCCGATTGGCGACCAAGCCGGCTGTCACGATAAGAGGAATGCTATTTCAGCAACTCTTGGTCAACACCAGCTACAGAGGTAGCAGTCCACTGTGACCGTGTATTTCTTTCAATTGCGCAAAGAGCCGACGGTGATGGTCAAACTGGATTTCCGAAACACTTGCAATAGCGTTTTGAGATACAATTCGCTTCGAGCCTTCAAGTCGTGGGCACCCTTACTGTTTCATTAGTCGAAGAGACAAACTGAACTTTGCCACAGGCAGACTACCCCAAATGGGGGCCCAGTGCGACCTATTCCTTCTTAAACCTTGCTTTTCAGCCACGAGCTTAACATATCTGCTAGAAGGTTGCAACTGGTCCTCATTGCCGGAGCTCTTACAGCCATTTAATTGGCCTAGCTTACACACTTTAGAAAACGTACTAATCCTTCGACTAATCGCTGTGGCAAGGTATCAGATAAGGCTCCCGGTCTGTTTAGGCGGCCTAGATGTGCCCGACGCGGTCATGGTGGCTGGACCTGCAATCGTGTCGTCATTTATCAGGCTGCGGAGAAAGTTAGGGCATTACTGTATAGTGATGAGTCTGATGCAGGTAACCTTAAACCTCAAGGGTTGACCGACGGGCTGTTGTCGCTATTCGATTCCCCTAATTATATTTCTAAAAATATATATAATTATAAGAATGCTGATAGAGCCAGGCTTTGGGCTTTTAGTAATCAAGAGGCTGGGCCTTGTTGGCGAACAAGGCAGGGCCGCAAACTGGGACTCTTTTGGACGACGCGCATAAGCGCAGGACTCCGGGGTGTTGGCCTAGTCGTGACCTACCGATGTCGTTGTGGTGATCCTGTGGACGCATTGGCCTATCATGCTCTCTCATGCGCCTTGAGTGCAGGCCGACGACCGCATCACTCTGCCTTAAATGACAACACCCTTAGTCGCGCACTGAGATCTGCCGGCATTCCGTGCGTACTGGAACCCCTGGGTCTATCCAGGGATGACGGAAAAAGACCTGTCGGTCTGACTCTGACCTCCTTTTAGCGTGGCCGCATGCTTGTTGAGGACGCAACTGTGATCGACTTAGCCCCTTTGATGGTCGGTGCAGGTGCGGACCGAGCAGGTCATGCCTCAGCAAAATTAGCAAAGGCTTACAAATTCAGAAAACTCTGGCGTCGATTATCCGCACGAATTTTGCCCGTTGGAGTTCGAGGCTATGGGAGGTGCAGGCTTCGTTACACTCAAACTGATTCAGTGCGCCTTAACCTTTTGACGAGAGACTAGAGAGCATCCGAATTCTTGCGTCAGATGCTGTTGCTCGACATTCAACGAGAAAGTGCAGCATCTGTTCGGGGCATATTGTTGAACTGGGCCAATCCTGGAGTGAGTTTTGGTCGATTTTGTTTCGTCGACAAATAAATACCGTAGTTTTCTGGATATATTTAGCGGTATAATATATTTAGCGGTATAATACATTTAGCAGTATAATAATAAGAATCCCGTATGAAGTGAGGTAGCAATTTATATGTACCCCATCATATGCACCCCATGGAAGCAATTTATAGGATGCACCCCATGGAAGAATTCCAGACTCGAGAGCATCCGAATTCTTGCGTCAGAGGCATTCGCTCGACATGCCACGAGGCAATGCAGCATCTGTGCGGGACACATTGTTGAACTTGGCCAATTTTGGGTTAGAAAACCAGTAACTACACGTTCGCGCCAAAACTTTACTCCAAAGTGCTAACATAGCAAAGTTATGTAAATACAATTTTAATGATAGTTATATATACTCCCGACAATATCCCTGCCATTATATATAAGAGTGGGGTGGTACGAGTTATAGCGGAAGCAATTTATAGGATGCACCATATGAAAGAGAGCTTGCATACCCGCCGAGTAATTCTGGGTTCTACAGCTGCATGAGATACAAAATATGTGGTTTCTTCTCAACATGGACTAAGGTATCATGGCTATCTTTAAAGCACAATATTGTGACTCAGCATGCACATCTTCTATACCAACTCCTTGGGGTTTATGGTCGGTCCATTGTGTACGTAAAAGACAGTGTGTAAAACGATAGGTAGTATGACGGGGAATGGAAGGTAACTAAGTTAGTGGTTTTTGATTTAATGCTATCTGTAAGCACTGACAGTGCTGAAAGTGGTATTCTTTGTCTGTTGAGAAATAATGAACGGTACTGCACTTAATTCACAGTTATCTTGAACATAATTTGGAGGTAAGGTACTTTAATCGAGAACTTTCATTAAATACCTTGTCATGAAACACGAGTGTCGACGCAGAACTGTACAAAAGTATGTTTGTATACGTTTAGTAAAATTTGCATTATCTGTCATTTTCCTAAAGGTATAGTACCAATTAAAAAAGGTATCGAAATTTCGGCGGGCATAAATGTCAGTCGACGAGTCGAGCAACTGCCATGTTTAGGTCGGAATAAATTACGCTATAGTGCAATTACGCTACGGAGTTGTTTAACAACAGCGAGAAAAAAATACTTGTCAGAGCGAATCCGTTGTGACCTCAACAAATAAGCAATATACAGTGGGCAGCCCATGTCCTGACTAATCAGTAAACTCAATACAGTGGGTCGATGATAAACAGCATTTCACTACGCTGCTTTGCAGGAGTGTCGTAGGCTTCTGCGTACGCGTGAAGCCGAACGGAGACAATTGGAGGCGCTTGTGCCACCAGCAATCGCATCAGGCGTCAACCAGGTAAAGTCTATTCTGTAGATATTGACCTTGGAAATGCTTGAAGGCTACTAATAATTTTGTAGCTATAAAATAATAACGCTTGCCCACAGGCTCCGGGGAGTCGTCAGCGATTTCAATGACGATGGTCTTGGTGAAGATGATTCTTCGCGAGACTTCACCATATAGGAATGGATTTTGCGATATGTCAATGTTCGGTGCAAGGTAAAACGGGTTAGGAAAAGGTCTCTCAGAGTTGGCAACTAGAGATGTAAGAGCGTGGCACTGAAGAGAACATGAAAACTTACCGCACCGTCCTGCTTTGCCGCTGGCGCCACTGATTCTTCAAAGAGTACTTATATTGGTCAGGCGAGATACTCAGTCCAAAGGGCGTGCGCTGTAATTCGGAGGAGAACAATAAGTTGTTGTTCACAGAGGTGGCTAAGAAGGTTTTTGAATCTACGGAACCGAATATGCGTGAGAACAAAGAAACAGGGACAGAGTGCTTAAATAATGCACGGTATGTGAGACAAGGAAAACAGCGGCGCTGAATTGCATATAAGGAACATGAGCTGTAAATGCGCTTATGGATATTGTAGTAGTTTCTATTTATACACCCAGGAAGTTTTGACGTACATCTGAAAAGGTGATGGTTAAATACTCATTAAGTAATGCCGTTTTCTCTTTGGCCCACGACTGTAGTACAAACCGTAGGGTAATGGAGCAAAGGAAAGTTATGCACATTCTAACGGCGGTGTGATCATGTCATTCGCTAGCTTAATCAGTCTACGTTGCGTCCACGAACTTAAATGTATGCAAGGGGTCGCTTTTTAACTCCTAAAATGACAACGCCTGGAATTGATTAATTACTGGTACACGGCCCTAGGTTCGTGTAGCGTTCCTCTTAATCCTGACGTTTATGTTAATTTGGTCGGTAAGAACATCGAAGGTGTCTGTATATACTAGTTAATCAAAGCTTAAATCCTAGGCCAGTTACGTATTGGTCAAAACGCGAGTTTTGGCTTAAAATGTTCAGTTAATATCCGACCGAGGTAGAAGCTTGCCAAAATCTAGTTTTGCAACGTCACAGACAATAAGTCGATATATAGCGTATGGCTTGGCAAGTTTATCAAAGAACAGCTAAATTGGTGGGCAAGCAATATATGAACATACTCTTGAACATCTATGACTGCTACAACGACGTTGCAGTCTGTCTAGATTGTACGGGCCTTCGAAACGTGCAACCTTTCGTTGCACGTTTCGAATTCAACTACCTGGTAGAAAAATATCGATCTTAGGGGTCTTCATCTATGTGAGTGCATGTATATATATTCAAATTCCAAAACGTAGTTTATTACAGGAACTGCAAGTGACTGCATATATATTCAAATTTCAAAACGTGGTTTATTACAGGAACTGCATAATACGTCGCTTTAGTTCCAACAAAAAATATGATTGCTGTCAGTCGTGAACAGCTCTAAAAGTAAGTTTTGTCACTTATCAAATAGGCGCACCAGCTGAAGGAACACAACATAACAAGATCATGTGTGATGTATCGTGACGAAACGTGTTGGTGAAAAGGTTTCTGGACCTCTCGTATAGTTGGTCTCTGCTAGGAACCATTCTCTGCCTGCTAGGAAAAATTTCCTGTTGAGGTGCAGCTTTAGTTGAAGAGCTCGGAATACAATAACGTTCGTCTTCATTAACTAGAAGACGAAATTGATTGAAGATTTTGTTGACTGTTTCTACTTGTGAAAGAAGATCAGGCAATTCCGAACAGTCCTTGGAGACATTTAGTCTAAAAAGGAGCGTGGTATCATCAGCAACAGCGATCGGCTTTTGGTTATTCAACGAAATAAAATTAATAAGAATTCAAATTAGTAAAGGTCCGATCACAGAACATCTACGTATCTCCATGAGGACTTCACTGAGGTATTTTTGAGGTTAGATAAAAAGGCAGAACTAATCAACTGTACTCGATTGAACAACCCCTACAACATTTGAGGGAGAAATGAGTGAGTAAGGCAATTGAAGGCAGCGGCAACGTCTAGAAAGACCTATTTTGCTTGATTCTACTAAATCAACTAGTGAGTGCCAGAACTTTTTCTTCTGGACATTGGAACGTGTGGAGAAAATACCTGAAGAAAGAGAGAGATTCACAATCTTTGTTAGGTGTCGACAATGAAGGACTCCGCCTCTTTCCATTTTTTTCTGGGATACCCGCATAGCTCCATAGCTCCAGCTCCCTATATGTTTGATGAGAACTAAGTGAACCTCAAAGTTTGATGCTGTGCAGATTTTGAACACGTTGCTCTTGCTGGCCGATAAATCTGTAAGCATGGGTGATGAGTCGCATTCTAGGCGGAGGAGCGAACCAATTCAATGGTTCAATGGTTGTGAAGTGCCGATTAAGCTCCTCAGCAATTTCTCGTAGATTAGTAAGACACCGATACAGTCAAATTGTTTTCTGTAACAGGCAGTTCTAGTGGCACGTGGGTCTATTTTATTGAGCGTTGATACACCTGCGGCTCTCTAAATATAAATGTTTACTCTCTGGAGAATTGACTTTTGTGTCTCCGATGCATTTTGGTGGTGTGCGGAGCCGCCGCAAGCCAGAGGAAAATGAAAATATTCCATTTGGCAAGCTTTGTGTGTGATTTTTGTGCTAATGGAAAAGATGATTCAAAGAGGTTAAGAATTAGAGCCCACTATCTGTTTTAACATCTCTTTGACATTTACGACATCACGTTCTTAATTTATCTGTGTGGGCAACAGCTTTTGGAGGTGCTGACAAATAACTTCTGAGGTCTTATGCTAACGAAATGTTTCTCTCCTCTTTATAAAGAATCATAACAACATGCATCTCTGCTAAGCAGGGTCTACGGGTATGAAAAGGTTGACATGCAAGATGCTTCCTCTGGCAACACTGGCATACGGCCACGGTAGTTCTCGATATTAGGTTTCAGGCTATTTTTGTGTTTGGGTACCTTGTGTTTTGGCTGAAAGGGTTTAGCATGTCCATGCCTACACAGGATTCCCGAGAGAAAATTGTAAGGCGTTAGAAAATAGGAATTATGTTGAACACAAAGTGAAGCATTTCGTTAGGAGCGTAACGTGTTATAGTTTTGAGCTGGAAAGTTTTAAAACAGACTGTTAAGCCTGCAAACATTAATTGTCTTAGTTTGCTTGAGCAAACAGTTGTATGGTAATTTGCGTGTTGTCGTTTGTTAGTACTTACGGTTAGGGTTTGTGAATAACGAACATATTTGTTGAATGAGAAAGCTTAGTTTGTCTTCTGTTTACTGTTGGTCCTAATGTGTATGACCCTCTAAAGGACAGACGCATTGAACCATTAGCTAACTACCTGAGGAAATCGTTTACTTATTCGACAAACTAAGCTCGGGATAACGATAGACTATGCGTTTTCTCATTTTCTAAACCAGTTATGTAAGAAAAGATGGTGAGTGTAGCAGCATGTTACATTATTAAGCAATCATCAAGGAATATTCTTTATATAGGTTGTAATATATGTTATTGTTGTTGTTGCTGTTGTTGTTGTTATTTCGACCCATTATTCTTCAATAATGTGCGTATGTTGAGTCTGCGTCTATTAGAGCGTGCGTTCATGCAAATACTTATATAGAATGCCTGATGTCATAGTGAGCAGCAGCATCATCATCGTCATACATCGAGATGGCATTTCCACTCTGCAGCTGTGGCCCTGCTGGGTAGAGCAAGGAGGCGGTCCACACATAGTATATAGCTGCATGAGAACCTTAACGGGCCGCTTTTTCGGCCGCGTTAAGTCGCCGCTGTCGCCGAGCATCGTTGTCTAGCTATCTGTGTACTCCGCGATGAATCCGGGTCGCTCGAAATGACCTCTCACATGGTCTTGAGCGAGGCATACGCGGAAGCGGCGGGCGCAGCACCTCTTTGTCGGCAGACAGACAGAGTAGAAATAACGATACTAGCGGCATGTCCACCACCTCGTACAGGGCAGTAAGCGCCATTCATTTCATATGTTTGTTATACCAGGTATCCGACATTCCGACATCGGAATCAGCGCGGCTTAGCTCGGAGTGTAGAACCGAGGGAAACTCAGCCTTTGCACATGAACACGGCGTTCCAACTCGCGTTGGAACGTCTAAAGCCAAGGTTACGAAGCCGCAATCGACAGATCGCACCGGCAGCCTCTGACGGGACCCCAGTCGACTACTGAATGCTACACCCACCTCAGATCCACTGGTAGGCAGGGGCGCGCTATAGTTTGCTTAGTGTTTCGATGAGAGACATGGGGTGCAGATGTGCAGGGAGAGATCAAATCAGTCGTATCGTGATGTACGTCGATTTGCGTACGTGATACGTATTGCAAAGTAGACGCGCTGTATGTAGTGAACTGCACGTTCTTTGTGCGTATATATTTGCATCACAACAGGTCTGTCGAACCTACCGTGTCGAGAATCGGTCTGTGTTCCAAATAGTTTCGGTCTACACCGATCAAATCAATTGTGCTCTCATTGGCTGTTGGTAGGATTTATCCAAATTGTTTGCATTTAGCAGCCACCTAGCAGGCGCATTGATGAATCAATTTTTATACTAATCTTTACAGCGAATCCTAATCACTAAACGGTAGTAAAGCGCTGCCACATCACGCGGCCAATCTCTGGCGGTTCGGTTTACAAAATGCATCAATAGATCGGGTCTTATCTTGACTTGGTTAGCAATCTGTAGGCTGTGTTACAACGTGTCGTAACGTTAAACAACTGCTCGGAATGATCAAGTATTCGCTATAGAAAAGAAAACTCCAGCTAGAAGCCGAAGTATCTATCACTCCTAAACGAGCTACTTAATGACAGGTGATTGCAATGTCCGATGGTACGCGGATAGTGAATAGTTATATAATGCAGAATGTAAGAACAAGCCTGTGCAAAGGCAAAGCGAACTGCACTGCGGTTTGTAATATTTGTTTGTTTAATATCTGCGCGTCTGATATTCTTGGGGCGTATAGCTGTCTCTTTATAGCGACACGGCAATTTGAATGGAGTCCGATTTGCACGTCTTCTCTCCGTTCCGTTCGACACTGCAAATAAGAGTAGTCATTATTAGTCGTATTGTTTTTGTGAGACTTGTAAAAACTTGCTGCCTAACTCGTCACCATTTTGGTCATTGAGCTTTATTTAGCGTGCATATGCAGGATATGCATACAATAGAGTCATGACTTGCATCCGGACACTATACATATGTATTTATGCGTATATATATATATATATATATATATATATATATATATATATATATATATATATATATATACATATTTTTTTTACAAAGTAATGCACAGTAAATGCCTTTGTATAAGGTATAGTGGGCGTTGAATTGCGAATATCTCTACCTCGTGTCATGCTGTGCGCACATATTGCTGATAAACAGGCCAGAAGAACGCGTATTGCGTTTGTAGACGCTTGCTGGAAGACGACGGTGAATGACGCTTCTGTTCCTAGTGCCAACGTTATGCGTAGCAAAATATTATATGCGGTATAGCATTGAATAGTGGTCATTTATTACTGTATGATTTGTGGTTGAGGGCGGTGTCGTAACTAAACGTTTCGGTGGTGCTGATGCTTTCGGTTGGAAGCCATTATAATCATTCACGGAATCTTTCTGACGTCCCGGAACCTTTATGATATTTTTTTTCGACGACGAGTTTTTGTTAGTAGACGCGATGTTAGCGGCGAGAATGACTGAATGAACGAGAACGACTGATCTTAATGACTATGATTTCTATAGGCACACCTCCACAACGGTGAAAATAGTGGCCATTATACACATAAGGCTCTTAGACTCGGAACGAAGTGGCTCCAGATCAAACAATAGAGAGGTGTCGAAATAATTATTATCGTTTCCAATTCAGACAACGTGATTGCCAGAGAGGAACGCTTCCAACCACGACCAAGAGAAATCTTTAAAAGGAGGAAGTCTATGGTTGAAGGTAGGCTGGAAGCTGAAGTACCTTAAAACAATAATTGCTTTAATAATAGTAAGTAGAAAAAACATATATAGATGTTTGAAAACTACTGTTAACTAGGAACTGGAGGCATTCTTGACAGTGCTAATCTGCCGTAATTTTTATCCAAAGTCTTGGATCGATTTTCATTACGAGCTCTTTTTCTTGGCATGTGTGGCCGTCGTTAGTAACAATCATATTATGCAGCGGTGTTTTTTTGGTATTTTTCTGCCTGAATTGGCACCCACTAACGCCTGACAATTCATTCCTCTAAGAGTCTTATCTCGAACGAGTTACGACACACGCGTTTGTTGTTGTTGTTAAAAGGAGCTGTACGTTTGATCATTGCTGATTGATTGCGTTGTTTTTTGGTGCCCATGTCCTTCTTGCAGATGCAGTCTTCCTTGGGGGCAGCACTCACGAATCTGTTTGTCGTTGTCGGCTTTGCGGCGTTTGCCTTCGTTGCCAAGTATGTGATCTCGCTCAGTGGATCCGACTCACATTCGCCGCAGTGATAGGCCGAGGCAGCGAGATCAAGGACACCGTCTCAACACTGGCTGCCTTTCGGCTGAGGATCGTCGGCGCTGTGGGCTCCCGTATCCGCGAATCTAATTGTCTCCAGCGTCTCCATGATAATAGCAGCAGCATCGTCATCATTATCGATCATTATCGTCAGCAATAAGAACACTATCGGCTTGTCAAAGATTTTTTCTTTAGGCTACGCTTTATATGGGCTCGGACGACGATAATGATGTCGACACGCGGCCGACCGAATAATAAAGAGCGCATGATGATTAATTTGTTTGTATAAAAAAGAAGACGAGGGAAACAGACACAAATGTCAACACTTGTATAGAGATCGAACGAGAGAGAGAGACGATGAGGAAACGCCAAATGTAACTACTAATATATAACCCTGCTGCTCTATGTAGGAGGGGTGATGGTGTGATAACGCAGAGACACGAATATGTGAACCCATTAAATAGTGAGTGAATTAAGTAATTAATGTACAGTGACGCCCGGCAAGCGAGACCTCCTGACTGACTGATAGTATCGGGTGACTAGCGATTGATCCAGCCTCCGGTGGTACAATTGGTTGATTGGTCGCTATACTGTGCGCATGTGCGGCTAGATTGTTATTGTTGTCATGTTGTAGTAGTTGTTGCTGTTGATGGTGATACTATTACGTTTGTTATTGTTACTGTGTTGCTGTCAGAAACACAGGACGATCTGTCAAACCGACACCAGAAAAAAGGAAGTAGTAGAAGAAGCGCATGCCATGTACAGCGTAGACTGGATGTAGCAGTCAAATACATTTACCTACCGTGGTACCTTACTTTTAGGCGTTTATGTTGGCGTTGTTAATGTAAGATTTGGCGTAATCCGTTATATCGGATAGGGGAGAGAGAGAGAGTATCCGTTTGTATGTTAAGTGCGATTCTCGATTTACACTGAGGCAAGGGTCGAACATTTACCGGCTTCCAAAAATACGCCATCTAACACAATTTTTTTAAAATTTGCAGTAAGGGGATAGTAAAGTTGTTGTATGCAACAAGGATTAACGAACGTTCTGTGAGACGCGTCTATATCTGTGTATGAATAACATAGGGGTGGGGAGAGCCTTATTTTTCACCTTAAGTTCACTAAAAACGAATTCGCTTGCTGTCTAGATTTCACTATAATTGGGGTTTATTCTAGCAAGTTGCTTATAAATGCTTAGATTATGATATACATATGAATTAGTGTATTTTTATATGAAATTCCTTTTGCTTTTGACGTAACATGCGTAAGTAAAAAAATATATCTACACACTGTTCCAGGTCGTCTGAAAGATGATTCATCCATGACTCGACCCTAAATCAAATGCAAATCATTCCATCGGGATACAACAATAGCGATACCAAGGATTCAACAAGCAATGCCTAACTTGTAGAGGCTTTGCACAGACCTTAAGTCTCATAAATATTCCATTATTATGCTTAATGTGTTGTCGTTTTCTACAGCGGCTTACTGCAGCTTGGGGCCGATCTTCGCAAACAGCGCATCAGCGCAGCGATAAGTATAGCTATAAATCACCTTTCCGACGACCCGATCTGACGGCTCGAGGGTCTAAAGGTTCAATGAGGATAGTGGCGCGCGTCTGTATTGTTGGCCTGCCTGAACCAAGCTGCCCTATATGTTAGGCTGCTCTGTGTGCCGACTTTATATTCGTCCGCAGCGCCAGCTCGCAGGAAGTCTTGATTTGGTTGAAATGGCCGTGCGAGTGAAATTTTCGACCGTCGTTCCTTATACCGCCGATATTGCATCCGCTTACAATCGCTGATTATCAAACAAGGAAAAGCACTTGCCTTTCTTGTATCTGTGGTGAGTTCGCCACAGGAGCAATCAAGGAGTCAGTAAGAGCCTCTTTCGTCAGGTAGTGCGCCACACTGCAGCGGGAAGCTAGTGCAATGATCTGCTAATGTTGCTGCTGCTGTTTCGGTCTGAACTGCTCAAGCGTCTATGAAGACTAAAAAGCTGAAAGGGCACGAGCTCGCGAGTTCTTGACGCGCCCGTGGTTTTTCCGATGTTATAGGGCTATGTTTAAACAAATAGATGCATGCGCTAAGTAGAGCGCTGGCAGATGCGCCGTTCAGTACGATAAAGGACAATCTCTTTCTTCGAGGCAGCGAATAGCAACTTTCGAGACAGCAAATAGGAGAAGTGCGCAGCGAACATAGTATTGTATAGAGGCATTTTTTTGCTACGAGTACTACGCAGCACTGTCCTGACTTATATTTTACTTAGAACACTAAGTTAGGTGAAAATAGATGGAAGGTCAATGAATTTGTTGTATACGGGACCGCGACCTGTGGAAAGATAAGTGCAAGATCGAGCGATCGCAAAAGGGCCGGGCGTCAAAGCAATGATTACCTCTGTCTGTGAGAGTTGAACTAAACATTGAAATAAAAGAAAGATTTTTCTGGAACGCTAATTGTTAATTAATAATAACTACAATCATTATTGCTTGACAATTGTTATGAGCATAACCAATGATACTTTGTCTGCTTGGTACTGTTGGCAATGCCGAAACTAAAGATTTGCTAATTGGATAACATATAACAAATGAATATTTTTACAGCATCCGTAGCATAAGGCCGTCGATGGCTCTACTTTATTATCTGTTGATGCGTAATGTATAATTCGCCGCATATTTTACGAACGCTCATGTTCTTTTCTTCTCTATACATATGATACGAGTTAAAAACTGTGCTGTAATTATTCATATTCCTATACAAACATTCCACCGCCTACAAACAGGTGGGCTAGCATTGTACTGGTTTGTTTTGGATGTTTTACTAACGCGTTTAATAAATTATGATTTAAATGTATTCTTATTATTAAACCTTCTTCTGACTGTTCATGTAGTTTATGACCTTCGTCAGCACAGTAAGGAATAACCTGGGCAAAGACAATCAATGTTAGTACCTTAAATATTACACTCATTAGTGCAATGTTTCTATAATTTGACTGTAGTTTTTTTGATGGACTGCGGCGTTTTCCTTTTTCTTATAGTTTGGCATGATCTCGCATCGGTCTGGGATTTTTCCTTGGATTTTTCCAATTTTAGATATTGATGTTCTCGATCTTATGCAGTGCTAGGTATGGTTCAGCAGATCGCTGAAATAAACTCTCAAAATATCTCTTTCAATCTTCAAATGTTCATAAGTTGATATTGAGTGTTAAGCGAAATCTTTATTCGCCATCTGTTGCCAACACTACCAACAGCAGAACGCTCCAAAATTGGCCTTCTGACGGTTTTGTATAGTTCATCGATCACTGCAGTATAAGTTCAACATATACAGTTTAAGCTTCCAAATAGGAGCTGCTGCATTTAATATTTGTATTTGGCCTAATCCGATTAGCCGGGTAGTCGTGTGATTAATGCTATACAACTCGTTAAAAGTCGTTGGCTGTTGTAATCTCTAGAAAACATTGGCTCTCCTGTATTGGAAGGTATTTAATTTAGCGGTTTCTTAATGGTCTTGTCTTGAATAGAACATGTTTTTAGGAAGGACTAACTAGGATATGCGGTACGCACGGACAACGGACAACACGGCAGGAAAACTCAACTGCAAATGTGGGCCGGTGACGTAGGGCTCGAGGAATCATCAAGTGCGTCAATGAAAGATGCGGTTACACCCTCCGTAGTTTCTGCGGCCATCATTCGCATGTCTGCGTTGGCAAGCCGTTGCACCCTAGTGACCTTCACGTTGTAACGGGCAGGGTTAATATTGTAACATAATCGCGTCAGGGTGTTTACATAGAAGACAGATATGGATGTATCGCTCGGTGGCCTTCTGACACTTCTTTCTCGTTGTGCTTCCGGGCCCCGCTTTAATTGCCCTTTTTAACGCCTCTTGTTTCACATTGACTGGTCATGTAACATGAAATATCCCCTTCAGTTGCCTTCTCGATAAGCTCGCCGTTTTCCTAATGCCCGGAGTTCTTTGGCAATTGGATAGCCTCCAGAGTTCGTGTAATAGCGCGTCCGTCGTCCCGCCTTCTTAATGAGGTTAGAGAGCAGAGGACCAACTTTTTTCGATTCCCCCCTGCAATTAATTGGAGTAGGAAGGTCACATTTCTCTAGATAGCAGAGTCAGCCAAGTCCGCATTTCATGCTATGAGAAGCCGAAGAGGAATATCCTTCGGTATGCTTGTTTTGACATGAGATACGCTGTAAGGCGCAACACAAGGCCACTCCTTTGCAGAGATCTTTCAGATCGTCTGCTGACTCGCAGTTGTTCATAAGGTCATCTATGGTCTTTATTTTGCCCTGCGTACTTAGCATATCGGGTGTGCACTGACAGCCCAAATCGCTCGACTTGTCAGAGAGTAAATCGGGTTGTTGCCGTTCGTCGGCATCCTTTTTCTCTTTCCTTACAATATCTCCTAATAACAAATCTCAGTCGAGAGCACTTCGGTTTATCTACCTTGTGTCCGAGCCTCCTTCCTGAGTGCGCGGTGAGTGTCGTGAGGTTGACTCGCTTGTAGTCTCGATGCCTGGCCGGCCATCTCGGCCTGGCTCATAGGCCGACGCCTTGTCTGGCCCCTTGCGTACACGCAAGCAATAAGCATTGCTAGCGCGCAAAGACAACTGCAAAAAAGTGCCCGATTCTGGCCTTGAATTCGTTGAATGACTTCTACAACGTGCGCTAGATAGACAGAAGCGCTGCCTACTCGGCTACGCCCTCTGCCTGGAAACGAACGGTGGCATCAATTAGAGCCATTGGCTAGCTCAAGCGATGCTAACGACGGTCATAACTGAGATAACAACGGCAAACGACAACACGACTAAAAAAACGAAAAGTAAAAAAAATTACGATACTGAAACTGAGAGCCACGACAGAGAACTGCTTCTGTTGCTGTATCTGTATAGATAGACCTGGCAGCCGACGTGATATGCACGCATTCACTTGCACACAGAAGTTTGTTTATACACAAGCTGGGAAAACCTCTGCAGCTGAAAGTCACTCAGCTTGTCTAAGGTCCACAGAGAGCACAGAGTAATGGTTTTATTGTTTGCTAAGTCACAACCCACGTATGTAGAAATTACACGAAAGTTAACCAAAGGTGTGTCAAACAAACGCAGTAGAACTGGCTGAAAGTCGCTCCGTAGTAGCTATTACGATCTTATAGTCTTTCTTTAGAGCTCTGGTTGACCCAATCGCTTCGTTCGAAACAACACATTGGAATGAACATCTCTGCGTATCTACATATTTGCATAGCTGCATTAACTCTAACTATTTTTCCGCGGCAAGACAGTATTGTTAATATGGTCGAACTATTTATTGATTACCACCTATTATTGTATATAGAGTTTCTGGTCTAAATTTTTTTTTTCGAAAGTCGCATACATAAAAAGTCGAAACTTCTGTTGTCGTTGAAGTGCAAGTGTTAATTCGCATTCGGTTGCTAGAATTTACTTGCTACTATTGTAGACTCTATTGTAGACTAGTAGTATATATTACACTCTTTTTAGAGGGTGGTAGAAACATACAAATATATTTTTTTTTTCTAATGAAATGAGGAAGGAAATTTCCTCTCAAGAAAGACTTTTCTTTTTTTTTGGGGTAGGCCGTGCCCGGCTCCGGATGTCAGACTCCCGTAGAATCCCGTGTTAACAGAGAAGGGACATTAGCGGCTGCCAGATAAAGACCGTAGACGAGCCGCTAACGTGCCTCCTTTGATATCAGAGAACTCTATGGGACGCTAATCCGAAATCAGGGGCAAGGGGTCACGGCTTGCGGTAATCACGAATTGAACCACCATCGGTTTAATACCAAAAATCAAAGTGGGCAAAACCTTCTTTCCAGGCCGCCGCTAAAGTCTTCACATGGGTGACGACCTCGTTGACCGGTCGGCCTCGCACAGCGGCCGCCCCCGCGTCCCGCGCTTCTCGGAGGGCCCCATAATGCAGAACAGTGTGCTCTACATCATCCGGTTCCCCCGAGTCGCATAGTACGCAGGAGTCGACTTGGGCTTTGTTAATCTTAACCATATACGTCTGGAATTGGCTGCGGCCGGTCAGCACCTGGGACGTATTATAAGATAGCTCGCCGTGTCTGCAGTCGTACCATTGCCGTAGGTCCGGGATCAGACTTTTGGTCCAGCGGCCCTTGGTGATCTCCCCAGGAGATGCTGCCCTCACCCATTCTTTCTGCCAAGAGTCCAAAGTAGCTAATCTGGCCCGTATGGGGTCTAGGTCACTGTCCAACGCTCGTTCTGCTCGCTCCCCGACCAGCAGATCCCATGGCAGTATCTTGGACACAACAAGCAGGGCCTCAGTCGATACGGTACGGAATGCGCGGCAGACCCTTATGACCACCGGCCGTTGCGCCGACCTCAGCTTCCTCCTGTTGCATGCCGTCCTAAGTGCCCTGTCTGCCCAGGCCGGTGCTCCGTAAAAGACGACGGATTCTGCAGCAGTTCCTAAAAGGTGGCGCTCTTCTTCTCCAACTCCTCCGACTCTTCGCATCAGACGCAGATTGCTGGCCACCTTTCGGGCTTTTGCTGACACGTGCTGTATTTGCGCAGCGGCAGTCAGTCCTTTGTCGAGTGTCAACCCGAGGTACTTTATGTGACCTGCTACTTCGGCCTGTATGTTTTAGGTCCTCTTTCTGTCTGTTAGGTACAGCGCCTCAGTCTTGTGCGGTGCCATATTTAGGGCTGGTGTTCCATCCACTCTGTCATCATCAGCAAGGCCTTATTGGCGGTTGACTCTAGTGCTCCCGTACTGCGGGCCGTGACCAGAAGGGCCAAGTCGTCAGCATAACCGACCATCTTGACACCCCTAGGCAGACCCTGCAGTCTGAGAACCCGGTCATAGGCGAGGTTCCACAGGACCGGTCCCACAACCGATCCTTGTGGGGCCCCTGCAGTAACTGCGTAACTCTAGTCGCCGGCCAGCAGGCCTCTCTTCGACAGGTACGATGCTAAACATCGACTGGGGTGGAGCAAGATGCCCTTGCGCTCCATTGCTTGCATTGCCACTTTCCAGCTCATCGAGTTGAAGGCGTTCTTGGCGTCTAGAAGAATGAGCAGCACAAAGTCCCGTGTTTTGGGGTCTTCGATAGCTACTTACCTGCCCGTCTCAGTACTCTTGCCAGGGCGTCGAGCGTGAACCGTCCCTTCCGAAAGCCATACTGTGCTTCTGATTGAGCCCCCTTGGCTTAGCTTTCGGCGTTCAGCTGGTCAACCAGCACGTTCTCCAAGATCTTACCCATAGTGTCGAGAAGACATATGCGACGGTAACCAAGCCTTCCTGCAAGAGCATTCTTTCGGGATCAGTACTAGGCTAGCCTTTTTCCACAGCCTCGGAAAACGTCCCTTTGTGAGAACTCCAGGGTTGGCCAGGGTCTGAAAGACATTTGGCCAGCGCTTCACTTGCAGCCTCGTCGCTCTAGGGGAAACTCCGTCCAGGCCTGGTGCCCTTCCGGGTGTCAACCTTTCTCTTGCTCGCTCGACCTCATCTAACGTTAACTCCGAAACGTCTTCCGGGGCAACCAGAAACTCCTTCTCTTATCTCCACAGATAGTCCGGTATGAGATGGCGAACCGTCTTCTCCTGCACCTCCGGTGGTAGTCTAGGAGGTGGACTCCGAGACGATCCGGTAGAGCCAACCCCATACGTCCCTTGCCACCTCTTCTATCAAAAGCTTCCAAGCTTGCGCCTTACTCTTCTCAATGAGCTTTTGCAGTGTCCGCTTGGCAGCTCCGTAAAACGCCAGGAGGTCGGTCGTTCGCTCGTCCACCGTACACCCTTGCTCCCCTCGGGCGACTCTTCATCTCAGCCATGAGCGCTGTCTAGTATAAGCCATATTTAGTCTAGCACATTTACGACGTGCTTCGCCAATCTCTTGGTTTCACCAATGTATCGGCCGCCAGCAGCCGCCAGAGTTGGTCCGGGGGCCTGCCTTCTCACAGGCCGTTGTGAGAACAGCTGCGATCTGGGTCTCGTCCGTGGTTTCCTCTGACAGCTATCGACAGCCCTCGTCAATCTTCCCCGCCAGAGCCCGCTAATTTAACTTGCGCATCTGCCAGCGGCTGCTGGCTCGGGGGGGGGGGGGGGTAGCGACCTCAAACAGAATGTATCTGTGGTCACTTACGTTTTCCTCCTCATCAATCTGCCAACCCGATATCTTTAGGAAGGCTATGTCATTTGCCATCGTGAGGTCCACGACAATTTTTTGGTTTTCCCGCGAGAATGTGGGTACTTTTCTGTCGTTTACTAAAAGCAACCTATTTTCTGCCATCCATTCTTCTAGTACCTGGCCCCTATTATTTGTGGTCTTGTTGCCCCACCCGACGCTGGCTGAGTTGAAGTCCCCGGTGAGGACGATTCCCTTTCCCGTATGAACGCGTAGACTCTGCCCCAGACTATCGAGAAACACGCTAAAACCCCTAAGTTCCCTATTTGATGAAAAATAGCAAGAATAGAAAACGCCGAGCCCTTTTATTTCTACCCATGCAAACCCTAAAACGGAATCTCGACTTCTAGCTGATAGGTGCCTGAGTCATTTTCCGTATTAAGACTGAGAACACCTTTCCGGAGTGCAATGCCTCTGTTCGGTTCCGATACTAGAGCAAGCTCAATACCCCCTGTGCTGGATTGTTTCGTCCAGCAGGGCGTGGGCTGCCCTTCATCGGTTCAGGTTGACCTGTTGGACCCTAATCATTGTGATTGTTACCTGCCCTTCTCTCAATCCCCTCGGAACTAACCTGTTGCCTCCTGGCTGTCGTCCTAGGCGTCTGGAAACCGTCCTCATCGACTGTTGGCGCCCTGCCTTTCAGTTTCCTTCTCAGCCAGATCGCTCTCCCTTTCTTCTCTCCTCCTCCTCTTCTCTTCAGTCCCCTGTATGGCCCTCTGCTTTACAGCCTTGCGTCGCTCCTGCAGAGCTTTAGTGAACGCCGGGCAGGCCGTTGAGGTTGCCGAGTGCCCTTCTTTATCACAAACGTGACAGTGAGAATTGGGCTTGTCGCATGCCCTCGCGAGATGACCTTCGTTTGCGCACCGATAACATCGCTTGGCGTTCACCTTCGCTCTTTGCAGTCCTTCGCCGTGTGTCCCGCACCCCAGCAATTGTAGCACATGAGCACGGAGACCCATTCCTCAGGTCTGCAAGCGGAGCCTCCTATGGTGACGGTCTGGAGACCCGCCTACCCTCCGGTCAATTTCCAGGTTGGAGCTGTTCCGGAGAATGTCGGCAAAAGAGCTCTCGGCACCGGCCTTGTTCTCCCAGATCTTCATAACCAGGTTATCTTTTTTGGTTTTGGAAACCCCGCCAACCTTCAGGCCCGCCACCCTGGCTGAACGAGGGCCCGGACGCTCTGTAGGGTTTCTTCAAAAGTCTTCCTCTCAGTTGTCTTCACCCTGATTGTGCTTTGAACCACAGGGGGCTCAGGGACCCACCTGTGGGAGTTTTCGAAGTGACTAACTTGGCGTCACAGTCCAGTCCGGCTGCAGAAGGCCCTTCGTGTGCCGTCAATTTGGTACTCTTTAGGCACCTGAAAGGTAAACATCACCTCATTTAGTTCCGCCCTTGCTTTCAGTACCACCTTGGTGAGTAGTCTGAGAAACCCGCCTGCTGGCGCCCCTTCAGGGACTACTCTAACGACTAAAATGCGTGATGTGCATTTGACACTCATGGGAGTGTCTCCGACTTTCTCACATTCTAGCTCCAAGGCATTCCTGCTCCGTAGAACCGCGAGCCTATCCACCGGGACTTTGGCTGCCCCTGGGGCCGAGGCCAACTGCATCGCTAGTTGGGCCAGCAACGCTGAGTCCCTTTCTGAACCTTCTCGTATCTTGCTCACAAGATGCCTTGCTGGGTTAGCGAGGCCCCCTGGAACATCTTCTCGGGCCAGTCTTTCTGGAGAACCGCGAGTAGCTCTTGCATCCCTAGGTGGTGCACCTGTTAGCCTTCTGTCGCGAGCTTGTGGTCAAGCCCGGTGGCGTGGTGGCATGCGTCTGCGCCTCGCCACCGGAGGAGACACATAGGTGCGCGGGTTCGAGCCCCACCGTTGCACATTTGTATTTATGGGGGTCCGTCTATGAAGCAATGCAAAAATCAGCTTCATGCACGTTGAATCCTGGCTGAGAATCAGCCCCGAAAGGATTTTTTTGGTCGCGAGTTTGTCTCTCCTGAGGCGCTTCAAGTGCCCCTTTCTCACCAATACCCCTTGCGCCACTGCAGCTTCTTTATGCCACTTAGAGGTGCCTTCACAAATGAATTGCACAAATTGTGAAATCCCCTAAGTAGGTCCGGATAGTGCGTAACGCTTACCCTGGACAGATCAAGAGCGTATGGGCTGCGTTGTCTTTGACGTCTAGGCCATAGTGTACGCATGTGTTCGAGAAGGCTTTTTTATCCTTGACAGATATGCCTGGAAGTTGCCGTGGCTCGTTATGTTCTGCAACAGAAAGTGACCAACCTTTCTGTTGGGTCGATTTAACCACTTGTCCACCAATGTCAGGAATGAGATGTACGCGCGTACCCGATGCACCACCCAGAATAGCAGCCTATTCGTTCTGTCCATTCTGCAGTAATTGTGACTTTTCTTTTGACATATTCAACTTCCCTATTAGCGCTTTCTGGGCCTCCATCCCATAGGGTTTATGTTTCCTCTGCCTTTAGGTCTAGGAGAGGTGGCACTCTTATAGGCCGGAGTAGTTCGTATGCGAGCTTTGCGTTTGATATTTGCGTTGTTGTTTCCTGCGGATTATCTCCTCTTCCTTTTCAGCTTAAATCTTGCCCTGCGCCGATTTTTGCCGGGTTGGACTTGGAACTGGCAGTATGGCCACCCACGTCACAAACATTGCAGTGGGGCTGTCATTTTTGTAGTCTCTAAGTGTGTGCCCTAGTTCACCACACTTGTTGCAATGCCAGCCTGATTCTATGTCGTCAGTTCACTGTCTGACAAAGTGTCTCAACATCTTCTTGCGTACATTCAAATGTCTGCAAATAATGTCTGCAAACGTAGCTCCTTCTATCTTGGTTTCATTAATATTTACTATTAGATCCCCGTTCCTTCTCTTGGTAACTCAATTAAGTTTAACACCGGCTTCATTCAGCTCAACGTGGCCTCTAATTTTATTGAGGGTCTCCCTAATAGTTGAGTTGAGAGTTTTGATCCTGACGGTGCTGTATTCAGCAGTATCTGGCGGCACAGACCTACTTCTCACGCGCGGCGCTACGCCCGCGAGAAGAACTACGAGTTCCCATTCCTTTCCTCTCAGCTAATTTAAGTCACCCGTCGGAGCAGACGGGTACTCTTTAAGTCTCTAAAGAAGAACCTTGTATTTGTCAGATCCCTGCGTCACCAGCATGGCGCGTGAAAGTGGCCTCAGACAACTTCTTATTGACTAGATTGACTAGATCTAAGAAACATTCGTTGTTTGCGCTTTGTCCAGGGCAGCATTGATTTGTTAGGCTAGCTCAGCATCTCTGAGCTCTCGGACGCGCTCTTTTTCTACTTGCTTATTACACCTGGAGCAGAGTGTCTTTCACATCAGAAGGGCTTATCATGCCCTTGAAATGTTAAGCCATTCAAATAAATCAAACCGAAATTATCACCATAAAACATGAGTTGTTAATTTTTTGCAACGCACTATATATATATATATATATATATATATATTGGTATTTCAAAATTTGGAAGCCCCATCCGGCTAAATTGATCTAAAGTGTACAAGACACATCTCCAAGGCGCCTGCGGCGCTTTACGTACGTTGTACAGAGGACCTGTCGGCATGAGTGCATACAGCAGATTGTTTGTTTTGGTGTTTCAAGCGTATTTTGTTTAGTCAGACTCTGACGCGAATCAGCGGGGTCTCTTATGCGCCACTTTTAGGTGGCCTGAAAGAAGAAGGCCGAGACTCGATAAGTCGGGCGATAACGGGAGCAAGCAATGGGCCCGCCTTGGCCAATCTTTCGATACATATCGACCTTGAAAACAAGTTCTAGGCGTGCCCGTACTAGAGCGTCGTTGTGTGCTCTAGCTTCATTGTGCTGAAGCTGTATTCTTGAGCAAGAACTTTCTAAAACGTCCGCTAACAGTTCTGGTGAGGCTGGTTTCAGAAATGTGTGTTTCACCAAAATCAAGTCAAAAGCTTTCAGCCAAAGAACAGTGTAAGACATTCGTCAGTATGCCAGCCAAGCCCTCACGGAGAAACGATTCTGGCGTAGTTGCTCGCGAGCTATATGCGAGCTCTCTTTAGCTCACCTGCAATTATTTGTATTAAACACGTTTCCTTGTGTAAACAAAGCTTTATTTGTGCAGAGTAGGAAGTGTAGGCTTGAAGTTTTCCATCTACAAAAGCCAGCAACAGTAGCTGATATATTGTGGGTAATCAATCGACAACAAGGTCAAAACCATGCACTCACTGTGAATTTCAAACCTACATCCAGTGAATCTCTTAGAAGTATTGTGGGTGCCTGTCTGTCGTCTGCTAATCTCGTTCTGCTCAATGTGTGTACTAAATGAGCGCCGCAATGTAGTTGTCACTTAAAGTACAATGTTGCTTGTAATTGGTCATTGATCGCCCTCTATGTCAATATGTGCAACTCCTCCACTGAAAGGGAGTTTTTTGCTATACAAGTGCTAATTTCGAGCTGTCTCTCACCGTTGGCTTATCTCGCTGAGATGATGCCAAATGCTTCTCTTTGCGAATATATATACATGAAAGCAGCAGCAACATGAGCAGTTCCAACAACAACAACAACAACAACAACAGTATCAACAACAGCTGGAGCAATGACATTCGCAATACCTGCAGCTGCAGGGCCAGCAATTGTCGCGAAATGAGTAGCTGCTACTCTACCAGCTGCAGCGGTCATATTTACAACAGCAGCAGCAGCAAAAAAGGGACTCGACCCAGAGTAGTTCCGCTTCGTCAAGAAAGGTAGCGGGGCGTTTTAAGGTACGTTGAAGAATGGCCTGGACCCCTGCCACGAGCTCCAGCAGCTAGCAGTGAGAAGATCGCTGAGGGACGACACAGAGAAACAAAGTAAAGTCAAAGTCTGTTTCTGCTGCTGCTACTGCCGCTGCCCGTTCCCGTGGAGCGGCTCCAGCTGCTGCTAAATTCGTGAACATCAGCATGACGTGGATTTTACATGTATGATTTATGAGGTAGGTGGTGTTTGCGGCGGACGGCAGCCGTGCTTCCTTGAGCGGGGCCCCCCTATCTGTCTACCTATCTGCCTGACTGGCTGGCTGGCTAGCGAGCTAGCAAGCGAATACGCAGCACTTCCAATTTCCTGGTTTCCTGCCCTTCACTCCTGCTTTGTGCCCCAGCCGGCAAACCGGCCCCTTTCAGTCGGATCCCTTCCTGTCGGATCCCTTCCTGTCGGATCCCTTGCTGTACGCTCTTTGAGTTGCTCCTTCCGACTTTCACAGGGCGAACAGCATACCAGCAGTAGCAGCGGCAGCAGCAGCAACCGCCACGGTAAGTTCTTCAGGACGAGCATAATAAAGACACACGTATTCCAAATGAACCTTCGTCGTTGGCAGTCGCGAATGTCGTGACGACGACGGCATCGTCGCCTTCATTCTCTCCGCCGTCGCTTGCGTTTTTCCTGTTTTCCCATGGTCTTTCCTCTCTCCTCTTTTTCTTCTTCTTTTCTGCCTCTTGTTGGTTGTTCCCCCGTGTTCCGCCTTCTTTTTCTTTCTCGGCTGCTTGTTGATTCTTCCAGGGAAAGGTGGGACACTCCACCGGTAGTCGCAGTTCGGCTGCTCCTGCTGCTACAGCTAATGCTGCTCCTGGCAGAGGTTGCGGAAATTATAGCATAGCAACAACAACAGCGACAGCAACAGCAATACTAAAAACAAAGCGGAAGAAGAAGAAGAGCCCTCCTGCACGGTGCTAATCTAAGTGATAAAGTATGCGTTTATATCGCCCAGCCGCTGGCTGCCCAGAAGGCCGGTCGTTGTCTTGGCTTGCTAGATAGCTCGCTATCGAAATGCTTGCTTGTAGGCGTCCGACCCCACCCTCATGGTTGGTGTCGGATGCGTCCTCATTTCTTACCGTGTTCCATTGCGACCCCATTTTCTCTGCTGCTGCTGCTGCTGCTCTCATACGGTGGCCATGATGCCGCTGCCGTTGTCTTGGTCGCGAAGACGACGAACAAAGAAAAGGACGGCGGCATACAGAAGAAGAAGAACACAGTGGCGCATCCTCATGGTTCATTGTTGTTTCAGTGGATATATCCTTTTCGTGGTGGTGTGGCGCTATGGCTCGAGCAGTAGCTATCGTTCTATTATTCGAGTAGTATCTGTAGCTGTAGTCGTACTAGTTGTATTCGTATCAGCATTAGTAGTAGTAGTAGTAGTATTAGTATCAGCAGTAGTAGCATTAGTATCAGCAGTAGTAGCATTAGTATCAGCAGTAGTAGCATTAGTATCAGCAGTAGTAGTGTTAGTATCACAAATATATAGAATACGAATACGGAGAAGAAGAAGCACCCACCCAGCAGGAGGGAGACATACGCCGGGCGGCGTGGCGTGCTAACAAAATTGACCTCGGCAGACTGAAGGACAAATACTCCTCAATACTCAGAGACCACTACGTCCTGAGGATGTAGTACTAGCATTACAAAGGGCATGCGAGGCTGCCTCGCCGCGTCGGCGGAGCGCGTCCCGCAGACATCCCCCACCCAAATACTGGTGGAACAAGGAAATAGCGGGCCTGAAGCGTGCATGCAATGCGGCACGGAGGATGTTCACCTGCGCTAGAAGGAAAAGAACAGGTGTGGAGGAAGCATGGGAGGGGCTACATGCCGAAACGGCCATCAAAAGCAGTATAGAAAGAAAATGGAAAGAGCTCTGTGACGAAGTGGAAAACAATATATGGGGGAAAGCCCTATGAGATTGTCATGGACAAATTAAGGAGACTACGGCGAGCGCTTCCAGAATACCTGGCAGAGAGGGCGGTAAGGCGACTCTTCCTAAGCCACGCCGAATCCACCTGCTCAGAACTAGACACGGAGCAGTATGACATACCTTTGATCCCTCAAGAGGAAATAGCTGCCGCAATTAAACGGTCACCTAAAGGCAAGCACCCGGTCCGAATGGAATTCCGGCAGAATCGGTGAAGATTCTTTTCCAAGAGCAACCGCAAGTCTTCAAAAAATGGCGGACCAAATCTTGAGAGAGGGACTCTACCCAACATCTTGGAAGAAGGCTACCATGGCTCTTATAAGAAAGCCAGAGAAGCCGTCCACAGAGCCCAGCGCGTACCGCCTAATATGCCTCCTGGACACCTTGGGCAAAACACTCGAAACGGTCATAAACATGAGGCTAACGGAGGAACTTAAGGAAAGAGAAGCACTCTCAGACAGACAATTTGGCTTCCGCAAAAGGCTATCGACGGAAATGGCTATAGACCTTGTTTTAAAGGAAGCGGAAAAACAAAGGAAAAATAATCAATGGTTCAGGGAGCTCTGCGCGGTCGTTCTTCTGAACGTCCGAAACGCTTTCAACCCGCTGAGTTGGCATGTCATTATAGACGTAATGGCTCAACGAAAAATCTCTCCGTATCTTCAGAAGATCATCGCATCCTACCTCAGCAATAGGTCGGTCATACACGGGAATTCTGAATTTGCCATGAGTGCCGGCGTCCCGCAGGGATCCATACTGGGGCCTCTGCTATGGAACACGGCATACGACGACGTACTGAGACTTTGCAGACTGGAAAAAGAACATACAATAGCTTACGTGAGAAGAAAGAACGAACTGGAACGACAGCGAGCTGAAAGGATGAGGGGACAAGGAGATGGAAGGGCGCCCGATAACCAACACTAGAAGGGAGCAATTATGAACGAAGTGCATAGAAGAACCTCCATTTTCAACGAAGTATAACGAAAGTAGTTTCGCTGAAAATGGTTGTAACATATATTCAATAAAAAAAGTAGTATTCGTATCAGCAGTAGTAGTAGTAGTATTAGTATCAGCAGTAGTAGTATTGTCGAGCCCGGTGGCGTGGTGGATTAAATCTGCGCTTCGCAACCGGAGGGACACATAGAAGCGCGGGTTCGAGCCCCACTGTTGCACATTTGTATTTATGGGGGCCCGCTTATGAAGCAATATGAAAAACAGTTCCGTGGACGTTAAATCTTGGCTGAGGGTCAGCCCAAAAACTTTACATAGTAGTAACTGCTAGAAAAGCTTCAGCAGCATTATTTCTCCGCCTAAGTCTGCCATGCTGCCGCACTGGGATCCATGCAGAAAAAAATAGAACGAGCTCGCCGGCAACGCCAGACCGAAGACCGCTGATGCGCTTCGCAGCCCATCGATGGGTCGCGAAAGGAGTGACTCGAATGTGGGTGGGCAACCATTTGAACTAGTTAGTTTGCCATTTGCACTCGTAGTAACAGTGTTAGTGGCAGACTTAATAGCGAGCGTTCGAGAGTAGCAGGCACAGTGTCGCCGGTTGATGAAGTGCTGTTTGCTTCTGAACACCGCTTGACGTACCGTTAGGTGAGAGAATGTTGAACAATGTTGTAATTACTACTACTAGATGGTTTCTGTATTTTCTTCAGGAGTTTCTTTAAAAATATCTAGCTTCTTGCTTTGCTCTCTGAAGAGGACAGTTCTAGTGAACGCAGTGCGTGCTTAGCGTGAGAGCAGTGCCGTGGTCTCGGCCGTGGATCAATTTCTGCTAGGAGCTGGCGACTTCCTTCTACTACGGACAACAAAAAGGTCATACATTATTTCGCCTATTGTTTCAACGAAACCTCCAGGACCAGGCGGTAACTACGCGTGGCTGCCAAGCGCATCCCATTTTGATAAACCTGAGAGGCCGTTTTAGCCGGACAATCAGCACAGAGGGGAAAAGACCCCAGACCCGCTCAAACAATACAACCACTTGGGGTAAAAGTTATAAACACTAAGGGAAAACACCATAGGCAACAAAAGGGACCCCGAGAGTCAACCATTCCCCGGAAAGCACCTAGACAAGGTATTGCTTTTTGAAATAACTAAAGGACTAAATAACCGAATATGACGAGGAAGCACTTGCAGATCTCAAGGCAGTGGTACAACATCTCAAGAACATAAAGGGAACGTACAAAACAACTCAAGTGGACAAATCAGCCATTACCTGCCTAGACAAAGTAGTATAGGAATTGATAATTAAACACACGGTAAACTCAGAAGAGCAAGTGTCAAACATTAGCCAGATGGAAATAGATAATAGAAACCTAACGAAACGGATACAAGGCTTTAAAAATAGAGCGCCGCGCAGACGCACGCCCTCAGAAGCTTAAAACCCTAAAGAACAGATGGAAGGCCAAGGCAGAAACTCTCGCAAAGGAATTACAGAGAGTCCTGTGAGAGAAACAATTGGAATGGTACTTCAGCAGACCCGTGTCAGATGCCCCAAATCGGGAAAATACGATGCAAAGACTGCCAGAAAAAAGCTAGAACACGCGCCTCAGATTGCCTAAACGGAAACTCTAGACCTCATCGAACTTATCAAAGAAAAACGGCCACGTTTTTCCTTGGACAGCATAACTACCCAAGAAGACATCAGAGTAATGCGTGTTACCAGAGGATTAAAGGAAGACACGGCAATGCTAAGAAAATTGGCCGAGCAGTTTCCGCTAGCCGAAAATTCTCCAGCCTGCGGGCGGGCAGAGTTGCAGTTCTAAAAAACTGCGCACGGCTTGAACTGGACCATACCGAAGCTGAAAACGATCCAGAAAACGAAGAAACCGCGGTCGGCTCTGAAATTCCGTCGATCACATTAGTAATTGAAGTACTTTACTCTAAATATACAGCATAAAAGCTTTTAGACGCTCTCTCTAAAACACTAGAGAAGGTGAGGTGCATATTCTTCAATTTCAAATTATGACGATTGTTGGCACAGGTTAAAGTGAAGGACAAGCTCTTGAGCTAAACACAAGCAAAGCTTTGCGCTCAACAGTGGAATGGGTGATGGCTGCGGGGCTGGCGCTCGTCCCCGAAAAAGAGTGAGTTCATTCATCTTATCTGGCAGGATGAGTCTGACTGTTGCACATACAGGTCGCAGGACAAACAATTAAGTTCGTGAAAAAAAAAACGCTACCTTGGGATTATGCTGGACACGTCCATGACTGGCCCCTGCCACATAAAGAAAGCTGCGGAAGGAGCATCAAGGCAGCGAAGGCTATTGCCAGTATACTTCCAAACATAGATGGACCGCGGGCTCTACAAGAAAGCTACCGATGACGGTAGCGCAGTCAGTTGCGCTCTTCGGGCCTGCCGTGTGGACCTAAGCAGTTACCCTCAAGTAAAATAAAGCAAGCTGACGCCGCTAATGTCCAAGTTCGATCTATTATACCTCCGCCGTACATGTTCAAGCCGCCGACAGGTTTACCTGGGGTGTCGTCCAGCCTAATTTCGTCGGGATCACCCCAGCAGATTTTCCTGAACCATGCGCAGGCGCTCTACTCGGGCCACGGAGAGCGCCAAGGCCGCCAGCTCATCCGGAGTCGCGTGGACCACGCGGAAAAACTAGGGTCGCCTCGAATCAGGCCCGATATGCATATGGTTGCCGGAAATGTCCGCGGTGTTCACTAGAGCTACCCGGGGTGGCACGCTGGATAGTGATAGGAGATGCAGGTAGAGATTCAAACGGGCTGTTCCTGCTGCCGGCCGTCTGCTACAAATGTGTGATATATCAAATAAACGGACTTACTAGTCGTTGTACCTAACCGCGAAGACCGGTTTGTTCACTCCCGTAAATAGCAAATAGAATTTCACTACATTCGCTTAAACAGAGGCTATTCCGAAACTCACGGAACTGCATTTCACAACGCTTAAGCTCTCGGTAAAAAAAAAAGATGATGATTCAAACTGCGAAGTAGAAAATCACTCTCGACAAAGCCCAAGGAGTCTTTTTTATAAGCACTTTACACAATCGCTAATCACAGTGGTCATTAAGCGTCACAAGGACATCAAAACAGCAGTTGGTATGTTAGTTAGAACGCGAACAACATATAAGGTAACACACTTGCAAATATGCGACAAACGAAGTAGTTCTCTAGTACAGCGTATTCATAATTCATAACTATGGGTACAAACACGTAGAAATGTTGTGAAATGTTACAAACCAATCCAAGTGTCTGCCTCTATATACAGAGCACAACAATCCCAATTTCGGATTTACCTAGATTACGGGCCCGATTCTGACTGTGAAATTAAAAGCCACTGTTTTAGCTCACGAATGAAGAAGTGTTTTCTAGTTAGGCACCTCATGTGATTGGGAATACACGTCCAGGTTTCAGGGAGACTGCTTGCAAGTGCGTGCTGACAAGACTTCAGGGACACAGAAGGCACTGCAAAAGTTGTTGCACGCCTACTAGATGTTCGGCTGAGGGTAGGGGTTAGTGAAAATGCGATTTCCGTAGGCACAATATCTTGCGAGATGTTGTATGCTAACAATGAAACCCTTAGCGTGTGAATGCTTTCCACTGTGAGTAGAATTAAACGAATGAACAAACTACGGACTGAATTCCTTCGCTTTCTAGAAAAAATGGCTCTAAGTGCATCATTCTGTATCACTTTGGCTCTCCGGGGAATTCCGTAATAGCTGCCACCCCAGAAAAGAATGTCATAGCATTGGCAAGAATACGGCAAGAATATACCAGAAGTGAGCCCTCTGTGGGGACCCCAATCATTTCATTTTACACTGCGCAGATATTACAGCATACCACTTAGGTGCAATATAATCCAGATGAAGATGCCACATCACGTTTTTCTGGAGAACGAGCTCCAGGCACCTAGCGGTATGCGATAGCTCAATGATCCGTGTCTTGAGTATTAAGTTGTCAGGTAATGCCAGTTTTTTTGGCGATGAACGAAAAACTATAAAATTCGTTTTGCTAGCATTGACAACTAATCCGAAACTGTTAAAACTATCTATCAACATTTAAAAGTGGCGGTTGCAGGTCCGTATCAAAATTTCGATGATTCAATCCGAACAGTAACGTAGTGTCATCAGCAAAAGCAATAGTTGAGCCAAGGTTTAGCCCCTGGATGCTTAATAGAATAAAGTTTAGAAGAATAAGAAACATAAAAAGTCCAAGAACCGAGCCTTGAGGGGTACCGATGCCTACCTGCCGCCACGAGGACTGCATTCGACCAGCCTGTACCACCTGTCTCCGTCCTGAGAGGTAGGATCTAAACCAAACAACAGCCGGCGCGGAGCAACCCAGCTGAGCGAGCATTTGGAACCAAAACATAAGTGGGCCAACGCAAGGCCAGTCGATCTTTCTCTGCGAAAACTGGTTAGGCGAAAGGAAATTGATCGACTCTAAATACCGAGCTAGTCTGACCAACGCCAGCTTCTCGATGATTTTGGGATATAATCGACGACCGAGATCGGTCTATAATTGGCTGTGCGATTTTGTTCACCCTTTTTTTTAATAAAGGAAACATCGCCGTATCATTCAACTGTGATGGGAAGCTGCCAGAATTAAACAAACGATTTATAATGGCAGCTAGAGGTTCTAGAAGGATATAGGAAAAAATCAATTTTAGCCCTATTGTGACTTCTACGTTGGTTTGGGGCCAATATGCCCAACGGTTTAGCAGCGGCGGAGTTGGCAGAAAGAGATATCACAACCGGAAAATGATCAGACAAAAAACAGAGTTTCGAGAACCACAGGCTGTAGTAAAACTTGAGCAATTAGAAATAGCAATGTAGTCTATACACGTGTAAGACGCGGGTCTGGTTATGCGATCCACTATAAGGGAGAAGTCTCTAGCGGAAAAGAATGAAGTATAGTCGCTGGGTAGCGTAACTGAAAGAAGGTTGACATTCGCATCGCCCATAACAATGACAGAGGTAGAGGTACATTTTGGCAATATATCGTCTAGAGCATTCAATAGGGTGTCTTTACAAGACACATGGTTGGAATAAAATCCTACAATAAAATATTCAAGACCGTCCAGTTTTTCAAATGCAAACGTACCCTCTCGATATTGCCATCAGGCCTATAAAGAGAGCGCGATGATTAAATCCTACAGGTGGAACGCACATAGATGCCGACACCGCCGCCTAATCTTCACAGGCCCGACGCAACTAATACGAAACCGTTTATAGAGTGAGACGCCTGATCGCAATGCTTTAGCCGCATCAAACAGGGCTCCCTCTTCCTTTAAAAAGTTATTGATTAACTCCAGCTGACCGGACTTCTTTAACCCTTCAGTCCCCGCGTTTAGATGGATAAAAGCAAAGCTACTCGGCTCAAGTCTGACGTCATTCGAAACATGGCTCGCCTTCACATTTCGCCTACAGTTTTGAGAAAAAAACAGGTAGTTGTGGGAACAGCAAGACGACAAAAACCCAAAAATAAGAGTAGGATAACATCGTAAAAGTTGACAACAACGGGGTGAGAACCTCAATTCATTTTTTAGACATAGTGCAGCTCTCAGGGATACAATACTCAAAACTTTCGTGATATGCTTCAGGGATAAGATTATGTTAGAGTCACGTCTCTTTTGTTTAGGCTGGCAGTGGTGACTTCAATGGACGGGGCTTGCGAATTGCTTCCACGGTATGAATCTGCTTCTTAGGAAAATATGTTGATCCTGGTTTACACGAACGTCGGGACCAGCCGAGGTTTCCACGACCAGTGACCTCACCACAGCAGCATAGGTAGGTGGAGGTGATGCGGATGATTCAGACGAGGAAGTTGGAGCGGATGAGAAGTCGGATGTAACGGCCTGCTGCGACGAGTCGACTACCTTGATTTGAGTTGCTCCAGGATGCTCTGCTCTAACCTGTTGCAATAAGCGACATTCCATCTGGGCTTTGCGTTTATCAATTTCGCACAGTCGGATAGGGCAGGACAGCGAGGACGATGCGTGGGGGACCTCTGCAGTTAACGCATTTTGCCTTTTGCTTACAGTTTAGCGCGAAGTGACCTGCTTCACCACAGCATTTACATGTTACTTCATTGCGGCAATATTTTGCGACAATATTGAACGGCTCACTTGTAGAAGCAGTCGTCCCATTAATTGCTTTATCGCTTCTTCTCTATCGCAATAGCTACACGAAACAGGTCATTTGGCTGATTAAACAATTTAGATCGGATATTTGTTCCGATTTGTTCAAAACCATGTCTTGACCTATTTGTTCTTTCAGCTTTTGAAGACGCTTGGTAGTGTTTTTGGAGACTACCACTTTCCAATCATTGTTCATCAAATATGCGTCCTCGGTCTCTTCACCGCAATCAGTTTCAACGTTGCAGTCCGTAGAAACGTCAACTTCTGGAGAAGGCACATCCTCAGAAACTTCATCCACGACTAACGGTACAGACTACGTTTTATTTTCACTAGCTGGCGCCGCTTTCGATGCCGTCACCTTGTTACGAGCCAGCGCAACTAACTTTGCTTTTCTCTCTTTTGAGACGGCCATTGTCTTGAGTGTAAAACTCAAACCGGCTCTTTCCCTCTTCTCGACCTCTATCTTCCCGTTGACCATTGTTAATGCGGAAGATATTGATTTTTTGCAGACAACCGAAATTATCGGCCACTATGCTGCAATTGACCCTAACCGATTGTATGCAAGTTTTTTTTAAAGATTTTCCGTAGGGCTAAAGCCCGTGTACGGTTTTTATGTCATGGCTAATTTTTAATCCACTCCGGCATTTACCTTGTCTAAATTGGAAATTATGCAAACCAATTTAAGAGTGGCCGGTCGGGGTCTCGAATCCAGTCCTCCCGAATGCAAGGCAAAGGCTTTGCCACTAAGCCATCTTGCTCGGTAGTGTGTAGTAGCTGACTAATGATGATCAGTAATGACTAGATACGACAGATCGCGCAGAGCAACTGTTCAATTGTTGAGCAAAGCGGCCGCGAACCGGCCGGCTAACACAACGTTCAGCACACAGCCAAAGTAAACTAACAAAAAACGTGAAAAAAGAGGCGTACACAATAGACCGGACCTCAACAGCCCTATATATATATATATATATATATATATATATATGAGTGTGAGACTGTGACTGCGCAACTTCTTTTTGGAGCCGCATATTCGGAAATACTCACCTAGGGTGCATTAAGTTCGACTAGATCAAGACTGTAGAGTGACATCATTGTTATAAACGGTTATGTAGATTGAGAGAAAGAGCTTAACGACAGTTGCTGGTAGCGGCGCACTTAGCGGAGAATATGGTAATCATGTAATTGACTAAGGATATGGTAATCATGTAGTTGACTAAGGATATGGTAATCATGTAGTTGACTAAGGATATGGTAATCATGTCATTAGCTCAGTTTGAAATACTCGCCTTAGATGCATTAAGATCGACTATTTTGCTCGAAATACTCGCCTCACATGCATTAAGATCGGCTATTTAGCTATAAAAACATACAAATTGTTTATGGTAATTTACATTTCCAAATGTAGATTTAATTATAGCATTTATTATATACACATTCATTTTTTAATTGGGCTACAATTTGCCACGCCGCCGATGTGTTCGAAGCTCCGGGCTAGACCGGAACGTCTTCTTGCAGAAGACGCATACGAACCGCCCGGGATCGACGTTCTCGTGCACGCAATTCCGATACACCAGGTATCCATCTAAAAGAAAATTAGTGAGTAAAGAACATTCGTTTCGCACTAATTTTGTGTAATGTCATATAACGTGTAACGTACTTGCTCTTACGTTCGAGCCAGACCTCGAAACCTTGCACGATCTGACTAAGCGATACCTTTGAACGACACGTATACACGTTTGGAAAATCAATATACTCGTATACCTCAATCATTCAGGTAGCCTAGCATTCATTCGCTATCTCACATATATTTGTATGCATATATATAAAACGTATAGTGACTGCGGGGGCCTTGAATTTAAAGAATATATATATATTTTTTTTTTTGTTTGATTTATTTATTCATTGCTATAAATGAATAACAATAACTCCTTCGATCCTTCGAAAAGTTTGCTTCGAGTTTGGTCTATAATAAGACGACACATACCCGGTGATCGTCTTTCTAAAACCATCTCGGGCGGGAAATAATCTGGAGTTCCGCACACAGTCTTTTCATGACGGGACGATACTCCAGCCGAAGTCCGCTAGTTTTAGCGCACCGTGTCTATCAAGCAAAATATTTTCTGGCTTGATATCTCTGTTGATAGAAAAACACATGCAAATACATTACAATACACAAGATATACATATACATCGCGATTTATGGCTTCGGCCTGAGTTACACTGATTAACTAAATGCTTTAAATATTTGCGCTTTCGAAATCATGCAGTGTAGGGCTTACAGCGGGATTTTCATAGGTTAAAAGCTGCTTACCGGTGAATGACACTCTTGGCGTGACAATAGAAGACTGCGCTGATCAGTTGGTATATGAACGTTGCAGCCTCCTTTTCGCCGAGTCGCTTTTTGTGCTTGCTTCGAATATACTGGAAAGATCAAAGCCTTACAGTATACCCCTTTAGACTTTCGGATTTTTTTGCAAGAGGTGATATTGCTGATATCTTTTCTACAATCTCCACCCAGTGCATGCAAAAAACCTCGGTCTCGTTGACAGCCACAAAGCAAAACTAATATTTAAATAAAGGACGAAATAGTCATTGCGATGTTGACTGTAGAGTGACATCATTGTTATAAGCGTCTATGTAGGTTGAGCGAGAGAGAGAGAGAGAGAGAGCTTAGCGACAGTTGCTGGTAGCGGCGCACTTAGCGGAGAAAGCACTACGGCAGCAGCGGCAGCGGGGGTTTGAACCTGGAGCCGTTATAACGGACGCCACTACAGTAAGTGAGGACAGAGTTAGTGTTGAGACGCGCTCGAAGAATATATATATATATATAAACGAATAGATCGAATAATCGTACAGTGTGCGAAGGATGCAGCAGGCCCGTGCACACTCACTGCTCATTTCAAATACCGGAAAAGCACAATACCAACTGCAAATCGTGTTTTTGGAGGGAAGTCTCGCTGATAGTTTCTCAAAACACAACCGCTCCCGGCAAGACATCCTGCAGCTGCACAGCAGAACTACAAGCGCTGAAGAAACAAATCGACGATCTTTCTAAGAAGATCTCAGGTAGCAACAGCTTTGTACCAAAATCAGCTGATCTTCGATCACGCCAACAGGCAGCCACCAAGCCACAGCATAGACAACAGCAAAATATGTCATTAGGTCGAGAAACATTCACACCGCGACGTCTTCATTTCAGCACTAACAGCGATCTCCAGCACAACATCACGGACACACCCAACAAAAAACAGAGGCGACGCCAACATCCATGGCACACAGTTGGGAAAGGAAAGGGACGTGTAGTGCAGGTGACGACGGGCACTAACAAGTCCGGGGACTTCTGATGTCCGTATCTGAGTCGATCATCCTTTTTGGCTCGCCCGTTTGGATGTCGCCTACAATGGACACAGGCGCTACTAAAAAGATCCTGAGAAAGGTCCAGCGGATCGGAGCCCTACTTATCATTCGGGGGTATCGCACCATCAGCACGGCGGCCTCGCTCGTGCTGGCGGAGACAGTGCCCTGGGACCTAAAGGCAGCCGAAGGTCGGCGCCTGTGGGTTAACCCAGATAGGGAGCTCGTACAAGAACGCGAGGTGACACTCGATCGGTGGCAGAAGGAGTGGGATAGCATCCCGAACGGGCAACCAGGGGCGCTCGTGAGGAACCTCATTCCGAACATCCGCCAATGGATGAATCGTCCCGGGGGCCGTCTCACATACCACCTGACCCAAGTCCTCACGGGTCACGGCGATTTCCAGGTGTATTTAAATCGGATAGGGAAGGCTGAGACAACGCAATGCTTGTACTGTAACGAGGTGGACACTCCGGAACATACAGTATTGCGTTGCGCCGCATGGACCGAGACCAGACGCGGCCTGCCCAGAAAGAACACGCTGGGAGAGCTAGTCACATACATGCTTACGTCGGCCAAAAACTGGGACGCGGCTGCAAAGCCTATTCAACGGATCATGAAAGCAAAGGAAGAGACAGGAAGAAGGAAAATGATGGAAAGCGTCCGAGAGTTGGTGCCAAGGCGCGACTCGACAAGCAGGACCTAAAGATTTAAAATTTCCGAGACTTCCCCGCCGCCTGTGTGTAGTTACTCTTCTGCGTTAAGGATCCCGCAGGTCGGAGGGTCATCTTAAGGAGGATACATATATGTAGGCACTGCCGTCTATATATGTAGGGTTTTAGTGGGTATTGCCTTAATCCTTCGGCTCGCCTCTTGTCAAGCGCCAAGACTTGCCGTTAGGTGGCTGAGTCCCACACTGTCTGAGCGTTGGCATGTTAGGGGGCTTACCAACTCCTGTTATGCTTTCTCTCAGTCGTACGTAAATGTATTTTTAAACCGTAACCCTCCTCAAAAAAAAAAATTACAAGATGACACAGTTGAAAGCGGTAGAGGCGCATAACGTGCCTGAACGTCCACGAATAAAAGCACTCTTCGTAAGCCGCTTACAGTTGTCACATTTAGCAGACGTGCTCAAAGAATACGTCTCTCGAACCATCGGAATCGAAACAGAAGTGAAGGTAACTAAACTTGTTGGCATGAACCAAGCATATTACAATAGCTTTCATGTACAAGTAGACGCCAACAAATTCAATGCTCTGCTAGATTCATCAGTATGTCCAGAAGGCATCCAGTTTCGCCCATACCGAGGCCAACTGAAAACATATAGAATATTCGGTAACGCTATTGGCGGAGAAGCATGCGCCAGGGACCAAAGTGGGGCGTCTGTATCGGGGTACGCACGGCAGAACATGCGAAGCTCGTACAGCTCAGCTAGAAGCATAGTCGTAGAGCTAGTAGACTTGTACTTAATTTTAATTTTTTATTGTCCACCAGAGAAGAACCCGCATCAAGTGATAAAAGATATTGGTGACTGCCAAGCGCTTTGTACCGACATAACTAAACATATTTATATAAGTTCGTTATGTTAGCACTTTGGAGTGGACAATTATCTCCGTGCGAACGTGTGATTACGGGTTCTCTAACCCAGGGTTAGCCCAGTTCAGCAATGTGCCCCGAACAGACGCTGCATGTCCTCGTTGGATGTCAAGCGACAGCCTCTGACGCAAGAATTCTGATGCTCTCGAGTCTCCTGTTGAAAGATTAAGGCTTCTGCCTACGCGTTGAATCAGTTTGAGCGTAAAGGGGCCTGCAGTTCCCATAGTCTCGAACGCCAACGGACAAAATTCGCGGATAATCCAGACTGGAATATTTCCTGCATTTGTTAGCCTCAGCTAACCTGGAAGCATGACCTGCTCGGTCCGCACCTGCACCGACAACCGAAGGGACTAATGAGTCGGTTACAGTTGCGTCCCAAACAAGCATGCGGCCACGCTCAAAGGGCGTCAAAGTCAGGCCGTCAGGTCTTTTTCCGTCATCCCTCGATAGACCCGGGGGCTCTAAAACACATGGGAAGCCGGCAGATCGAAGTGCGCGACTAAAGGTATCATTTAGAGCGGAGTGACGTGCTCGGTGGCCTGCACTTAACGCGCATGACAGGCCATGATGGGCCAACGCTATGTGTCCACTAAATCACCACAACGACATCGGTGGGGCACGACTAGGTCAACACCAAGCCGCAGCCCTGCGCTTATGTGCGTGGTCTCGTCGTCCAACAGAGTCCCAATTCGCGGACATGGTACGGCGTGTAGCCACGCCCCAGCCCCTTGACTACTAACAGCTCGAAGCCTGGCTTTATCAGCAACAGACGGTGCTCTGTTAATCAAGTTTGCTAATCGCTTTTCTTGTAGGGGGTTGTCCAATTGCCCTGGTTAGCCCTATCGTCGGGAGGAGAATCAAATAATAACGACAATTCATCGGTCAATCTTTGAAGTTCACCGTTATAGGCGTCCCACCCATCACTGTCCAATAATGCTTTAACCCTGTCCGCGGCCTGGGTCAATGACGACACGATTGCAGGTCCTGCCGTCATGACCGCGTCCGGCACATTTAGGCCGCCTAAAGAAACCGGGAGCATTCCCTGGTCCCAACCTGTTCCCTTGCCGCAGCGGTCAGCTTAAGATTTAGTATGATCTTTAAAATGTCTAAGCTAAGTCCATTAAAAGGCTGTAAGAGCTCTTGTGATAAAAACAAGTTGCAATCTCTAAGCAGGTGTGTTAACCTCGTGGCTGACAAACAAGATATAAGAAGGAATAAGCCGCAGTGGGCCCCCAATTGGAGTAGTCTGCTTGCCGCGAAGTCAAGTTTGTCTCTTCGATTGTCTAATGCCTTTGCAATGCCTTCCGGCAATAAGGGGACACCTAGGAGCTCCAGGTTAACCTTGTCCACTACACGACAGCCCGGAAGTAAGTCAAAAAGGTTAGTTAAATCTAACGGCTCAACTTTGTTGTGAGCTGTGACATATACTTCACATTTAACCGGGTTCAATGTCAGACCGCTAATAGCACCAAATTCAATAACTTTCCGTATGTCGTCAAGTACGGTCGGGAGGTCCCCGCCCAGAATTCCGTCATCTAAATACCAGGCATTAAGAGGGGACTGCAGTGAATCCACCAATTCCCTAATACACAAACAAAAAAGTGGAGGACCCAGGGGATCACCCTGCTGAAGATCTGTCTGCGATAGCTTAGCGTTGTGGGGCATTACCCGGTGGGATGGTTCTGAACCATAGGCCAGGTCGTCTGGTGAAACAGTAACGGTGCCCACAACTTGACGGCTCGAAGCAAATTATCCCTCCGAACGCTATTAAAGGCGTTTCGGAAGTCCAGCTTAACCATCACCGTTGGCAATTTGCGCGATTGCAAAAATTCACGAGCACAGTGGACTACTACCTCTGTACCCCCCGGGGAAGCAAATCCTAGCTGGTGTTGGCCAAGAGTTGCTGAAATAGCTTCCCTATTATCGTAGCAGCCGGATTTGGCCGCCAGTCTGCGAACGACTGAGGAACAAGCGATCGGACGTAATGAGTCATCTTTTTTTTAATGCAAACATTATTGCCCCAAAGATAAGCGGTAAAAGACAAGAGGGGGGCGAGCCCCATCTGAGTACATCCACCACTTTAGCAATGGCGTCCGCCAGTCGACCGGCCGTGCTGCCCAGCGCACCAGACAACAAATCCTGCAACACACGGGGTCGTATGAAGTCTAAGCCGGCAGCTGAATTTCTGCTAAATGTCTTCATCGCACTTAGTATCTCTTGCCGTGAGGTTGAAGAAGGCAGTGTGACTGCCGGTGGTGTGGGCATAGAGAGATTCGTAGGCGCATCTGGATGTTTGAAGCGGAGAACTTCTGTATTTTCGTTGACTGTCGCTAGCATATCCTGGGAGCTCACCAATCTAGCAGCACCGGAGATATCGCCTTCTGACAGCTTGAGTTTCACTCGTCTGGGAAGGTCATCCTCGAGGTGGGCCATCATTTTGCGTCCTGATCCCTCGTTAGATCCCTAAGCCTTAATCCCGACGAAAAGTCGCATAGGTTCTTCCTGATTTACGCTTCTCTGCAAGTGGAAGGAGGGCCAAGAGAGGTTTTTGGGGCCTCTGCAATAGTTTTCAAAGTTGCCGCCAAATCAGGACTGATGCCCTCTAGCATCCGAGCGACGACCGTTAAGGCGACTCCAACATCTCTGCGCTAAACATATTATAATTGGTGGTGATTTTAATTGTGATTTGACCAAGGAAGGAGCAAGACAAATGGCTTTTAAAATAGGTATCAATGAACTTGGGCTAATTAATAAGAATTATTGCAAGCACCCAACGTATTATAGTTGGAACGAACGTAGCTGTATTGACGTAGTGTTATCATCCGCTTCTCAGACAGCACGCGCAATTAGCAAATTAACGGTTTCCTGTCAGCCCACCGTAAGCATTGTAAAGTAGATTTTAGACTTCAGCATAGTCAAATTTTAAAGGTAACTCAACCCGTGGGCACACGGCTCGGCCGCTTACTTAACACTTACTTACTAGAGCAAGCGTTAGAACTAGTCATTTTTTGTGAGGATATAGACTATACAGAAAGAACAATTCGGTGGCAATCTTTACAGCTGCGAAGAGCAAAAACCACACCAAAAACACAAACCGTGGTTCGATAGGGAATGTCGTCAAATGAACCAAGCTATTTGCTGGCAAAGGAACGAAACTCTTGCAGACCTTCGTCAACTTTCTGAAATTAAAAGAAGATTTAAAACTATGAAGAGAGTAAAAAACAACATTTTGAAAGTGAGCAACGCATGAGACTCATTAAGGAAAGTGTGAAAATGCCCTAGCTGCTGCTTCCTAAAAGGCCGGCTCCTCCGCACCCACTAATCAACGACGACGATTTGCCAATCTTCAAGCGAAAAGGAGACGCTGCGGACCCGCGAAACTACAGGGGCATTGCTCTCACAAGCGTCCTATACAAGATCCTGACGTCGTTGGTTGTTTCAAGATTACAAGCGATTACGCAAAATATGATTCCACATGAACAATATGGTTTTACTCAAGGCCGATCAACTGCGGGTGCAGTAAATTTTGTTTTAGAACATGTGACACATCGCCATCTTAACAAGAAAATTACGTACGCGGCTTTTATCGATTCTAAAACTGCATTCGATTGTATACCCAGGGATCGACTTCTCGAGATAATCATGTCTAACTTTTTAATAACAGGTACGCTATTTAATCTACTGCACGACATGCTAAGTCTTAACGTCATAACCATTAAAAATGGTTACTACTATGTACTGGAGATCGTCACGCAGAACACGGGCGTGGCACAGGGCGATTCGGCCAGTCCTTTTTTATTCATTTTGTATGTGGCCGGACTATCAGATTTGTTACGTGATATCAAAGCACCCCACGTATTTTATGCTGACGACCTTGTAATACTAGCCAAATCCCGAGACCACCTGCAGTATTACCTCAATGCAACAGCAAAATGGTGCGAAGAGAACAAACTAACAATCTCTTGAACTTGTCAGCCACTTTACTTGGAGAATTGAGGAGATGCGGGCCAAAGCCACAGCTGCAATAATTTTGCTTGGTGACCTCCGTGACATAGACTTGAGAACCGGCATGAATGTTTTTCGTATGAAAATACTACCAATAGTAAGTTACTGCTTGCCCGTAGTCGCAACACACTTGACCCTAAGCGATATGAAAAGTCTAGATAAAATAAACTCTTGGTATATAAAACGAATATTGGGCTTACCAAAGAACGCGTCAGCAACACTCGCAATCGAGCTGTGTAGAGAACAAACATTAACAGAAGAATTGCTACTGAACAAGCTACTGGTCAGTCCACAAGTGTTAGACGTCTACAGAGATTTTCGAGAGACTAAGAAGATGCAATTCGTTATGAATAATTATCCCAAAGGACCAGCTTTCGCCTCCCAGAGGTGGAAAGGAGCGTCACAAAGTAATCGTACAACCATTTGTCGAACCACGTGGCATGGATACCATAATTATCTTTGTATGACACCTAACTGTTTCAGTATTGAAGATTGTGTGTGTAGTTTTTGTAAAGAATGTGACATCGGGCGCTACCACATACTCGAATGTATGAAAATGAAGGGGAGTCTGTTACCTCGCGAGTGAAATATGTACTGTCCTAAATCGTTGTATTCCTAATCTACCAATTTATGGTGAAATAAAAGCTTGATGATATATATATATATATATATATATATATATATATATATATATATATATATATATATACAGAGCAAGATGGTTTAATGGCAAAGTTTTTGCCTTGCATTCGGGAGGACTGGGTTCGAGACCCAGACCGACCACAATACAATACAATACAATACAAAGTCTCCTTTATTGAAAAAAGGGGTGTTAAAATCACATGGTAGTCTTTACACTCATGGGCACGTCGCGAAACTCTCCATGCAAACGCATTATTCACAACTTCGACATTAGCAACTTCCGGTGGAGTAATTGAGACACCACTACGTAGATTATTTGATTACTAAATGTATTACTTCGGATTAGTTGTTTAAAAAATCTCACGTCAACTTGCATTTGGTACTCGCTCACGGTTGGGAGTACGAGACTCTCGCGTCTAACATTGCAGCGCCATGCGATTCGTTTGACAAATTTATCCTGCACTCGCTGGAGCAGTTCTACATCTTTTCTATAAAAAGGCGTCCACACGTGTCAACAATATGTCCACTTTGGTACAACAAGCGTATTATACAGTTTTATGTACATTGCTGGGTCATGTCCGATAAACGCTCTAAGAATGAGATTGCACAGCCGAGACGCAGATTTTACAACTTCGGCGATATGAGAAGTATACTTCATTTGGCAATCAAATGTTACACCTAGGTCTTTGTATATTGACACTTCAGGTATACTATGGCCGTTCATAAAATATAAAGTGTCGTCCTTGACTGTTTTCAGCACGGCGCATTTAGAAGTGGATATTTCCATTCTATTCAAATGGGCCCATAGTAGCACGGCATCAATTGCCTTCTGTAACTCGGCCTTGTCTTTGTCGTCTTTAACTTCAATGTATATCTTTAGATCGTCGGCATAAAGCTTGTAGATCACGTCGAGCCTGCCAAGGACGAGTTTAAGGTCTTGAGCAAAAATTGCATACAAAAGCGGCCCTAGGCAGGAACCCTGTGGGACTCCAGACGGACATGGAGCAGTACCAGACAAAGCACTTTTTATCTTGACCCTAAAGCTCCTGCCAGTGAGATAGGCTTGGCACCAATTTCGAACCCTAGGTCCAATGCCTAGCGATTCCACCCTTAAATTATTTTGTATGGTTTCCAATTCAGACAAGGTAAATGCCGGAGTGAATTAAAAATTAGCTATGACATGAAAAACTTGTACACGAGCGTTAGCCTTACGGAAAATCTTTAAAAAAAAAAAAAATATATATATATATATATCTGCTACTGACGAAGCAACTCATCTACAGGAAGTGCTCCTGACTTAGTTAGTGATTTTTCTGTACTAAGCTAGCATCCGTGTCTGAACACTGTGTGGTGAAATCGTCCTCAGTTCGGTGTTGTGCTTGTGCAACCGCTCAGTTCCCACACCTTGTAAGTGGGCAATCCAACATCCATTGAAGATGCATCCTTAACGTTCAAAGCGGGCGCGATCAGTGGATGCCCACACTAGCTCTCCAAAACGAGCTACACATGAGCCGAAAAAGTGCCCCAACTGTGAGCTCCGTGTTGGTACCAGAAACACAATTTCTTTTTCCGAGGTCAGTAAGGTCACATATTGTGCACTCAAATACAGACAAAAGATGTCATCGGAAAACCAGCCGCTCTCTCGGAGATTAAGTGTCACCGCTGCAATCCGCAAGCTAACACAGACGCTGAACAAGCTAGTGATGATGAGATGGATGAGAATGATGATGATAATGCCAACGTCGATGCCGGCGACGTCGTATCGATTGTGCGCACTCTTGTCAAGGAGGTGCGTGCACTTCGCACGTTAGTCAAGGATTGTGTCACTGCCTCCCAAAGGAGGATTGTGTCACTGCCTCCCAATTGAATACTCGCCTTACAAATAACAACATCACCGCGCTGCGAGTATGCAAAATCACACCAAAGTTTGCAAAAAATTCTTTATTTATTGTCGATATATCCGAGCTAGATAGAGACAAGCTCTTTTGTGAATCTTTATGGGGGTCCGGAACACTTGCTATGGATTACAACAATATGAATGTTGTTGAGACATTTCCAGCCGAAACCCACTGACAAAACAGTGTGCACTTGAGCACACTCAACATATATACGGAACCTTCATCGACACACACCCCAACAAAAATCTATCAACTGCATTTCTTTTAAAGCTGCATCCATTACTAAGAATTCTGCGTGTGACTCATTAAATCCATTTTGTTCCGAGTACAACGTTGACCTAGTATGCATCACCGAGACATGGGCTTCCAGTGACAAAATCTCATCAGCCGAGCTGTCGCTGGGCGGTCGATATACCGTTTTTCGTAAAGGCCGCAACAGTCGCGGTGGTGATGTGTGCATTCTCGCTACATCCGAATTGCAAGCTATAGAAGTTTCTATTACGGATAAATCTACAGAGACTATTGCTATCGACATGCTATGTGGAACAGGTCAACAGTGCCGACTTATTTGTTGTTATTTTTCACCTACGGGTTCTGCAACACAACTTGCTGAGCGAATGACTGCACTTTGTGATTTGCTTGATGAGCTCTTGCAAGTAGACTTTCCGGTCATTCTGACGGGAGATTTCAACTAACCTGATATTAATTGGAGATCTATTGACATGTCCTTAAGTGAAACCACCAAAGAGTACACTTTTATCCCACTAGACCACGCAGCGGTATCATTTTAGACCTTTTATTTAATGACAACGAATATATTATAACAGAACGTTTAGTAGACGAGTCACCGGTAAAGTCCGACTACCCTGCTGTGTATTTTAAAATACTTATTAACACACATCAAAAGTCCGCTAGCCTGTTCGTAGACTACGTCTACTCGGACTATGACTAGGAACTCCGACAAAGCGGCAGCTATGAAAGGTTACTTTGATTTGCTTATATATATGTTCAGCCGTCTGGAATTGCCAACATCGTTAATCAGATCCCGACCGTTCTCATAAATGACATTATTTTTAACAAGGAGAAGGTTATAGTGCACCTCAACAGCCTTAAGAGAATGTGCTCGCGGACTCCCGACAACCTTCCCCCAATTTTGGCTGAACCATTATCATTGATATTTACTCGCTCCTTCGAAGACGGTGAAGTACCGAGTTTCTTTTGGCAATCCATTATCACCCCGACGCACAAAAAGGGTTCTCGTGCAGCGCCAGAAAATTACAGACCTGTGTCTTAATGTTCAAAACCTTGTTTGCTAATGGAGAAAATAATTGTGGCTGAGCTTTACACATTTCTTGATTCTAAAGACCTGTTGTACTCCTTATGATCATCCAATGAAGGAGGAAAACCAGTGGACTAGAGAGTTGTCTTGTCGCCTTACTAGACGCACGGAACGCCTTCAACTCACTGCCCTGGCAAGTCATCATAGACGTCATGAGGGATATTCAGATCTCGAAGTACCTCCAAAGACTAGTTGCTTCATACTTAAAGGACAGTGTGGTCATTTACGGAAAAGAGGAGTTTCCTATGTCAGCTGGGGTTCCTCAGGGGTCCATCCTGGGCTCGCCTCTCTGGAACATGGCATACAACGGAACGTAGCCCAAATGGCAGGAGTGCAGACGATCGCATACGCCGACGATGTGGCCATTATGGTCACAGATCGAGACCCGTGTCTCCTGGAGTGGAGGGCCCAGCAATAGCTGAACCAGGTGGAAAGGTGGATGCAACAGCACGGGTTGGAACTAGCACCGGAGAAAAGCGAAGCGGTAATGCTAGTGGCAAATAAAGCCCACACCGACCTTGACGCTAAACGGAGTGGATATTGCGGTCAACGAGTCAACAAAGTACCTGAGGGTTACAGTCGATCGTGCCCTCACGGGAAACGCGCACATCGAGAAGGTGACGGCAAAAGCAGCTTTCGCCAGAGCCAGTTTTGCCAAGAGCCAAAGGTGCATCTGAGGGCAAGCGACGCTGCGCCAGTCTGGGGACCCATCGCGATGAAAAGGAAACAAAATTGCGTTAAGCTGTTAAATACACAGGGAAAGATGGCGATAAGGGTAACAAGAGTATACAGGACAGTAGAGACCATGGCCGTCGTAGCCTTGGCTGGGCTCATTCCCTGGTCAATGCTAATAGACGAGAGGTGTCGACGGAAAGAAGACCCCAGCCGAGGAAAGCAAGAAAACCGGCAAAAAACTCTTCGAAAATGGCAGCAGGTATGGAGCAACATGCACGGCAATGCTCCGGGAGCGTGGACCAGGCACTTCATCCCATATGGTTTAACAGAGGCCACAGGGAGACAACGTACTACCTGACTCGAATCCTGATGAGCCATGGCTGCTTCCAGGCGTACCTCTGTAAGATTAAGATCGCGCAAGACCCAAGGTGCGTAACATGCGAGACGGGAGGAGGTGGACCACGTTACTCACACAGTCTGCTTCTGCCCAGCCCTTGAAGAACAACGAACATCGACGAATATGCTCCAGAACGGAACCCCTAGCAATGGACGAGCTGGTAGCAAAGATGTGCGAGAACGAGAAAATGTGGTTATGGGGAGCTCAGATGATCGAGAAGATCATGCAGAAGAAAGTTGACCTGGAGTATAAAAGGAAACGGAGGGAAAGAGGGAGCTGACCATCTGACCTACAACTACACAAAAAAAACGCGAAATAAAGTGCAAAACATTTCCGCTGGTTTAAAAATAAATTTGCCGTGCCACAAGTGTGGTCGGTCTAACTAACACTAATGCTGATAATGATAATGATAATATAGTAATAATTTTTTTTAGGAAACAGGGTTTTATTATTATCATTATGTACATATATCACAACACTAATATATTCATTATATAACATCATTGTTATTGCTCGAGTGTCGCTGACCACTCAACATCATCTTGGCGTTGCCCCTCTGGAGCTCCAATGACACCCTCTGTCGGAGGAACGCGATCGATCTTGGCTCCGCTGTAGCCTCAAAGAGCTTCTTCCCAGGCTCTTTTGTCAGTTTGTGTGCATCCTTGCCCCCAAACGCCAGATGACTCGATTCCAAACGCCATTGCCACATGGTCCTCAAGAAGATGCGCGTATAGGGGCCGTTTGTGCATCTCTCGTTGGTGAATAATGTGGCCGACGCCCGCCCTGGCTAGTGCGCGATATCCGAGGGCGTACGTGTCAGAGACAGTGATGTCCCTCGCCAGCGGCCGATTACGGTCTCAGTCCCGGCTGGTAAGGCCATCCGGTCGACGCCTGTCGTCCCTCTGCAATCTATCTACCAGCGTGACGCGGTCGCCGACTATAATAATATTAATCTTTTTTTGAAAACAGAGTCTTATTATTATTATCATTATGTGCATGTATCACAACACTAATATATTAATTATATAACATCATTGTTATTGCTCGAGTGTCGCTGACCAATAATTATAATAATAGCAATAATAATAACAATAATAATAACAATAATAACTATATTGAAGCAAACCCCTAGCCTGGCAATACTATCGACAAAACTATCTCAAGGCTGCCCGAGGACTTCGTGACGACAATAGACCTAATGGCGTGACTATCTCCCTGTGGGAAATGAATAAAAGCGTGTCAAAGATGTTACGGTGTCCTACACAATCGTTCCTTTCTACCAAGGTCTTAGTTCAGCAAACACTAGTGTGAAATTGATGATTGGTCACAACCCGTTACAGCACTGTCGGCCACAACCCGCCACGGCACTGTTAGCCACAATCCGCCACTGCACGATCGTGCACTGTCACGTTGCCGGTCGCCGGCCGTATAAAAGGGATGCGCGCCATTTTGTCACCCTCTTGCTATCCCGAGCGTTCGGCGTAACGCGTGCTCTGCAAACCCTCAGTCCGGCGGCGACCGGGACGTCCGACGGCGTGGCAGCGACAACGGCGTGAGCGTGGCAGTAATAGTGCCCTAGCGTGGTGAGTGATCGTGGCTAGCAGGAGCAGGTAGATTTCTATATATATATATATATATATATATATATATATATATATATATATATATATATTAAGTTGAGTAGCACAGCAGTATTGCCAAGTGTGTACTGTGTGTGAGTTCTGGCGGCGAAACAGCTTCGCGCTAACCGCCGGGACATTGAGTAGAGTGTGAGCTAGGCTAGGCAATCATACTAAAAGAGAGGCGGCGCTGCCGTATCGCTCTCTTGCGTATCGTGAAATATAATAAATAAGAATCAGTGAGTGTAAGAACCCGCGCATTTTCGTCTGTCTTTATTCTACGGTTCCGTTGGCAACACATTATTCAATTAAGGGAAAAGAAACGCAAATGTGCAATTCTCGAAAATAACTGATATGTCGTGCCAATAACTATGGAAACACTGGGGCCGGTCAACAGCGGTATGACCGCAACATTTGTTTAGAACCTAGCTGGATGAAACGAGTGGTAAAACAAAACAAAGCTGAGTCAACGTATCGAACTATATCATTCCGTTACCGAGCAAGATGGCTCAGTGGCAACTGCCTTTTCCTTGCATTCGGAAGGGGGGGTTCAAGAACCAGACCGGCCACATCCTAAATTGGTTTTCATGGTTCCTAATTTAAACAAGGTGAATGCAGGAGTGGATTGAAAATCGACCATGATCGCAAAAAAAAAACGGAAAGCACAGATGTCTCAATAAAAAGAGATGGTGCATTACCATCCAATTCCCCCATTAAACTAAAGATAAGTTAAGTTATCATTGATTGGCCTAGTAGCCTATGTTTGAATCTCAAACTGCAAACTTGCAACCGTAACATAAACAAAAATACTAATAATAGCAGCATTTGCTTTACAAACGGTCAATGCCAATATAATCTGCCTCCGAGGCACCGCTCTAAGTCGGTTGCCCGTTATTTCCTCCGTACACTTTATGTTTCCCAAAAACTTGCGATATCAACACTTATGCGTATTTTACAAGCCATCCACACTTGACATTACTGCAATGAAGGTACGATGACTTTGCCGCAATAAAGTAATAGTAATCGAAAATAATTACGTGCAATATTCACCTACGTCGACCATTTGAACCCAAACTCATCTAGCAAATGTTGAAATATAAACGTTTCTAAGCAGCTACGACAAAAGTCCAAAGCCATGATCAGATAATCGAACCCACCAGTTGTTAAAACGCAAGAGTGCTTCATGTCGAAGAATTACCGGCGACGGTACACGATGCACCTTGCTCAACTTAAATGACGAGAGATAAGCAGCCCACAAAACCGAGTGAAGCAAACACTGAATATAACGTTACCGATCAAGCAACGTATACTTTTCCGTGAGTACTGCGTCTCGATATTAGCAGCGGCGCTAAATCCGATCGATTCACTGTTGATTCACTGTTCAAGGCACAACGACCAGACGATGCACTATCGCTACGCACGCACAGCACGAAAAGAATCAGAGGCGCTCGGCGTTTTTTTTTTTATAGCTTTTTCGCACCCGGCCGAGAAGTGGTAGTTGACAGACGACAGCGATGTTGGACATTTCGTCTATTATTTGGCTAGAATTAAAAACATTTTTTAGGAGCTTGTTTTTAATTCTAGACTATCCTCCGTCTCCTACGGGCTTGGAACTTAACCTGAGGTATATCTTCAATGCACCGAAGGCCAGACATGTGAGATATCTAGAGTTTCCTCAACTGTCCTTGTGGCAGCATGGCCGCTGACTCTCAGCGGTATGGTTTATCATCATATATTCTTAATGACCATCGCTCAAAGAAAATTCGATCAACAACAGGGATTGAACCGGCGACACCCCGGTAGATGACAACCATGACTAGCGCCCTAGTCCCCTAGACCACGCCGCCACTCTATTATTTGGCTGTGTGCGCATGTATGTATGTACGATGTAGCAGGCATAATATATGACATGTAATAATAGGTAATATGTGACACTAGCGTGATGCGCGCTTGTACAGAGACGTAAATTGTGGATCCTTTTTGCGAAGCAATATAGATTGTATCAAACATGTACCTTTAATTTAGTTGAGATGGCACGATGTTGTTCGCTTTTAGACTAGCATTTGCTTTCTTTAAAATGTATATTACTATTAATATTACTATTAGTGCCTCAGGGTCGACTGTGTTACTTCAATATATTAGCAAGGCCGTTTTAGGCTGTGATTCTGAACTCTGTTATCGATGCTTCTAGATGCTGCAAGTGCATTAGGCTTAGTAAACAACTTTACAACCACGCCTTTTTTTCTCATTGTTATTTGCACGCAGAGGGCAGCTTAAAATCATACGTGTGACCTCTTGCAGTTAGCACACTTAGAAAACAACCTCGCCTAAACCGGCGGCTTACGAGGATCCTTGTTGTGGTAATATTAAAGAACTTCGCCGCTCTCGTAGGCTGCTTACATAACCGAGTAAAGGTGGATTTGTCAATTCTTTCTAACATGGATGCAATATTTTCACATTTTAAGTATTTCTCATTAATGTTGTAGTAAGACGCATCACGCAATTCTCCAGCATGTGTTTCTCGGCTTTTGTTTTAGAATACAGCCGTCGCTAGTATTCGAGGCAGCGACGTTACTCTGCAGCTCCATCGATTGCTCAACCGCTCATGTTAACAAGCAGTTTCATACTTCGGCTTAGATTAATTGCTGCCATTACCATACCAGATTTTCTAACCAAGAAACATCCTCAACCATTGACGCCTCCAAGCAATTTGTCGCCTATTTCCACGCCTCCGCCGACATCATCATGTAGTCAACGACCTTCCCGATAGTAGAGAGAAGTTTTTGTTTTATCAGTTACGTTATTTTTGATCTTGTTTATTTCTAAAATACAGCCGTCGCCAATGTCAGAGGCAGTAACTACTCACTACACAATACTTTTAACTACATCGATTACTTAATCACTGACGCTCAAAAGCAGTTTCATTATTAGACTTAAATTGGTTTCTACCATCAGCCTGCCCTATCTTCTCCAGTGAGTCTATTTAATTTTACATTGTTTTAAAATTAAGTGGCTTTATTTTTTTCGGAATTCTAAAAAGAGCGTTATTTTATCTTTTGTTAGTGTGACTGGAGTCTCAACTTCACCATTTGGAGGCAAATTAGAGGAGATTTTGTCAATAAAATCAAAACGCAATAAGTATATATTACAATTAATTACAATGACGTTTATTTCACCCAAATTGAGTATAATATACATTTAAAATGTTTCTTCATGAAGCTCTAGCTTCTTCACGCTTCCGACAAGAGAAGTAGTGCAATAATTTTCGGTCCAGCATTGTGCATTCCACTGCATGATACTTGGAGCACTTTGTAGGCAGAACCAGCAGGTGCACAACTCGTACTCCTCATGAAAGGTTGCGTTTGAACATACCAGGTAGTGATAACCATGCACTATGTACCTGGTGTATACGTGGCGATTGTCACATGCAGGACCAGACCAAAAGTGCAAGGCATCGAAAACGTCCAAACCACAGACCTCCCGTCTGGCCTGTTCGACTTTAGCTTCCCACTCCGAAATAAAACATTCGTAAGGTACTGTACGCGGCATCTTCAGCCTTAGCCGGATTGTTTCAGCAGCCGGTGGGCAGCCTGACATGAGATACACAAAGCGGCTCCTTGCTCGGATAGGCAAGCAAAGCACTCGCTTCATATATAATGAAAAACACCTTTCAAGCTGGTTAAAATTCGCCAGCGTGAAGTGGTTCCACACACTGTCAAGACCGTACATTAGCCCCGGAACAATCTTAAGCATGAAGAGCCTCACTGCTAAGAGAACGGACAGTCTTCGGACATTGCCTACTTCCCCGTAAAGAGAAACAAGTGCTTTTCGTACTGTTTCGTTTACATGCGCTGAGAACGTCGTTCCTGTATAATGAGCCCGAATGCCAAGATACTGGAAAGAGTTAACAAACTCCAATGGTTGGCCGCAGCAACGTATACCGTCTCTGGCAGCCAATCGACCTCCACGCCTAAATTTCATGGCTTTGGTCTTCCTGGTGTTTATCTCAAGTCCCTTCGAGACAAGGAACGCCTCTATCATAGAGGTAATGCGCTTGATGGCACCTAGGTCGCGATGAGCGACCACGATATCATCTGCATACATCACCACCACGGCTTTTTGGTACTCCTGTCGGACGTAACCGACGAGGTCAGCAAGAGAAAGTATAAACGAGACGTAGCTTAGAGGGTCCCCTTGCGGAGTTCCCACATTTTGCTTAATCTCTAATACACCCTGCTCACCGTCTACCAACAAGGTGTTCTCCTCAAAGAAACTTGCTATTACACTCAGGAGAGAGTCACCCACTCATGCTCGTTGGAATGCTTTAACCAGCAGATGGCGAGGGGCTTTGTCAAAGACCTTGACGCAGTCAATAAAGACTGCATACAGATGGCCTTTGGGTTGTGCCACAGCTTCCTCGATTTTTGACTAGAGAACATGAAGATAAGTATAGTAACGATGTTAGTTACCAAATGTGGCGAGGGAATGTCATCTTAGCAGGACGGTCACTACAACTCGAGAGGCTTAAGAGCAATGAACGACAAAACTCGACGTACCTCTGGCGCGTAGCGTAGCCGAGCAGAGAAGGGTCCTAGGACAAAGTTCTCGGTCTATTTATTCACTCAGGAGTGTGCGTTGTCTTCGGCCGTAGCGCCGCCTTAGGTCAGGAACGTAAGTCTGATGATGATGATGATGCTTCTGCCGATGTTATGAATGTGGCGCAACGTGCATTATTGTCGTTAGCATGTAGCTAGCTGCGCAATCTCATGTTGGGGGTAGTTTATGCCGGTCTCAATGTTGTGTGTGTATATATATACAGTCCCTAAAAAAATATAGGGCCACTTATTTTTAATATAGGGCTACAAAAAAGTTTTTTTGGTTTTGTGCGTAGAGAATCAGTGCGTAAAGAAACCGAAAAGTTTTTTGTAGACTCAATATATTTCACGCATTTATTATAGTCAATCGTGTAAAGATCACAGTGATACATGCTCATAGAGTAACAGCGGGGACTTCTATCGACATTTGGGGTCTCGGATTACTTTGAACCACAAGATTTTCACATTTGGCACAGCTACGCCGCGAAAAAATTATAAGGCCACAAGCAAGATACCTGTTTTAACAAATTAATTAAACGGATCAACAACATTTGGGCAAATTTCACGGCATTTAGCAACTATACTTTCAGTGAACTTCCTATTAAATCGGATAATCTCAAAAGTGCGGTTTGGTTCAGTGCTAAACAAATTTTGGATGACGTTTTGCAAGAGCTCGTCCCAAGCCTCGAGAATTGTTTTTATCTGTGTAAACATATTGTTCGAGCCAGCTCCACACATTCTGGATCATATTAAGATCAGGTAAGAGTGCAGGCCACCGTAGGACTCCAATGTGACGTTGGTCGAACCAGCTTTCGGTCATCTTGGCGGCGTTATCGTGTGTAACAACGAAGTCTGGCCCTCCCATCAGCTTAAAACGCGTCGATTGCTCGTTTAGTAAATCCCCGAAGTGCGTCGAATAAACACGACCGTCTACAAACACAATCGACGGCTTTGTATAATACCCGACAGCAGCCCATATCACCACTGAAGCGCCACCTTAGTGACGTTTGACAAAATTCGTTCTTCCTTGCGGACATCGTGCAAATTATAGTTAAATCGATCCGGTTCATCAAAGTTAAACTTTTTTCATCCGAAAAGAGCACTCAGTGGTCTATTACACCGTATCGAAGGCACTCAGTGGTCTATGACATTTTATTATGGGCGAAGTCAAGACGAGCTTTCATCGGTCAGCGGTCAATCGTTGTTTTTTCTTGTGTTTTTTGCCAATGTGTCTGTAGGATAGCAGCGTCCGTTAAGTAGCGTGGGCATGGACAGCGTCGGTTGGCGGCCATGCCGGAACAAGCTCAATACATAGCGCCAAATAGAAGATGCCGCCGCTCTACTAACGAAGACGCGGGGACTCATTAAATGCGCGGGCAATCTGTGAGTATATAAAGGGGCATGAGAATAAATGAGTCGTTGGTGCGAGCCAGGCAGAGGACGTGTGTTGCGGCGGGAACGGCGAGGCGACTACGTCAGGATGGTGACGAAGCTAACGAAGATGTTCAGGGAAAACAAAGGAGCAGCTGTTGCCGACGGCGAATTCGGCGGCCGTTGCCGGTGATGACAACGGTGAGTACCTGGCGGCACTGCGGTGACTGGTGGTGGGGTGCAAGCTCGACGTTTGGGGCCTGGTGTTGAAGAGCCAGCTCATTCTGGGGACAACAATACCACACGTGAGAGGAAAGCTACTCCTCTAGGAGGCCTTGCTAGTCGAGCAGGCCGTGACGGCCGCGCTACACGTGAAGAGGTGCGTCACGGAATCTAGGTGGATCACAGGACGGTACAGGTAAGTAACGGGGAGCGGAAAGCTGAAGGGTCGGCAGAACGAAGTGGACAAACTCCGGCGGCAGAACGAGACCACGGAGCGGGTGGATGCCAGGTGTACGGATGGAATAGCCACGAGTACGGAGCAGTCGAACGGGCCCTGACGGCCGCATTACACGTAGAGAGGTGCGTCACGGAGGCCAGTATGGATTGCAGGACTATACGAGTTGGTGAACGAGGGCCGGCGGAACGACCTAGGCTGGCGGCAGGGCGAGAACACTGATCGGAAGAATGCCAGGCGTACGGATGGATAAGCCACGAGTACGGGGCCGAAATGCGTCCGGCGAAACGAGTAAGATAACGAAAGTTTGGCTTTTTCGGCGGAAAGGAGGGAGAGGCAGCGGTGGGACGTCGTTGGACCAACGGCGAATGCCAGGAAGCGGCGGAGGATGCGACTCACGGGATGGCGAAGACGAAGCATCCACTACGTAAGACGTTCTGACGACTGATGAGGGCAAAGTTGGATGACGTCCCAGTCGGGTAAACACCGTACGAAACGGCAAGGACGAGCGGGCGCGAGTGGACTAAAAATAAAACAAACAAGAGTACGCAGACGGGAGAAGAACGGCAGTCCAAATCAAGTTCGTGCCCAGCGACTGGGTTAGAATACGGAGGCCAGCCGCCGCCGGTGCACCATTGAACAACACGAAGACGACAGCGCGCGGAGTGGAGGACGTCCACGGCGGACGAGACGCGAACCGAGCCGACTACGAGAGTTCGTGGGTGAAGATGGGACCGAATTCAAAACAAGCCTGTGAAGGGAGGGAGAGTGTAGGGTAGCAGCGTCCGTTAAGTAGCGTGGGCATGGACAGCGTCGGTTGGTAACAATGCCGAAGCAAGCTCAATACATAGCGCCAAATAGAATATGCCGCCACTCTACTAACGAAAACGCGGGAAGTCACTAAATGCGCGGGCAATCTGTGAGTATATAGAGACATGAGAATAAATTAGTCAGTAGTCGTTGGTGCGAGCCAGACAGAGGACGTGTGTTGCTTGAGCGAGAGAATGGCGAACTCGTAACGGTTGCCTGCCAGAAATGGGGGTGGTGGACACTACAGTGTCTTCCTGAGGAAGCTTTGCACATTTCGCACGCTCGTTTGCACGTCGGCCGCCGCCGCACTTGCCCTCGCCGAGGGCACAGGGTTTGACGCTTTCTTCAGAATTGCAGCTTGTTTCGTTCTGAAATAGAATTTGGACGCCCGGAACTCTTTTTTTACGGCGTTTTTTTTACCTAAATTAACAAAGTTGTTTACTACTTGGGCACAACGCCCCAATTGACAGGAAATTTTACGATTAGAGAGGCCGATGTCCTTATAAGCCTTGATATAGGCCTTTTCTTCACCAATGAGGTGCCAGCCTAAGCCTATCGTTTCAACAAAGAAAAAACTTCTGGTAGGAGGTCTGCCTTTGTTTCTATCGAGCCGTTAAATGAGCCCAAACGTCGTTATTTTGCTTAATTCACTCGTTAAAACATGCATCATGCTAGTGACATTACCATTTTTTTCGTGGTATAGCTGTAAATGTAGAAATCTGGTGGTTCAAAGTAATCCGAGACCCCAAATGTCGATGAAAGTGTTCGTTGTTACTCTGTGAGCATGTATCACTGTGATATTTACACGATTGGTTATAATAAATGCGTGAAATGTGAAAAACATGGGTGGCCCTATATTTTTTTCAGGAATTGTATATATATATGTAAAAAAATCCAAATTTACTAAACACCGTTATGCAATATGAAGGATGTTGACACACTCACAAGAGCGAGCAGACACGGGCGATAGCTTTTTCTGCAAAATTACCTGAATAGTTATAATTGTTTGAATTTATGTAATAATAGAAATTTCAAGCTCAATGAAGAGTTATTGAACTTTTTGAAATTTGCCGTCCGGAGAAGACGGTCCCATAAAAAAAATATATATACCATTTTTTGTGGAATATCTTTTGAATTAGATGCGTTCGCTATGCAGCCAGCTGCTGGCTTCGTATACTTGTATATTATTCAACTGTTTCAACTGTTTGTTTATTGGCATTTCTTGTAACATAATTGCACACGTTAATCTCTGTTAAGCACATAGATGTTTCGGAGCCCCTTTTATAAGACAACAATGTATAATTTATATATGACATTTTCACTTATTTACTATATATTGCAACACGGTTGTATTTTTATATATATTTTTAACCAGATACCAAAATTTCAAGATAATGTCCTTTGAGATTGCATTTGAATTTGAGCAGAGACTTTGTCTGCCTGACGGAGGCCGGTAAATTGTTCCAGTCGGAGGCCCCATTGTTTCTGATTGATAGCTTTGACTGGTTGGAGTTCGCGTGTGACCGAGTAAGCAAGTGTGATACATTACCCCTTGTAGACATGGGTTTTGCCAAACCATATAAGTTTGGATGCACTCCAAGGAGTATACGCTTAATTTCAACTACGAGAAAGTGTTCTATAAGTTTTGAAAACGGCAAAAAGTCTCAAGGCGGTTGCATTGAGACTTGCATCCAGAGGTCCAGAGTTGTTCTCAGTGCTCGTTTTTGGAGTCGGTGAAGCGACCTGACTATTATTACTACCAAGGTATCAGTTTATGAATTTTTACAAACGTCCTTGTCTGTAGTGTATTTTTACTATTAATTGGAGTATAATAATGGCTATATTACTACATAATTACACAATGGTTTGGTTTAGCGGAGTGTTTCCCCATGGTTCCTTACAATATATGCCACTTCCCTAGCCTGCGTTTGGTTTCATTAAAATTTTGCTTATTGAGTTATCACCGACATCTAATGCCTCTGCCAAGGACACTGTTCTGCAACTATGTTTTTTAGGCTGCTTACATACGATATTTTGCTTGCTCTTTGGTCACCATAAATCAGTTGTAGCTCCACAAAGCTTTCTTTCTTATAATATGTTGCCCGTTTTCAGCTCGTTCTATTTTTATTGCATGCTGTAAAACTATCTGGCGTACTTTCTATTATAACTTCTAAGTATTTGCACTCTTTTTTATATTCAATTTCTTTGCCCTGTACCTTTAGCGGCAGCTTCCTGATATCCTAGGAAATACTCAATTTGCATAGTTTTAACATTTTTTTGCACATAATAGAGTAAAAATAAACAAGCGCCAATAATAGATCGGTTATTAATGATCCATAACACCGATTTAACGAAAAAACGTGAGAGAAATACCAACACAAAAGGTGGGAGTTTGATGGTGCTACCGGTGTATGTTACTAGGCATCACTGTCAAGTTAACAGCCATTGCATTGAATAATTGCGGTACGATGTTTAAGCCAGAAGGGATTTGTCCCCATTTGCTCGCGAGTACCAGGAAACCCGTGGTTGTTGAATGGAAACGACAAACGTATTTACGCCCGTAAGCCTGAGCCGAGCACACAGTGTAGAAGCGGCTGAGTATTAATACCTGTGGCGCGTGAGTAATCGACTGCTAGCGTGATTGAATGTGGTGAGGTCGTCATCGCTGTGCCATGGTAGCGCGGGAAAATGTCGTCAATTTTGCAGTTTTTGGTCAACAGCCGCCGAGGCATGTGGCTTACCGACGTCTCTGAATTCGAGTGGCTGCCCGACCTATAAGATTTATAGTAATCTAACAGAAACATTTGAATTCCTCGACTGCCACCTGCTGCTTGTCGGATTGCTTGCTATAGCAGCGGGGCGAGTTCTATTTTTTGATCACGACAAATTATAACAGTTACACACATTTCAACTCTTACTTACTACGGTTACATTTACAGCAACGAGCGAGGGTTGGACATGATAAAGAGAAATAGACTAGAGTAAGAGGAACAACCAGGTAAATCCGCCAAAAAACAGCGCTAAAATGTTACGTGCCCCACATAAAACATATTATAAACCATATATTACTATTTATTATTATATGGTTATATTATTCCGCCTATAAGTAATTAGACAATATTTGTAGACAGTTTCCGTCGACGCAAGCACCTAAAGGCGAATTATACACGCCATATACCGCACACGCAAAATCCTTCCCCGCCAATGCCTTACGGCAATGTACCACGCGTATGTACAGAGCCACCTAACATACGGTCTGGAGGTGTACGGTCTTTCTTATGCATCTAATATAACTCCGCTTCATTTGCTTCAGAAAAGAGCACTTCGTCTTGTCTTAGGCCTCCCACATCGCGTCTCAATAACGATAGAACAATATAAGGAACTCTCGGTGCTCCCGTTACCACATCTTATTAAATTTACCATAGTTGTCGAAATAAAGCGTATTCTTCTTGGCCAACATCCCAACCTGGTTGGCCTTATCGAATCTGCAAGGACCCAAAATACCCGAGGCTCGGCATCTCACTTGCTTATTGTCTCCCCGGCCACAAGTACGCAATCAAGGTTTGCACTATGTAATTCAGGTGTTACCTTGTGGAACAAGTTACCTAGTGGCATTAGGACACTAATATCGCTTAGTCAATTCAAAAACACTGCTAGAACGCACTATCTTACCTTACTTGCGTCTGAATAAACCATATTTATGTAATCATGTACACAATCTATAGATAAATAATTGCAATAACACGAGATACTACGGTGATAATGTATAAAATCTTACTGTAACTTGTACATATGCTTCGCACTAGCCTGTGGCTATATGAAGTTGTAACACAAATGAGAAACTACAATTAAGAATGAATAAACGTCATATCATATCATATCATTACAGAGCCGACAGAGAGCCCTCACTAGCTGGTACTTTATATATGTGCTATATATCTGTCATGTGTGTGTGAGAGAACCTCTCTTTTGTTTCGTCCTACCACTACTACATCTCTTGTTAGTTAATTATCTATTTATCTATATTTCTAGTGATGATGATTATGAGATGGAACGAAGATGGAGACGATGAAAACAAGATTTGCAATTTCTGCCAATTGGAGGCAGTACGCAAATGTGAGCTTTATGCCTATGAGTTTTGCTCAATAATGCTCCGCACGCAGTCGTCTAGAGGATTTAAATCTGAACTGTTGGACGCTTTAGAGTTTTTACCCCAGAACATGCTCACATATTCCGCCAGCGGCCCTTGCACTAAGCACGGCTGGTAGAAGCAAGCGTCCCGTCCGCGTATTGTTGAAATGCGTATTGCAAGACGTTAGGACACGTAATTTATGTACGTTTCCATTGCGCGTGTTGAGAGGACTACCCCGTATCTTGCTAGTTCTCTCAACTCAATTTGCTCTTAGGCTGTCTAAGCCCAGTGCATTGATCGATCGGTCCGGGTTCGATGCAAGGACACTGTCCACTTATCTTATTGGCTTGGACAGTCCTCGAGTAAATCACGACAATTATTAATATATGGATTATTATTACAATATGAATTCGTTGCCATATAATATATTACGTCTCTTTTACTAAACGTGCATATAAGCTAAAAATTTGCTGTCCTAAAATAGATGATATACTTCGAACCGTGGCCAAACAGTTATTAAACCGAATGATTTTTGCTTCCGCTAAACATTCTGTTCTTGTTCGTAAGGAATCGCGCACGGCCTGCTGCTTTGTGCAACTTGACGAAACCCAGAAACTGAAGCACACGCCATCGAGCAAGCCTTTTCGCTTTATTGCCCTTATTAGAGGTATTATATCTGGCGTTTATTCTATAGAATTCTGCGTACCGACGTCAGCACTCATGAACCATTCGATCAGTGGTGATTCGCAATGGTACATCCAATTTGCCTCTTAATCCAAGCTCAAAGCGCACATCGAAGGTACGAGAAGTTGGCCCAATCTGGGCATTTGCAGTGCGTTACTATGTTCAGCATCAAGTAACGCACTGCAAATGTCCCACAGCGCACTCTATCGTGAATCTCCCGCTCTGCGGATCCCGGTTCGCGCTTCTTCTTCACCCGCGCCTACTTGAATGCTCGGTGTAGGAACATCATGACATTGGTGTTTGTTTGTTTACACTCTAGCAGCCAGACGACATGACGCATGAACGCATATGCTGTACACGTTCAAGCAGCCCGCCAATATTTGACGAACCCAGATTAGTCGCCGCTGCTGCCGTCGCGCCGCCGCTATCGCCGCCGCCGCAGCATCCCTGCACGACACAACACTGCACCGCTGTAGTGAGACGGATGTGCCGGCTATTGAAGAGAAAGAGAATCGAGAATGAGATAATCACAACGACGACGACGACGACGACGACAACAACGCAAAAGACGACGAAGAGAAGTTCGAGGAGGGAAATATTCAAGAGAAGGTGAAGAAGAAGGTGAAGAAGAAGAAGAAGAAGAAGACAGTGAAGTCGGCAATGTTCGGCGGCCGATCGGAGAACGGCTAGCAGTAAGCAGACGATCGAAACGTCAGTTGGCGCAACAACAGTTGGTCAACAAGAGGGTGGTGGAGATGATGGGGATGGGTGGTGGTGGTGGTGGCAGTAGTAATAATGGTGGGGTGTCACGCAGTCGCGCGCTCTCACTCACTCAATCGCGCGCGTCCGTCACGCAGCCCGCCTTCGTTGTCGCTCGCTACGCCTCGGCGGGAAAAGGGCCGCTGGAGAAGGCCAGGCGGGCGGGCTAGACGGATATGTAGGTGGAAGAGAGGCGCAAGCAGAAAGAGGACGGGGGGGGGGGGGGGGGGGGCATAGGAAGGATCATCACAGTTGGATTGCGGTCGAAACAGCCGTAACGGCGGCAGCAGCAGCGGGAACAGCGGGACCAGCGATAGTTGTTGGTGTTTATTGTTATTACTACGACTACAAAACTATTACTACTACCGCTACTACTACTACTACTACTACTACTACTACAGCTACGACGGCTTTCTTCTTCAACTCGTTCGACTGACAGCTGACTGACAATCGCCGTAGGCAGCAGCAGCAGCAGCAGCTGCGGCGGTGGTGGTGGCGGTAGCGGCTGCACGCACAGCTGTCTAGGGCATACATACGTCAATACAAATGTATACATACATATTATACATGCACATACATACGTGAATACATGCATGCAAGCCTGCCTGCCTGCATACACAAAAACGTAGGAAAGAGTTCTCGTGTGGGAGCTGCCGCAGCTTGCCGCCGTTGAACGTAAGGCGTCTGCTGCTGCTGTTGTTGCTGTTGTTGTTGTTGTTGTTGTTGGTGTTGTTTTTGCTCCAGTGAGCGACAAGCAGGTGTTGTTAAGATTTGTACTACGACTACTTCTATCTACGACTACTACTACTAGCTGGCAGGAGGAAGGATGGCTGCTAGGATGACCATAGATGGAGATAGTGCAGAAGATAGTGTGCTGTGCTGAAGGTAATTGTGGTGGTGGTGTTGGTAGTTGTTGTCATTGTTGTTGTTGTTGTTGTTGTTGTCGCTGGTGTTGATTGATATTGGCATTGTTGTTGTTGTTGTTGTGGCTGTTGCTGGAAGCGGCGCTGCTTGCACTGGACGAGTGTTGAACTTGATGTTCTTGTTGTTGTTGTCGTTGTTGTCGTTGTTGTTGTTGTTATTGTCGTTGTTGTTGTTGTCGTTATCGTTGTTTTTCTTCTCGTTGTCGCTGCTGTCATCGTCGTCGTCGTCGTTATTGACGCCGCTGTCATAAGCTAGTGTCATCAGCAACATCAAGATATTATAGTTTCGCTGCCAGCAGCAGCAACAGCAACAGCAACAGCAACAACAACAACAACAACAATAGCAACAACCTGACGACGACGAGGGAAATCACCGTGGTGTGGGTGGACGAGCGAGCGAACCATGGACAACCAACCAAACCAACCAACCGACCGACCAGCCAGCCAGCTGATATCAGCTGGTGGTGACGGCTAATTGTGATGGAATCTGCCCCTGCTGCTGCTGCTGCTGCTGTGGCTGCGGTGGTGGCTGCTTATTTCATGCTATAGTAGTAGTAGTAATAGTTTGATGTTTGTTAGAGTTGTTGTTCGCAGCACCAGCAGCAGCCTCGTCATTGTCGTCGTGGACAAGCAAATCTTGATTTGGATTGGATGTGATCGGACACGATTTCGTCGGTCGGCGAGAGAAACAAGCTCTAGGCGCTGATGATACTAACCATCATCTCTGCACTACCTCCCTGCAAACCTAATCGTAGCTGTCCGTGGTTGTGTTTCTGTTACTACTGTTGTTGTCGTCGTCGTTGTTGTTGTTGTTGTTGTTGTTGTTGCAGTTGCTGTCGTTGTTGTTAATATTGCTGTTGCTGCTGCAACTGTGCAATTGCTGCAGCTACAATTCGTTCGACGTTAACACGGTTTCGAAACAAAAGACGACCTATAATTTGTTCCTTTGACCGTGTATTTGACCAGCGTTGTTTCTGTGATTATATACCCTGTTGATACTGTTGATACTACTGTCCATGATATTGTATAGTTTTATTGCCTCGCTGCTGTCGTTGTTGTTGTTGTTGTTGTTGTTGTTGCTGTTGTTACGGCGCTGCTGTGATCACACTGTGGATTTCTGTTGTCAGTTGTCAAATCTATGAACGCTGAAAGACGTCTTGACGACATCATGAGCGGCAATCAAGCGGAATTGTCTCTTAGTTTTTTGTTCGTCCGTACATAAACACTGCCAAGTTTCTTCTCTTTCTTATTCTCTCGTCTGTTCGAGCCGGTGTGGCGGTATGAATTTTTTTTCTGCGTGTCGTCGACAGCTTTCTCCTGCTCTTTTTGCGTGCTGTAAACTTCTTCTTCCGCGGTGTTCCGGTTGTGTTGCTGACCGAACTGGCATACCAGTGCATTTGCAAGTGGCAGCATAGAAGCAACAACGACAACAATAACTACCTCAGCAAGAACAACAACAACGACAACAACAACAACTACAGCAAAAGTAACAACAACAGCATCAGTTACTACAACTGGCCGACAGATCGCGTTACTCGCTGAGATAGTAGTATAGTGCATACCTGTGTTTATCCACCTGTGTGTGTGTGTGAGAGAGAGAGAGTGTGTGTGTTTGGGGGTGTTTTTGTGTCTGACCGTCGAAGCCAATTCGAGCTGCTATGCTATGACCAAACCTGTAACAACAGCAGCAACATCGTCGATACTTAACCACCCATTTACTAAATGTTTGTTGTTGCTTGTTGTTGTTGTGGTTGTGGTTGGGCACGATCACCGCTGAAGATGGCCCGGTGTTCGAGTCGTGGGCGGCGAATTGTCAAGTAGCAAGTGACGGATGGTAGTGCCAATTTCGACTGGCGTCACCAAAACCACCACCATCACCACTCGTAAGCAGCGCAAGCTGTTATTGCAGCGACTGCTTCTGCTGGTGGGATTCCCACTACACAGAGCTACTACTACTACTACTACTACCACCATGTGACATGATTTGACGACGAATCACCACCCCAGTAGAGTGCGCGTGTGTGTGTGTGTTGACCCGTCAAACGACTGGCAGCTGCTTCTGCTGCGTCGTCGTCGGCCGCATCCAGACTCAGCAGAGCGGCACAATGTGGATCGAGCCGCGCGAGATCCTCATCGCTTCCGGGCTGTGGTCGACCGAGAAGCGGTCGACGTACTTCTCGATGCAGCGTCGCAAGGGCCACGGCACGCGCGGCCTGTCGTCGATGCTGCTCGGCACCGTCGACTCGATCCTGTACAACAACAAGCCGGCGCCGTTCCGCGTCATCCACCACACGCCGAGCTCCGAGGTGAGCTGGGCGGTCGCCGAGGCGTTCCACCACGGCGAAATCGAGCGCGACTGGCAGTGGCTGCTCGACAACCTGTCGCCGACGCTCGACCAGTGCGACGGCGAGGACCAGATGACGGACATCGTCAAGTGCAAGGTGACGTCGCTGCTCATGCAGAGCCTGCAGCTGCAGGGCGCCGCCGACACCACCGACCCCGACTTCCAGAACACGCTGTCGAGCTTTCGGCAGCGCTTCAACATGCAGGACGAGAAGCTTGTCAATTACTACTCGTGCAACCTGCTGAAGAATAGGGTCCCCCGGCAGGGCTGGCTCTATTTGTCAGTGAACACGATGTGCTTCTACTCGTACCTGCTCGGCAAGGAGACGAAGATCGTGCTCCGGTGGACGGAGATCAGCGTGCTGGAGAAGAGCCGCAACCTGCTGTTTCCCGAGTCGATTCACGTCGTGACGCGCGACAACAAAGAGTACGCGTTCTCGCTGTTCACGTCGATCAAGGAGACGTTCCAGCTGATGGAGCAGCTGGCCAACCTGGCGATGCGGCAGATCATCTCCGAAGAGGCGTACGAAGAAGATCCGTCCGTGTCCAGCCGGCTGGTGAAGAACATGAGCCGCAAAGGTTCTGTCGTCAAACGCGACCTCGACTCGCGCGCCCAGTCCCAGTCGTATCAGCTGAAGTTTCGGCTGCCGAACGACGAACGCCTCGACGGCTCGATCGAGTGCTCGCTGTTCACGCCGTACGACAAGAAGACCGTGTGGGGCAAGCTGTTCTTCTCGAGTAACTACATGTGCTTCGAGAGCCGTGTTCGCGACATTGTCCGGCTGATCGTTCCGTTGCGCGGTGTTCAGTCCGCCGAAAAGACGACGCTCTCATTCGGGTCCCGACAGCAGGGCATCCTGGTTAGCTGCAAGGACGGAAATACGTTCATGTTTTCGGAGATCGATAAAAATGAGCTCGACTTTATCGTCGACAAAATTAGCGAGCTGCTCCGAAAACTGCCGTCAATCCGAGCTTTGCTGTCCCATGGAGATGCGCCCCGCAGCGACGTTCGGTGGAAGCCCACTCCGCCTCTCGTGCAACTGTTTCCTCTCAAGTACAGCAAGGAGGGCATAGAAAAGATGCAGGCACTAGCTGGCAAATGGGATCACCACTTCATGGAGTACGGCCGTGGAGTAAGCATGTACCGCAGTTTCGAGACGAGAATTCTCGTGCTCGAAGGAATTCCGGACAAGTATCGAGGAGAAATCTGGATGCTCTATTCGGGCGCTCTGAACGATATGCAGCGTAATCCCGACTACTATCAGTGGCTGGTTGACGCTAGCCAGTCCAAATCCAAGCCCTCAATGGCGGCCGATGAAATCGAGCGCGACCTGCATCGTTCCCTTGCCCGAGCATCCCGCCTACCAGGACGCCGTGGGCATTGACGCCCTACGGCGCGTACTGAACGCGTACGCGTTTAAGAATCCCCACATTGGATACTGCCAAGCGATGAACATCGTAGCCAGCGTCCTGCTGCTGTACAATCGCGAGGATGAGGCGTTTTGGCTTTTGGCGGCGATGTGCGAACGCCTCCTTCCCGACTACTACAACACGAAGGTGATCGGTGCCCAAATCGACCAGCGCGTCCTGCAGGAACTCGTCAAAGACAATCTCGTCCAGCTTCACGACAAGCTGGAAACTCTCGGTATCTTGTCGATGATCTCTATCTCGTGGTTCCTCACCCTGTTCCTCAGTGTGATGCCCTTCGAGGCAGTTGTACAGATCATGGACTGCTTCTTCTACGATGGCCCCAAGGTCATCTTCCAGGTGGCCTTGGCCATCCTTGACAAGAACAACAAGGCTCTGTCCGACGTTGTTGACGATGGATCCGCACTAGCCGTCCTGAATAACTTTCTGGCCGGAATCACGAACAAGACGGGTCCCATCGTACAAAGCAAGCAGCTGCCCGCTGCCGAACAGGAGACCACCGATATAAGCGTTCTCCTGGACTACGCCTACCGAAAGTACGACTTCATTAGCGAAGAGCTGATTGAGAAGCTTCGCAACAGACATCGTCTGCTAGTTGTACAAGATCTCGACGCGCAGTCAAGTACACAGGTGTTGAGATCGCTCAATTCGGACATCATGCTAAAGGAGCTGTTGAAGGAAAGCGATGCTCTCGACCTGCTGCAGCTCGTTAAGAAAGAGCAACAGCTCAATAGTCGGCGTCCAGGGTTCCAGAACGCTGCACCTAAAACGGATCCCCTGCTTCCGATTTACGAGCAGTACAACCTCGATTTCGAACACTTCAGCAAGTTGTATCAGCAAATCTGCGATACGATGTGGTATACCGGCGATCATCCTGAGCAGCTAATGTTGCGTATGTTTCATTTGTTCGACGAGAACGAAGACGATTTCATCAATTTTCGCGAGTTGTGCCAACTGATTGCCGTGCTGTGCTACGGGGATCTGGAACACCGACTGGGTCTTATCTACACGGCGCACCTAGTGAAGACACCGTCCGCCGAGGAGCTCTCACCGTTCGAACTTCTCGATGACACAGAGCCCGCCACCGAGGCGGAGGAATACTTCGCAAAGGACGCCGATGAGGACAGTCTTGAGTTTAAAAATCTGTCGACGTACACTCACTCCTCCATACTCGACGCGCTTGTCTGGAGTCGCCAGCAGAGTGGGCCCTGGCCGCCAGTGCCCCGTTCGCCTTCGGTCGGGTCATCACCTCTGGACGAGATCTTCCAGGACCTTCCCGACATGAATCAGAAGCAATTTATGGCAATGTTCACGAGTCTGTATCGGTTGTTTGTCGGCCATCCGCGCGAAAACGACTTCGTCAAATCGCTGGCGAGCATGAGCACCATTCTGCTCCAGACCGGCGAGTTGCAGCAGAAGATCGAACGGCCCCCGTCACGCGAGGCGATAACCCATCAGGACGGTGACCACGAGGCATCTTCGTGCGGTGAAGAACGCGAGCGTGACCGGTGGAATACGCAGTGGTACCTCTCGTTCAGCCAGTTTCGAGACACGCTTCGCATCGATGACACACTGTGCAATTTCTTCGCTCTTAAAGTGCCTCTTTCGGAGAAGCTAGCTGCTTTGAAGAAGAACAAGGTATAGCGCTCAGTGCGCTTGTACAGCAAGGCCAATTGAGAACGATCGTGCGATGAGAGCTCTGACGAGGGCAGCTTCGTCGTCAATTAGCTTCCTGTGGGCGAACCACCGCACAACCAAGATGTGGCCGAATTTGTTGCCGTCCCAAGACGCACTTGTATTTTCTGATGTTGTTTGTTGACGGGTGGATAGATATATTCCTAGATATCTCACGGTACTTTTTTATATAGGCAGAATAAATCGGACGTTTCCCTCAATTAGCTGCGATTGTCGATAAACTTTTCTAGAAGCATGAACAAAAAATATATATATATATATATTGGTTTTATGTGTTAGTATAAAATAGTATTAGTAGTAACGGTATGGTACGTAATACCATAGGCGTGCAGTGAAGTGTAAACATGGCACGATGGTAGATTACATATGTGTGTGTATGTATGCACGAGAGATAGCGCTGGAGTGAATCGTTCAGTGGAAAGGCAGACGGTGTATGGCGTTCGTCATGTGTTAATATCCTTCAAATAATGTGTAAAGAACTATTTCATTAAAATATATTTTTAACCATATCAGCCAGCTAAACACTTGACCCTTTATTTTAGATAAGCATACGTTTTTAGCTTAAGCTAGTCAATAGGTCATCCTGTGTACCCACTCAAAAATGTAACTGACTACAGTTCAAGTGTAGGTTAAACATGGACGGACATCTTACTACGTGACTAGAGAACCCGAGCAAAAAGAAGCCAGCTAAGCTAGATCACTGCAGTCTTGTAGAAACCCGAGATTCATGCAAAAACCTATTATTATTATTACTACTATTACGTAATATAATAATAATAATAATAATAATAATAATAATAATAATAATAATAATAATAATAATAATAATAATAATAATAATATTATTATTATCATTATTATTATTATTATTATTATTATTATTATTATTATTTATTATTATTATTATTGGGAAGTTGTTGGACTCTTATAAAAACGCGGAAAATGAGAGCGTTGGGTGAGTATTTAGCTATTCTACTATTTACTTAGTCTAGGCATTTAGCTAAGTTAGCGGCGATGTTAGGTTGTCTGCCCTGCGGCACAATGGGAAGCTAGTCAGTGTTTCGTGGTCACCTTCCTCGCCAAACGAATTTAAAATTACAGACACAGTATACATTCGACGCATGGTTAACTTTGCAAGTGCAACGTGATGCCTTCTACCACGATACGTCTCGTAAGCTCCCCCCTTTGATGTAACTCTGCCGGCACTCTCAAGTCTTGGCAGTTTGACGTCAATCGCAGTATCGCGCAGTTTCATAACGCCGTCACAAACATTCATACGGCTATGGGAAAGCAGTATGACGCATGCACAAAAATCAATCAGTTTTTGTCACAGCACAATGCAGTTATATCGCGAATATTGAATCTCAAATGTTCTACGGAGAGTATTGTCTACTATTCTCTGGATTCACGCAGCACCCAGGAAGAAGGGAATACTTTCATTAAACTTAATTTGCATCTCCACCTCGGTTTATTTATTTAAATACATTGAAAAACACACACACACTGCATGTAGCTATCTGTGAGTATAGCAAACAGCTGATTTATTGGATCTCATTTGCTATTGATACAAGACGAGAGCGACGTCATGAATCACAACGAGGGCAGATGTTACACCATGCTTTCTCATCGTGCATTTCGCACCCTTGACTTTATTTTTTCATATGGTACCGATCTGTAGGTGCGTGTTTGCACTATTCTGAGTATGAATAAGAAAGTACATTTGTTTTGTTTGTCTGTACGTTGATCTAGAAGACGTCACTGAATCTAGCGTATGCCGAAGAGTCGACGGTTTTAGCAGCCTCCAGAAATACTCGGATGCTGCATCTCTAACGTCAAAGGCGCTTATCTTTAAATTTCTCTGCAACTCGATACGACGCGAAGAACCTGCATAGCTACGATTGACGCATTGTGTCACATTCTCTAACACTGGCGTGTTTTTAAGCCGTCCAAAACATATTTCAACGCAAAATCGGGGAGTGATAACCGTCCTGCTGCTGCCATCGTGATCCTTTTTGCTTAATAGGGCAAATCTGGCACGGTAAATTGTAGAAGCTCTCCTAATTGATTAATTTGTATGTTAATAACCCGGGTAGCTTTAGAAATTATGACAAGTCCTCGCGTTGAACTCAATCATTTACCTGACCATGTCCTGACCATGTATGATGAATCTAGAGAGATCCGCAGTTCCTTGCCCGCGAACAACAGGCGGGTTTTTCAACAAAGAACGGGTTTCTACTTTTTCCTTCATACATAACCATGCGTTGTTCGTGGCTTCGCTAATGAGTCAACTGCGACAAGTGGCAAAATTTAGCTTAGAAAATTATCGTCTCACAGTTAATTGTAAAGGCTTCTCCGCGCGCGATTAGGATACACCTTTAGTACAGAATCATTAGGATTCGGTATACCAAGCGTGTAATGTCGGTCATTAATTTGTCCAAGATAATATATGTGTATGCATGTGCTGCTCTCTATTGTTTTGCTTCTGGCACCGCTCGTCTTTTAGTAGTATTGATCGAAAACGAAATGTTAGGCAGGATCAAATACATTACAATTTTAAAGGCCAGTAGCTGCAGAATCGAAATGAGGTATTGCTTGCATAGGCAACTGGCTGACAAACATGATTACTTGAATTGCAAAATTTAATTGATAAGAACTCTAATAAACATGCGAGGCCCTAAAAAGAACAGAAGAGCAGTCTCAATCGCATGCCAAGGCAATTCCACACAACCAATACTTACAATTGATTTTCTGTGTATCAGCTATGAGTTAAACCACCAACCAGCAATGGTGGGTTAGTCACCGTTGACACCAAAGTACTCTAAGAGTTTTTCTAGAACGAAAGAATGTCGCAGGCAATTGATGGTCCACAACCAGAAAAAAACCCCGAGAAATAGCTGATGCTACCGACAATGCCGATATTTCTGTTGCCATAAATACACTAAAGCCAGCTCCGCAGAGCGCAACCTACGGAAATGAGCAACTGCTACAAAGTGTCTGTTTAACTTATGTTTAGTTGCTTGTGGAGATTCAAGTTGACCTGAACGGGTTTACATGACAATTTGATGGATGTCCATAACTGAGACCTATTTCTCTTAACATGCTTTAAGCGGTTTTTGTATATATACATCCTACGACAATGGATTACCTGCCTATATCTAAGAGGACAGCGATGGCAGGCCGATTTGGTCCCTGAGGACACGTTTTCACACACCATAGAACATTTTTGCTAATGCTCATGTAAGCTTGCCGCGACTGTGGTTAAGCTTCAAACAAAAATCATAATGTAATGAAAATAGAATGTTTTACCCAACATGGTGTGGAAATAAATGAATGAATGAAAATAGAATAAATAAAATCAAATACTACCACTATAGAGCTGCCAAGAAAATACTGGTGAATTTCGGAAGGGACTTCTCCTTGTCAGAAGGTAAACCTACTCACAAGAGCCGTCACCAGCGCATAATTAGACGAAGAGAACAAAGCAGTATATGAAACAGCTGGGGACTTATACAGAAAACATTTATAATCGAGTTATGAACATTCTCAATTATATCACATAAACTTCTTTATAATGTTTGCTTAAATTATTAAACATAGATAACTCTAAGCTCTGGCATTCCACACCTGACAATTACTAAATCATTTTTAAAGACCTACGGTCGAGCTCTCCCCTATGTGTGTGAGTGTGACCCCCCGGAACTGCATCCCAGGCAAGTTCATCAGAGGGCAGAGAAGATTTGTTTTTCGAAGTTAGCCTACATAGTATGTTATAAGCTATTTGTTCCAGGGGCCAATGGTCTCACACTCGTTTTGACCCTTTTGTGACCCTTTGTTCGGTCTCAAACTCGTTTTGACCCTTTTGTGACCCCTTTGTTATCTATTTCCCATGCATGGAGAGGACAGCTCGGTGAACAAGCTGCATGCCATCCCTTGCAGTTGACACAATTACACATTCATTAGCTAAGTGTCCAGCTTGGCCACACTTTTTGCTCGCGACTGCTGCTATAGCAAATTGGGGATGACAATTGTGTGTGTGGGCACAACGGTTGGCAAAGTTGGAAAACGTAAGCAATAAATCTGCTTCTGTCCATTGATATAGATGCTCTAAAGGCACTAAAACAAAGTTAAGAACCAAGTTGTGCATTCAGGTCCAAATAATTAACATTGAAGTAAATATAATGGAACACATCAGACATTATTATGGAGCTGCCAACGTAATAAACTGGGAGACAGCACAAGTTGCTTTCCGATATCAACTGCCTATTAAATACAACTCTCTAGCAACTGTGGAACTAACAGTTCTGAATTCAGGTTGGGTTCGCCAACCAAACGTGAGCTCAGAATTTTGACTGATTTGGGAGTGGGTATCGCTTGGTGGTTAAAGCGTTAAAGGTAACTCTTGGTGGTTAAAGCGTTAAAGGCAACTCTTGGTGATTGAAGCGTTAAAGTAGCCCAACAACAACCATTTAAGCACGAGACTCTTGTTTCGTCGTGGAGCAGCGGCAACGTCAAATGTGTGTTTTTGTGTATTTCGAACTTTGTACGGTGTGGTGTGGTGTCTATGAGCGCAAGCAGGATACAAAGCGAAATTACCAACAATAACTAGGGAAAAGAATGTAACACAGGTTAAGAAGGCATATGCGTAATATTCACAATGACTAACCGAGGGCGGAGGTGGACACAGATCGGCCAACGGACGTGTGTGAATTACGTCTGTGCTTTACTATTGTGTGTGCGTGTGCTCACCAGCTCGTCACAGCCGCTGGTTCACAGCGACCCTACTATCGGCCGCACGCTCAGACTGACGTCAGCGTAGATGCAGACGAAAGCGTTGGTTATCGGGGTGTTGTCGACTTGGAGCCACACCCGAGCCCCCAGTCAAACGAAGGACTAAAGCCTGGCCCTCGATGGTGCCATCGGCGGCCGGCGAGAGCAGATTCTAGAGGTAAATCAAATTGATTTTTTTGCGCCTGAATCAGCCAAAAGCTCAAGGCTTTGAGGGGCTTTTGTGAGGAGTCTACAGCGAGCTGACGTACGCCCGGAGTCGGGTTTGAACGAAATGGATCAGCAATTTTCAGTGTTCTGCCCTGCCAGCCCTGCGGCACTGCAACGTTTAAATATCTGTTTAAGGGGTGCTTATATGCTGTAAAGAAGTAATCAAGTAAAATAATATATGCTGTGAAGAAGTAATCAAGTAATATAATATATGATGTGAAGAAGTAATCAAATATGAATTTGGCTTCTAATAATCTAAATAAGTGATAATTGAATGATGCAGGATTGAGGAGGCACGATAGTTGCTTAATAAGTTTTCAATTTAGCTCTCATAGTTTCTGCAGAGTCACTAAGCATACTTAAAATTTGTGCATTGCCTTGATAGAAAAAAAAACTTCTTTGCCCTTTCATGAGATTCGGAATCATATAAGTCATTTTTTAAAACTTGTGTAGGGTCTGCCCGTGTACATCCTTACTAATCGTTTGGTTTTGCTCCAGCAATTCTTCGTATATGATCTGATATCCCACCAAGACGGCAAGTTTGTGTAAATATAATATATATATATATATATATATATATATATATATGTATATATATATATTTATATAATATCCTAATCTTGTGCCTCTATTCGGCTGAGATTAGACAACGTTTAAAGCATCAGAGCAACATTTTTGCTTGTTTATGTCTTCAAAAATACCAATTTTTTGCAAGATGCTACCAAAGGATTTAAAACTGTGCCGTTGTCGAAACGAAAAAGTAGGCCGAGCAAGCACTTCGAGCAGGTTTGTATCGCGAAATGTCTGAGGTATCCGTTTACAGGGCCACGAATTCTGCCTTCTTGCGTTCGAAAACATGGATGCATCTGGCGTTCGGACCAAGCAGCCAATCCGCAAATTCGAATCGGCACTTTGTTTAACCTATCATCCAGTGATAGCAAGTCGCCGTCCTTTTTAAAAAAAAGTCTGCATCTTGACATACATCGTGGAAGCACCGCCTCCATTCGGGGCACACTTCTGCAGCGGACTTGATTTAGCCTAAGACACTTGATAGTCAGCACACACTAGACATATTCGCTAATCCTTCCTGATATATGCAACATACATACAATGTATTATACAGAAAATAAAGTATATATATATGCGTATATATATATATATATATATATATATATATATATATATATTTGTTCGGAAATGTCTTTTTTGTGGGTGTTTTTATCTTACAAGTGTTAAATATATATATATATATACAGGGTGTTGCAGAATTTTTTTATAATAGAAATAGGGAATTGTAGAGCTCGTTAAAGCAAATATTTTTTCCAATGGAGCATGGTCTCTGAGAGGTCTTGTTTCGGAGTGAGAGCGAAGTTACTACAATTTGTGACACTATTGTGTTTTTGCCCGACATAGGAGCATAAAATGTGCTGTTGCGAGACAACCAGTCCCCCTAGACAGAAACTAAACACACTGTCGTGTTCTGATTCTTGCCGAAGGGCATATAAGGCCGGTCAGAAGATGCGTCACGGTCGTTTAAAAGAGAATTCGTATAAAATGAAGTTCTTTATTAGCTTTTACGCCAAATACTTCAGAATCATAACCCTACGACCACCCACGTGTTCAAAGCTAACATATTCAGCAAATGCGCATTTTATGGCGATTTTTTTTGGTATCAAACTTATGGCAATTATTAAGTGCATGTAAAATGACTGTGGCGACGTTCACTACCGCCGACGTGTCGCGCGACAGCCGCAGCGCGTCATTTTTCTTAGACTCCTCTCTCTTTCTCTTTCTGCCTCTTAGACTTAAAGTGATCCAGCGCGTGGGTAGAAGCCATAATCCTTCAACGGGAAACTCGAGAGCATCCGAACTATTGCGTCAGAGACTGTCGGTCGATATTCAACGAAGAAATGCAGCATCTGTTCGGGACACACCCAAACTCCAATCAGTCAAAGCTACTAATCAGATTCATTGGGGCATCCTATTGAAATAAAATACCGGCCTTCGTCAGGCAGACAAAGTATCTGCTCAAATTCAAATGCGACCTCAGAGAGCATTATCTTGAAACGCTGGTATCTGATTAAAAGTGATATAAAAATGCAACGTATGCATGATGCAATATATTGTAAATAGGGGAAAATGGCATAGATAATTTATACAGGCAAATCAAATTGTAAATCTTTGGTTTACCATTTCAGAATAACTTGGAAAAAAGCTCACGTTGTACGTCGTTCGCACGTGGCTAACTGTACTAAATATACGTTTTTTAACGACCGTTAAAATGGTCGTTAGCGACGTTGAATTTATAACCATTATCTAAACTGAACTAAGTCCCTATCTAGGCGTCGACCTATATCTAGTAGCGTCTATACGTCATGCAACTCAGCCTGCGTAGGCGCACCTTAAGAATATAAGATTTGACCTTGAATCGTGACGTCACAAAAGTTGCGGGGAGCAAAACAGCGGACGATGCTAGAGAGGGAGAGGATGCAAAGTGAACGAAGTCGAATGCTTAAGCATTGCTCGTACTAGCGTCAGCTCTAGAAAAGGGCCGTTACAAAAATTATTCTATAAATAGTAAATATAAAGTTCATCATATATATCCCTTAGGCCAACATAGTCCCCCATTTTCTTGCCTATCATCTGTTTCTGCACATTTTGGCACAGCCTGTCCAAGAAGGGCACATTGAGAAACTTTCTTGTGCTACATATCATTATGCCGAAAGCTTACTGCGTCTGCATCATTAGGAAACGAAGAAATGTGGTATTTAAATAACAGAGCGACCTACAATACTTTTCTCAAAAATATAGGGATAATATAGATGAGACCTGAAATTTTACCAGATCCGAGCTATGTTAATAAACACATGGCTAGAAAGATCCATTCGGCACCTGATCGTGCGCTATTTTTTTTGTTCTGGAAAGTTTTGGGAATACATGATGCACATGCGCCACTAGCAGCCTGCGTGACTAGTGTGAGACTCGCAAACCCACTAAACCCGGATTCCTCCCCACCCCCCAGGCTCGGTATTACTTTGGCATTACATCGAAGCCGTGGGAGAGGCGTCTCTGCCGTTCTCCTTCAATCAGCTCTATCCCTGACTATCATCCCGCATGTCTACCTGCGGTTGGATAGGGGGATGCCATTTTGTAATCCGTCCTGTGAGGGTGCGTCGAGACCATGAGAGCCTGGCTGCTCCCCACCCTCTCCCCCCTCCCTCGGCTCCTCGTCTCGACCACTCTCCCGAGAGACCCGCCCAAACCTCTCCCGCCTGGCCGTTTCCTTGGCTGTCTTGAGTGTCAAAACGGCGTCGAACAAGTTCTTTGCCTCCCTCCATGCCTCCGCCGAAGTCATCATATGGGCACCACCTCCTTGATGGGTCGGCCTCTCACAGCAATTGGTGCTGCGTCCCGTGCTTCCCTGTGAGCATCACACCGCAGAATAGTATGCTCTACGTTGTCCGTTTCTCCAGAGTTGCACAGTACGCAAATATCGCTGATGGTCTTCTTGATCCTTGACAGGTAGCCTTGGAGCTGGCCGTGTCCGGTCAGAACCTGAGTCGTCCAGTAGGAAAGCTCCCCGTGTCGGCGGTCATACCATACCCTGAGGTCCGGTATCAGACTCTTGGTTCAGCTCCCTGTGGTCACACCGGGTCTTACCTGCGCCCATTCCTCGTGCCAGGCCGATATGATGGCACTCCTGGCCCTGGTGAGATCCAGACCTTCGTCTAGATACATTTTACTTCGTTCAGCCACTAGGAGGTCCCATGGCAGCATCTTGGCTAGGACCAGGCGAGTTTCGGTCAAAATTGTACGATACGCCCGGCCTACCCTGATTGCCAGCGTTCGTTGGGTCGACCTTAGTGCCCCCTATTTTTCGCCGTCCGCATTGCCATGTCCCCCCAGACTGGGGCTGCGTATAGCGCCGTTGATTCGGCCACCGAGGCCAGGAGCCTTCTTTTCACCTCAGCCACCCCATTGACCCTAGGCATGATCCGCGCCAGGTTCAGGGAGACTCTTTGGGCCTTTTCGGCCACGTACTTAACGTGTGCCGATCCGGTCAGTCCAGTGTCTAGCATGACCCCAAGGTACTCTACCTTCTTTCTGATTTCTATCGGGTGGCCCGCCATCACGAGGTTAATGCCAGTCGTGCGCTATGCCATTCATGGGTTCCACCGTGTTGTCGGCCGTTATAATGACTCTCATAAGCCAAATTGGCCATGCGCCTGCAAACACTGCAGCCAGGGTTTCTCTAGGTACCTCAACAGGGCGCTCCAAACCGTTTTTTTCGTATCTAACTAAAAGACCGGCTTGTAATACATTATATTGAGCAATTGGTATAAAATGATGCTTAACAAAAATGCGCCACGCACAGCCACTACTATTAGCGGAAATAGCCCACCTAACTGTAACTGGGCTCTTCCCGCAAAGATGCCGGCCGGTACCCTTTGAGGACATGAGATATCTTACATTTACCTATATAATATATAGTATACATAATGCGTTATACTCTTTTGATCTTGGTTGTGATCGCCGTCGCGTCTCGTCGCCTCATGAGGGCCAAGTGGAGGAAGAAGCGTATACGCAAAGCGATGCTGAAGCGGAAACGCAGGAAGTTGAGGGAGAGGTCGAACGACAAGTCCGTTGTCGTTTCAACGGTCGGAGACCGCTTCACGTCCGTATCGCATCATCTGAATGTCTCCCCAAACGCGCTGAGATCGGCGGAGACGTGGTTCCGATGCCGTGTCTGACGGACCGTGTGAAGACAAAGCGAGCCCACTCCACAAGTTCCTGTTAGATGCTATCTGCAGACCGGCTTCATGTAATCTTACACATTTTGTATAGGAAATATAACCACTCAATACGGAAAAAACTATATATTTTAGCCAATCCAAATCCCAGGGACAGAATTGCGGCCGAGCACAACCGGCCAAGAAAAGCACCGGGTCCAGACACGCAAGCATACTCTCACAGAACAATTCAAATGTATTTAATGACACAATGAACGAGATACCCAACAGCGAAGACTATCCTTACTTAGAAAACGGTACTGACCTTTATCCCGAAACTGGGTAAACCGCAAGGAGACTCCTCGGCTTTTGATGCGCTTTCCTGGCTACCCAAGGCTGAACACATTATCAACGAGCAATTAGTAACAGGTCTAGACGACAAAGATGTGTACTCGAAAAATCGGACACGGCTGAGCCTGACATTCCATACAAGAAAAATGCTAAATATAGCTGAAGCACAGGAAATGCACCAAGATCAAACCGGCCGCATTTTGTGGCCATCATCCTAGGTATGCCAGAAACGAGTTAAACACGCTTTTACCCCCTATGACGACGTATCCACGCGTCGTACCTATATATTGGAATCTGCCTAGGAAGGCGTGGGCTATGCAGTAAGGGCCGGATTTCGGTCTGGAATCAATCTTAGAGAATACAACCTACGAGTAAGTGCTTGGACTCCCATATCCTCCGAGAGTCTATCCGTCTTCTACGCAGGCGATTTGGCACTAATGTTCGTTGCCCGGAACCAATATCTACTTGATTAAATAGCCAACTTGACCGATACTCGGCAATTTGCGACACTGGTGTTTTTGCCCGACATCGAAGCATTAAATGTGCTGTTGCGAGACAACTAGTGATTTTACACAAAAACTAAGCACATCGTCGTGTTCGTGAGAAAATTTTGTTTTCTCCGAAGATTATACAACGCTGAGCAGAAGATGCGACAACGTCGCTTAGAAGAGAGTTCGCAAAACTGAAGTTCCTTTATTAGCATACATGCCCAATACCTCAAAATCATAACCCTACTACTATTTACAGCCCTTAAAACGAACCTATTCAGACAAATACGCATTTCATGACGACCATTTCAGCATCAAATCAAAAGTAATGCAAGCTATAATTGTGGAGTGCCTCGCATGATCTTCTTCAAATTCTTTAAATGTTCTTTATATATTTCTTCAAAGCTGGTTTCCAGATTGGAAAGTAATACAACAGCTTAGGGACTTCATTCGAATTTTATAGACAAATATATAACTGTGATATGTTTTATTTCATTTTGAAGTTACAGTGGAATATGAATATCTAACTACTCTTGGGCTTGTGAGGGGTGCTACCAATCGAGCTTATCCTCGAGGCAGCCCCTCATTGTGCCCATAATTGCTGCCGCATTGCCGCGCTGAACCGCCAGAGATAGCCGCTGGAGTAAAAAGTCGAAAGCTCTTTTGTCCCCCGTCGTGAGTTCAATTCGTTTGCCAATCTTCTGTAAAAGTGACCATGCCTCAGGGCCAGGTCCCCCTAGTGTCTCCAATACTAGTGGCACAAAAATGAACTCGTCGGTGAGCTGGGCGTATTTGTTGGTCTTTAGACGTTCAGCCTTGCGTGCTGCGGAGCCAGCGGCTGATGCGCTGGCCTCCATGTTCGAGGGGGCGAGCGTGTCGGTGACTGTAGCATCCCAAATAAGCGCCTTTCCCCTTTCAAAAGGAATAAGGGTGAGACCGTCAGGCCTCTTTCCGTCGCTTCTCAGGAGGCCGGTAGGCTCTCGAATACATGGCAGTAGAGCTGACTTTAAGGCCCGGGCGGTAATCTCGTTAATCTCGCTGTGACGGCTTTGACGTCCCTCGCTTCTGTTGCAGGATAGCCCGTGGGTTCCCCAAATGTCCACTTGTGCTCCGCACGGACACCGGTGTTCCTCCGTTAGTCTTGTTCCCAACCTCAAGCCGATGCACAGACGAAAACTTTCGTGGTCAAGTAAAGTGCCAAGGTTTGAGGAAGGGATGGCTTGGAGCCATTTGCTAGCCCCTTTTTGGACAACCGCCTGTAGTCGGGCTTTGTCTGCCGTGGACAGTGCATCGGACAGTAAACGCTGATATTTCTTGGATACTATGAGATCGTCATAGGACCTCTGCAGGTGTTTGTTTGCCTCTGGGAGTAGGCCTGCGAGGTTGTATCTTGTATCAGCAGCTTTTTTGGCATCCTGGAAAGCCTGTAGGGCTATGGTCGGGCTGATGTGCTGGACTGTAGCTTCTGAGGCGTGTAATGAAGCAACGTGACAGCTGGCTGCCAGATCTGCTGCAGAGCGGATTCCCAAGCCCTTGAGCCCAGTTGTTGTCGGCAAGTTTAGATTGAGCAGGTCGCAAAGGCTGGTCCTAAGGCTATTGTCTAACTCCCTCAGCAGATCCTGGTTTGCTCCGACGTCCGTGCTGCGGAGGAAGTGGATAATTCTCGATGAGCCCAACGATGATTTTAATAGGTAATATGCGCTATGGGGATTAAGCAGGTTTAGCCTTTAGTTTAATATATAACTTATACATACATAAATTTAAAAATAAAATGTTCATTAGGACAGGGGTAGATTTAACTATTTTTTTCATAAAGGCTGAGATCAAGCTTAGCATTCACTTAACCCAAAGTCGCGCGTTACAATTGATGTGGATAGTGTGACACCGTCAATTACATAGCCATAATCTAAATGTTCATGCTCTAAGTCAACGCATGTATGCGTCGGTAACAGTGCTCCATTTTCCGCGAGAGCGCCCAATATCGTTCGGAGCTTGTTGAAGTGTTATGGTTTTACGTTTTACAGTACAATTTGAGAACAATTTGGCAAAAGAAATAGAAATGACAATGCGATAACGTCTACATCGGAGCAGAGTAGAATAAAAATAAGCATGATAGCATACAGAACGGCATTACATCCTGCACGGCGAGCACATGTACAACGATAATCATGGCGTTGGCTCTAAGTAGAACAAGGATACCGCCAGTCAGACACCCAGATGGCATGCAGCGTTCCAACTAAAATTGTCTAGTCTCAAAAGATGGTACAGGGTGTTATATATATATATATATATATATATATCTCGCGTAAACGTCACTAATAACCTAAAATTCAGCCGTCATCTTATGCTATCTAGGAAGATTCATCTCCCCGTGCTTCCCTAGTTGGCTTAATTTAGAGTTGAACATGCCACCAAAAGCGGCATGTTTCCCTAACAGAGTTCAAGCAGAATAAACGTTAGAGATTACTGGCGTCACAGGTTATAGCTCACGGTTACAGGTCACGGGATCAATAGCAGGTCACACACGGATTTGATGCTTTGGTTGGCGGTTTGCTCGTAAATGTTCAGTCCGTGTGGTTAGTGCCGGAGATCGAGGCAAATATTTAGCGGCCCTTGTATGAGGGAAAAGGAAGAAATGGAAAGTAACGTAAACGATCGGACCAAGGAGGAGACAATGCGCAAAGTGGTCCTGAATGTTTTTTTTGAGGTTTTGGGAAATGCGAAGGGCCAGGTCTCCCAGTACTGGTGCGCCGTCAATGGCTGTTGACTCGGCCACAAGGGTCAGCAGACGGCGTTGGCTCTTTAGTGCTCCATTTTTCTAACCGGGTGGTGACTAGCAAGCAACTCGAGGTCACCACGTAGACAATAGTTGTTACCCCAAGCCGTAAGACTGTCGTAGGCAAAGTTCCAAAGAACCTGCATGTTCGCCATCAGTAGGGTATCTGGATATCTAGTAACCCGCAAACTCCCACATTCTTTGTAGACTCCCGTGGACCATTAACCAAGGGCTCACAAGCTCGTCCCGGAACGTCGGTAACTGACATATTTGCAACTCGATGTTGTAAAGATGATATCGTATTTAAGGCATATGAACACTTAACGGTTACAGGTGTAAAGAAACACGTACCCGAGGTACGCACTTTTTATCGATGTTTCGTTGCCTACGTGAGTTACAACTCCTAGCAAACGAAATACATATATCAAGTTGCTGTTCAAAGGCTTCGCGGACTAAGGTTCTGAATCAATTGAGCTCTATCCGCTATCGAATGTCGTTAATTTCAGTTCCACGGAGAAGTCATCCTGCAATTCGTTTTAAGTTTGCATTTCAAACGAATGTCTGCCGTATAATTTGATCGAGAATGATATGAGCTTTACCAAGGTGTGCTAAGTGAAATATCTGCTAAGTCTGCTATCAGAATCGAGGTCAAATGGATCAACTCGAAACGCTTACGGCAGTTTCCGCAAAAATCCCTTCCATCTTCAAAGAAGGAAAATTTGTTATCATAAAACGGGTACAACGGTTGGTGATAAGAGCATAGGAATGACCTTGCCTCGCCGCTCACACAGCGCAGATTATTTGCAGTTGCACAATTCCTGAATGATATGTACACTTCTAGGGAACGTTTGCGTCCACCAATACATACTTCGGGAAATCCTAATTGCAGTCAAATCTGGTGAGGAATCTGAGAAGGCTCTAGTCTTTTCGGAATTATTTTAGAGTTGCCCATCAGCTACAGCGGGGTTCTCGAGACTATTGGTCACGAGAAAAGGAAAGGCTGCTTAATGCAGTAATGCGAGTAATGCTGTACTTCAGAAGCTCGCCAATGGTGTGTGCTCCAAGACGCTACCCTTAATCGCCAGCAATTTAGACACAAACCCGATAGATCTTTACGACGCTTTTTGTGCGCATGAGCCCGTTATCAGATTACCGGTTATATTCTGGGTGACGGCATTGGGCCCTCTGCCTTTCTCTGCCCATCTAAACGTTCTACCGTCAAGACTTTTACTTTACCAGGAATACAATGCGGTTGGCATCGTATTGTATGCCGACGATATTGACATGTTCAGTCGTGTCAAGTTGGAGTTGCAGCGCAGCATACGCATCCTGGAAAAGTACTGCGAAAACGACCGCCTTCAAATTAACGCCCGGAAAACCTAAGTCTTCAAGTTCAGACCCGGAAGTATCGCTTGCTCGTTTTGATCGCTTGAAACTTTGTACTGGTGCAGTCGAGTTCGTAAATGTCTTTGTCCACCTTTGGGCCAACTTTTCGGTGTAAGGCGCAACCTTCAGACAACGCATCGCCGAAAGGATAAGGAAAGGTCTAGTTTTGATGTCGATAATTGAAAAGCCCCAACAGTACACTCTGTGCATGATTAAAGCACTTATTTACTTAGAGGCTGCTTCGGTGGCGGCCATCGTTTCCAGCAGATATAGTTGTTAGATTTTGTCTCCTAAAAACCCTGCTGTTTACGGAAGTTTCTTCGAATTGCCAGCAATGGTCATGCAGAACTGGCAGAACCCAGTACAACCTTACCGACAATTGTGACCCGCTTCTCATGTTATGGATTCCACCATATATTCTGCCATAGAATAAACATCTACGATCCTGACGTCGGCTGTGCGCGCCGTTTATCTGACCAGCCGTATTCTATCTACCATCTCAATACCTGTCGGAGAGCTATTTCTCGTATGCAGTTATGATGAACTGTATGACTCTAGAACCATAACTAGATGTGTCATTGTGTCTGAATGTGTTATGGTTAGATTTATTATAGTTGAAATGTTATTATTATGACAACTTTATATTACTTTCCCTTAATTTTTTAACGCAAGTTCTGTCACCATCAACAATATAAATGCGGAACACTGATGTCTCTACAGAGCCTGGTGTCGTTGAATGTCAATAAATTAAAGTTGAAATTATTTGATAAAGTTGTAAAAGATGATTCTATTTGTAACACTATTATAATACATATAGTTCATGCGTACAGTTGAGTGCGACCATGGCCCCATGGTAGATTAAATACATGTGTACACATACGCATAAGGGATGCTAAAGTTAAAGCGATCGAAAGAAAGACACGAATCGTTGAGTGGTGCGGCAGGCCCGGAATATGAAAACTTGCAAGCAGACTTCAACCGGACCGGGCGACCTTTGGAGCGCCATGGGAGGGAAACTAAAATTATACGCTGAATCATGCTAAAGTCTCTGAAGTGGAAGAGTGTTGTCCAGACTAAATATGTAACCGCAAACATAACCTAAGAGCAAACTTGGTTTCCTAAAAATAGGTAAATATTATTATTCTATAAAGGTAGTCTAGAGAACCCTAGCATGTGTAGTAAATGCATGAAAACTCATTGCTAAGCCAGTGCCGTAACCAAGTAGGGAATGCCATCGTAACTCAACACATACGTGAATTACAGATACAGTTTATTGTTATTTGTATTATGTAGATTGTGAGGGACTGTTGCAACATTACAAGGAATGTTTTCTAAGTTTACTATATTTTTGCTAAGTTTCGCTCATTTAGTTTCGCCCGGTACACCAAAATATGAGCACCGATGCTTCACGATAACGTGTCTTTCTATCGCAATGTATCTCGCAAGCACTCATTTAAGATTGCCTTGAGGGCACAGTTCATGTATAATCATGTGCGACGCCATTAAACAGTTGATTTACCACAGGTCGTTTTATTACGAATAGAATATAAGAACGACATCGCTGGTCCTGATATGCGTCGCGCTATACAATGACAATAAGTTCTTCTCCAAACAGTGTTGGTATGTCGATCTATGTCTAAGTACAGACCCATGTTTGTCTGTACGGTAATAAGCGTCAACGAACCTGGCGTATCCTCGAAAGTTTAAGAATTTGGTCCTTAAACGTAGTCAGTAACTCAGGGGGAGGGTGGATGCAGAATGCGCATTGCCTTTTTGCCAAGATAATAAACACAATCACCCACATGCTCTAGCGCTCGCGTTATGATAATCCAATCTAACAGTTAATGCAGCGCGAAATCGACAAGCGCGGTCTGGTGGTAAGGGCCTAACGGCCTTACTCATACAATGGTATCTTTCCAATAACTGGCAAGGTGGATTCAAGCACGAAGCTGGTAAAGCTATCATGCTGAATTGACTAGTTAAAATATGTAACGGTAACAACGGTTGCGCAGCATACTGCGGTGTAAAATATGCGCTAAGGTGCTACTAGAAAGCCTTTTTCACGGGCATGCTGGATCTACGTGCCGGAGTTCTTCAGTACATAGTGATATCGCCTAAGGATACAAAAAGTGATATTCCGCTAATATGCCTTCTCCGCATTTTCGAAGCAGACAGTAATTGTGCATTAAGTAATCGTTGACATTGAGTGAGGTGAGTTGGAATACCATATGTCGGCCTCATGGCAGGGTCTCGTTCTCGTTTTGTTGAAGCAAAAACTTGGTTAGACTTGTGTTTTGTAATGCGTGCTCGCGACGCGAACAACTAACATTATCTGACGTATATACAGTGTGCCATAATAAAGACTAATAATAATAACTAATGGCATATTAAGTTTTGTCGTTCCTTTTGAATTGTGCAAGTCATCACGCGTTTTGCACTACAGCTTCGTCCTTCAAAATTCAGATAAAAGTGGGTAGTGTGAATTAGCGACGGCTTTTTAACAACGAACTCTCGCATTTCTTTGCTTGTAAATTGCTATTATGCGCAAGTATTGGTCACACCGTTGCAGGTGCTGCTCCGCGACCGAAGAGGGTACACAGAGAGTTGCCTTTTATTTTCGGGATCCGGCATGGCTTATATATATATATATATATATATGTGTATTAATTTATGGAAAATGTTCCAATGTGTCCCTGTTATTTATATAAATATATATATATATATATATATATATATATATATATATATATTTTTTTTTTTTTTTTTAGTATAACATCTATAAAGTTTATTTTTCGTATAATACATTAGGTATATGTTACACACATCAACTAGCTAAGCCAATGCGCATTGTGGCTGTCACGTGTCCGTTTTGATAAGGCCAGGGCGAGACCACTTCAGGAGTGTGCCCCGAACGGAGGCAGCGTTTCCACGCTGTATGTCAAGATCCAGGCGTTGTTTAAAAAAGGACGATGACCTGTTATCACCGGATGACAGGTTTAACAAGATCCCAACTTTGCGGATCAGCTGCTTGGTCCGAACGCCAGGGGCACCCACGGTTTCAAACGCGAGAGGACAAAATTCATGGGGATAGCCGATTGATGAGTATTTTCTCAACTTGTTAATCTACGCAAGGTGGGCTGCATCACCAGCTTCGGATGCGCCGCCACCGACCATAGAAGGAGCTAAGGAGTTGGTAACGGTTGCATCCCAAACTAGCATTTTGCCTCGCTCGAATAGTGTGAGTGTCATACTATCTGGACGTTTGCCGTCCTCCGCGCAGAGGCCTGGGGGTTCAAGAACCGAAAGACGACCGCACGACGTAAGGGCTCTGCTAAAGGTCTCATTAATAGCGGCATGTCTCAAGCGTCGTCCTGCACTAATAATGCACGATAGTCCGTGATGTCCTAGTTTATCGACGGAGTGACCACATTGGCACCGATGAGGGCTAACTATGTCTGCCCTTAGTAGTAAGCCTACTGCTATGCGAATCGACTCGTCATCAAGAAGGGTACCTATGGGGGCACTGGGAAGCGCGTGTAACCAGGCCCCTGAATCCTTGGCGGATACGGCGTTTAAGCGAGCTCTGGCTGTGTCGTCGGCAGCTTCGTTAAAGAGACGTCGTTGAACTTCGTCGTGCAGAGGGGAACTCCAGTCACGCTGGGACAGTACGTTTTCAGGCCTACCCCCACAGCGCGCCTTAAGGTTCTCTTGAAGATGGGCTAAGCGGTTTCTAAACTGGTCGACTCCCGCTGAATCTAAAAGAGGGGTTGCCCTGTTTTCCGCGCTTAGCATCGACGAGACTATAGCAGGCCCGGCCAGGGTCAGTAAATTTGGTACCCCGAGGCCCCCTTTTGAAACGGGTAGCAATGCCTGTTTTCGCGCGCTAGGCGGTAGAGATGTATTCAGCAAGGACTCGAGGATGGACAGTGTCAAGTCGTTGAGCCTTTGCAACTCTTGCAAAAATTAGCAACTCATGTTTTTTTGTGATAATTTCGGCTTGGTTTATTTGAATGGCTTGAAATTTTAAGCGCATGATGTACATGACGAAACATGAGTACAGTGTTGATTTCATTGCAATCTCAACATCGGTTCATACAAAAAAGAAAAAAGTGTGAAAAAACAGTGTTGCAAAATATTAGCAACAATAGCGCCTTACAGCGTATTCGATTCTTAGCAGGGCTGTATGACTCATTTGAAACTACATATTTTATTCTAGAAACGGGATTTTCGTCCCTTCTTTAGAATCAAATCGTAAACTCGGTCTTTCATGGAGTTAATGAGCTGTTGTAAGTACGAAAGTGGAATATTAGTCCATGCTTGCTGGACAGCTTCTTTGAGGTCCGACAAATGATTATATTGTCGATCATTTGCGTAAATCTGCTTTACCAAATGTCCCCAAAGATTTTTAATAGAATTCAGGTCTGGACTTAATGCCGGCCAGTCAAAAAGTGGCACTCCTTGTTCTTGAAAAAAGGCTATAGTGCTAGCCGAGTTATGAAACGTGGCGTTGTCTTGTTGAAAAACTGCGTCAGGTCCCCCAATTCTTCTGAAGTGGGCTTCTAACTGGGAACCGACAATGCGCTGGTACATGTCAGAATTGTTTCGGCCCACAATCTCGACTAGATTAGACTTCCCATTGTATCCAAACGCGCCCCAATATTTCACAGAGCCACCACCGGCCACACGTTTCAAGAACCATTTAGGTTCCTTCCGTAAGTCGTGCTAATAGTACTGACAGCCGTCAGGGCCATCGAGATTAAATTTCTTTTCATCCGAGAAGACGATGTTTTTCCACTCGTTATCCCAAGTTTGGTATCTATGCGAAAATTTACGCCGTGCGACAATGTGCTTCGGTCGCAGTCGCGGCATAAGCTTCCTTTTCGCATATCGCACGTTTTTGTCAGAACTTAACACTCGGTACACTGTGGATCGGTGCACTGGCACTCCCAAAGTAGTCCTGATCCTGGAAGAAGACATTTGGTCATGAGTAGCCAACTGTATGATCTTTCGCCGATCTCGAATAGTCAAAACTGGCTTACGCCCACTGTTAGATCTGCACCTTTGGTTCACTCCAGGGTGTGAGAACCTGCTGATGGTGCTCTTATGCCGTCCTAATCTGGTTGCTATAGCAGTTACTGTATGACCGAGCTCAGCATATGCCTCAATTCTTGTCTTTTCGTTATCCGAAAGATCCTTTGTACGACCCATGGTTTAAACATAAGATTCGTCGTTAGTTCGGAACAACGACTAAGCTGTAGAATATTTTGCAGCTATATAACGATTGATTTAGCTAGACAATATTCCTGACATTTGATCCCTGGGATCGAATATCAGCTGTAGTATCGACTATCCTTTACAAACAAGAGCTGTGTTGTTAGCATGTTATTGTTGCTAATATTTTGCAACACTGTTTTTTCACACTTTTTTATTTTTTGTATGAACCGATTCTGAGATTGCAATGAAATCAACATTATACTCATGTTTCGTCATGTACATCATGCGCTTAAAATTTCAAGCCATTCAAATAACCCAAGCCGAAATTATCGCAAAAAAACATGAGTTGCAAATTTTTTGCAACACACTTTATATATATATATATATTTAATTACGGGCATTGCAACAGAACGGATTCCATCATGTTCTGTGCAGCGTGGAGGGCGTTTATGAATCGCAAGATGGATTTCGATGCAAACACTGCTGGAGCAAATGTGATATATACCACGCCGCTGTATGTTCGGCCGCAGAATGCTATATTGATAGTTGTCTCGAAACACTTACTGAAACATGAACCCAGGTAAGGCGTTAATAATAGTAAATCAATCCGCTGGATCTGTAATGAGGCAACGCGGCCTCGGTCCGAGGGATTCTTTCCCTGAACTGCCTGATGACGATGCATTTCGCCTACGTCCATAGTCACCCGACATTTTTATGAGACCGTCTTCTCCGAAGGGCAACTTTACTTTAAATTAAGGAATTCTTCATTAAGCCATTTGCATGATTACCCATGTTTAAGAATTGTATCAATTTACGGCATTCTGCAGAAAAGGCAGTCGCACATGTCTGCCCGTGTCTGTTTTACGGTGACAAAGTTTGTGGCTTGACACAGATGCGTCTTATCGGGTCGCGTCACCGACTCTAAAAACGTGCCCTGAAAACACTCTGGGCATCTGGATGCGAGACTCAGTGCAACCGCACCACAAACAAATGAGCATTAAACCGTCTCCCAAACGTCTAGAATACTCTCTCGTAGTTGAAAATGAAGTGCATCCAACCTCACCTGACTTGGCAACGTCAGCAACCCCATCAATACAAGGGGGTAACAAGTCAGATGACTTGCTTGTTCTGTCACACGCCAACTCCAACCAGTCAAAGCGACCTGTATCGATAAGAAACAGCGTACTCTTCTACTGGAGCAAGGTGCCAGCCTCGTCAGGCAGACTATATATGACTCCTTATATATATATAGAAATACTCTGGGACCTCGTTAACAGTGATATGAGTAAACAAAATATGTTACAACACATTGTGAATAGGTGAAACTGTCAAGCATAAATTATACATTGTAATCTCATAAAAGGGGCTCCGAACAACCCATGTGCTCAATAGAGCTGAAATGAACGTGGGCAATTATCTGACAAGAGATGTCAATAAACAAATTCATTCATTCCGGAGAACCTTATTAGGATAGTTGATCTCTAAAATGGTCCGAGGTCCAATGTAACGGTGCACACGTTCGCAGGGACCCAAATGTCAACGAATAATTACATTGATATATATATATATATATATAGTGTTGAGGCGCTTTCTCCTAAGCAGGTGTTGATACTCGCGCTTTAGTAAGACAGTAAGACGAGCTAGATTACAATTTGCTGGTTTAATAGCGCATATTCGTAGTTGTTGCCTGTACAGGCCACCGAGAGTACCGTCGCAGGTGTCGAGGTCTTCTTGACGTTCAAGATGTGGTAGAAGATGAAGAGCTTACTCCAGTTTGATCCTTTACGACAAAAGTGGACTACACGTTTTTTTTTATTTATAAATGCGTTTTATTAATAGCATATGCGATACCCATGACATAGTTTTTTTTTCCCATAAGGCTAATAATGCCCGTGCACTGTTTTACTTTATTTCTATAGATAATGAGCTTCGTTTATTTTGTTTTATACTTATTTAATTTAGTATTCATATTATTATAATTACCCATGACAGTTGGGTCCCTGCGAACGTGTGCACATTTGCGAAGGGTTCAATGTGGAAACCAACCATTTCTTGAGGGTGCCCCGGACCGAGGCCGCGTTGCTCCGTTGCACATCCAGCGACAGGCGCTGTCTGAGAAAATCGCCCGCTCGCCTATCACCGCTGGCTAGAACTAATCGCTTCCCGACCTTCTGTAGCAAACCGCGAGTGGACGGGCTCGGCCCGCCAAGTGTCTCGGAGGCAAATGGGTAGAACCCGTACGGGTACCTGATGTTCTGGTACTTTCTCACTTTGCCTGCCTCGGCGAGAGCTGAAACATATGCGGCCCAGGCCGCGCCAGCACTGACCATGAAGGGGCTAAGTGCTACGTATCAGACATACGTCCGTGCGTTCTCATTAATTCATACCGTCGTTCCTCATGATGTAGTGTCCGTTGTACTGAACGTTCTACAATTCCGGCTAACTCAGCGTAACGTCCGCGTTACTTTTGGTGAATGTGCGTCGTTACAATATTTAAGCACGCTCGTAGATACTGAGTGCGAGAGAGAAAGCGGGTGAGAGAGATTGTGTCTCCGTGCATCGACAACACAATTCAGACAGTGTTGAAGTCATAGTAAGAGGCTAGCAAAGAAATCGACGACCACTGACCACAACGATGAACATTGGGCAACGCAATACATACAATCCATTCACCGTAACCTCATATACTACAGCCCCGCCTACGTCACGTTTGCCGTAGGCGCTTGGTTAGAGCACCGCCTTTACTATAGCGCAGACAAACGACGGAACCGCCTGGGCCGCTGACGTCACGTCGCCAAATGCGTTCATCCACTCGGGGCCGCCGATTTCGGTCGGTCGGTCGGCTGTTTCTCGTAGTAGACGGCGCCGTATAGCAGCTGTTCGAACGGCAACGCCATTGTAAACACGAATGTTTACGCCTCCGTCCAACGGTGCAAGCCGAAGTTCGGTTTCTTTGGCGGCGTAGCGGCAGCAAAGCGGCACCGCCACCACCATCAAAACTAGTCTAACTAGTATTAAGCGTAGTAATAATACTAGTAATAACTTGTAATTACTACTTGTCGAACAAACGCCAGTTGTAATGCTTGAACAGAATTCGGTGCGGCGTATGTTTGATTGATTTGTGCGTATCGAACGACGTACGTCGTCAGTCAGTCAGTTGTTGTTGAGTGGCTGAAATGGTAAAGTGGCAGAATCAGCTGGAGCAGCTGCAACAGCAGCAGCAGCTGTCGGCGTTGTGACACCAGCTAAGCCGTGTTGTACAGGCTGATCGTTGTTCGGTGTTCGGAAACATCACGTAATGCGTGTGTCCTGTGTACGCAGATAGTGTATTCGTTGTCAGATAGACGCGCAGGCAGCCATAAATGATGACACACAGCCCGTAGTGCTTAGACAACGAAGAAAAACAACTAGCGATCTATCGGCACAATGTTTTCACAAAGATAGCGATGGAGACGTAAAGCCGAGACCGAACTCTTTAGACGGACGAACGTGGCGTGAATTACATATGCTCGCAAAGTCTTTCTTCTCTATTATGCAGTTATTATTGCTCTATAGATATTACAGTACTAGAGACATTCAGCAGAGAAGGAAAAGTCGTGTCCGTTTTGTCGCTGTCGTCATCGTTAATTTCGTCGCCGTCGTCAATTCGTTCGGAACGTACTGAATGGAAGATTTAGGCAATTAGAACAACTGGATTCTAGCCAGTGAGTGACAAGCACCCACCCCCCTACGGAGAGAAGCGAGACGGCAGGCTCAAAAGGCTATGCCCAAACTACTAACAGGGTCCAGCTGGCTGCGGCTGGATGATTTTCTAATTGAACAATGATTGATAAATCGTCATTCTCTGATTCGTGATCATTGCGAAGTGACTGCTGAATGAGTCGGTTGGTTGTTGCTGCTGCTGCTGCTGGTGTTGCCTGTTGGGGCAGTGGTAGTGAAAAAGGCAGACCTTGACCGATCGCCCCGCTGCAGGACGACTGCAGGACGACTGCAGGAAACTGTTGGCGCTGCTGCTGCCGCCGCCGCCGCCGACGACAACGACAACAAAAACTACAACAACAACAGCAACAAAAACAACAGTACCAAAGGTGCTATAAACAGCGGCGTGTGGGTTGATTGATCCCCGGGTCGCCGGGAAAACGGAACAAAAAACAGTCAGAACCTGCCACGATGGATAACTCACAGGGGGAAGAGGAGGTCGTCGTTTACAGCGGCGATGCAACCGAGACGACGCACGAGGGCTCGACCGGAGGACACGACGTGAGTATCCGTAATTAATCAACCGACCACCGAAGCACCTTAGAGTCGTTAGTCAATCAAGCACTAAATCAATCAAGCTCGAAGTCAATCAGGCTCACAACCAGAATGACGATGATGCTATGTTATGGGCGAGGCGAAGCAAAAAAAATCTTCTGCACATTTTGACACATCATGCTGGTGCATACTGGCGAATCTCATGCTGGAACGTATTGGCAAAAATCACGCTGGTCAATATTGGCAAATGTCATCGCTGATGACCGCACTAGTTTGCTGGTGACCACTTAGTGATTGATGATGGCAGTATCTACTATGGTAATTTCGTAAACTCGACACGAGGGGTGGTAGCATGGTGTATCAGCAATATGTCTAAAATTCGTTTTTCTTCTCTCTGTGAATGTTCTACCACTTTGCTAAGGATTGGCTGCATTTGGCCGATCTTCGCTTACAGCATAGACCACTTATAGTTAGAGACGTTGCTGCTGCTGCTGCCGAAAGCTCGTAACGACCAGAGCAACAGCAGCAGCAACAACACCAAAAACGACAATAACCGAAGGAGGAAGCAATGCCAACAGCAACAGAGCTCTAAGTGAAAATTATCCATATTCGCAGCCGGTAGCAGCTGACTCGCGTCTGTGTATATTGCTGCTGCTGATGCTGCTTCGAATGTTGCTGTTGTTGTCACATAATCACTATATCAGTCGAGCCCGGTGGTGTGGTGGGTGCATTCGTCTGCGCCTCACGACCCCGAGGAGACACACAGGTGCGCGGGTTCAAGCGCCATCGTTGCTCATTTGTTTTTATGGGGTCGTCCGTCTATAAAGCATCGCGAAAAGCAGTTCCGTGGTCGTTAGATCTTAGCTGTATGGCGGCGTGGTCTAGGGGATTAGTGCGCTAGTCATGGTTGTCATCTACCGGTCCCCGGTTCGATCCCTGTTGTTGATCGAATTTTCTTTGAGCAATCCTCATTGAGATTAGATGAATAACCAAACCGCTGAAGGTCAGCGGCCATGCTGCCACAAGGACTGTTAGGGAAACCCTAGGTATCTTAACATGTCCGGCTCTCGGTGCTTTGAAGATATACCTCAGGTTGAGTTCCAAGCCCGTAGGGGACGGAGGATAGTCTAGAATTAACAACAACCTCCTTAAAAAATGTTTAATTCTAGATCTTAGCTGAGGGTCAGCACGAAAAGTATTAATCATTGCATTGGCGTGTGTGTGTGTTTTGAGCGCCCGTGAGACCACGATCAGCAACAGATACATATGACCTATAATATGTGTGAATAGCCTATTAAGACAAAGAAGAACAACCAGGTGGCATACAGCAGGCTCCATCAGGCCAACGTACTTATTAGATCTTACTCTAATTCGGGCGCTCTCTCTCTCTATTTTCTTTCATGCCTCTTTCTCTAAAACGGATTATTTCGTCTGGTTTTTAGTAAATACTCGCGCCACATATCCTTATTGCTTTGTTTGCCTCTTTCCTCTCGCCAAAAAACAGTGCTTGTACCTCCCCACACTGCAATGCAGTAATTCAGCACAGACTCTATAAACGCTTTGTATGCATAAACGATAGGACAGAAAAACAGAGACCTTCGCCCTCGTCTGCGCGTAATTTTGACAAGCAAGTCTTGACAAACTTGACCTTTGGCAGCAACGGTTTGGTCTGCTAGGAGCGACTAACTTAGTTCGCCCTGAAGAGCGTTACCAGCGGAACTGTTAAACATCTGACCACCTCAAGCGGACTGACTAAACGGAAAACGAACTAATCATGTTTTAGGCACAATCATGGGTTAACATGCTCACACCAAGCGATCACCAAGAGAGCCGCCGTGTTGTCAGCCGCAAACTGTAACTTTCGAGACTTATTTGTAACAATGTCGTATCTGGTCGTATCATTTTCTATATACGCAAGCGGTTCCACAATAGCGGTATTTACATAATATGAACATAGTTTACGATCATGTGGCACGGAGCAGCCAGTGCTGCGGCTGGTGGTAGCAATTATGCTACTGATGTGCTCTGTTAGTACGTGAAGATCGAAAGCACCGCTGCCGGGCGTCAGTAAGTAGGAACATGGTCCCCGTCTCTTGGAAATGTTGTTAAGAGCTCTGCTTACGGCGCTACTTCTCTGAGACAAGCGTATTGACAACGCGTATAACCAATTGTTTTTGCTTGAATTCTTGCCACTGAGAAGGTTATGTACCTTAAGGTCAAACATCCGCAGCAGGGATATCAACGTTAGCCAAGCGTAAGCCAGTTGCGTTAAGAAGATGAAATTTACATGTTTTAAGAATTTATACTATAGATTTAGATTAAGGTTACTCGCTTCGCTCCATACTAGAGCTTCTGGGGCAATTTATATGTTAAGTTTGGATTTTGGATTGCTACAATTTGTGGCTTCCGCCCATGTCGTTGCCTCACCACTCCCTGCAGTGCTCGTGGATATCATCATATATTATGCCGGCCTGCTGGGTTTCATGATCCCAGAGAGAACTGCAAATGCCGTCGTTGTGGCGGTCCATGGCCCCTGTATCACCTCCCCGACTGTACTGAATCCGTGTCGCTCTCTCAGCTCCAGCAAAAATACTCACAAATCATTTTACCATGTTTGTCATGCACATTATGTTCATAATTACGTACCCAAATCGAAGGCTTTTTTAATAAATGAAAACTTTCTTCATAACTTGCTCTCTTTTGAGATCCAGAGGTATATTGGAAATTCAGAAAAATGTGGGATTTCCGCAAGAAGACCCGCTAAGCTGCGTCTCGTTTACCCTTCTCCCTGCTGATCTTGTCGGTTACGTCCGACAGTAGTACCAAAAAGCCGTGGCGGTGATGTATGCAGATGATATCGTGGTCGCTCATTGTGACCTAGGTGCAATCAAGCGCATTACCTCTATGGTAGAGACGTTTCTTGGCTTGAAGGGATTTGAGATAAACACTAGGAAGACCAAAGCCATGAAAATCAGGCGTGGAGGTCGATTGGCTGCCAGAGACGATATACGTTTCTGCGGCTAACCTTTGGGGTGCGTTAACTCTTTCCAGTACCTCGGACTTCGGGTTCTTTACACAGGAACTACGTTTAGAGCGCATATAAACGAAACAGCACGAAAAGCACTTGTCTCTCTTGGCGGGGAAGTAGAAGACAATGTCCGAAGGCTGTCCATTTTCTCAGCAGTGGGTCCCTTTGTGCCTAAGATTCTTTCGGGGTTGATGTTCTCACGCTGGCGAACATTAACCAGCCTAAATTGTGCTTCTCGTTATATTTGAAGCGAGTGCTTGGTTGTCTATCCGAGCCGCTTTGTGTATTTTATGTCAGACTGTCCACTAGCCACTGAAACAGTCGCGTACAGTACCTTGCGAATGTTTTATTTCGGAGTGGGAAACTAAAGTCGAACGGACCAGACGGGAGGTCGGGGGTTTGGACGTTTTCAATGCGTTGCACCATTTTGTCTGATCTTGCATGTGACAGTCGCCACGTATTCACCAGGTGCATAATGCATGGTTATTACTACCTAGTATGTTTAAACGCCGCCTCTCATAAGGAGTATGAGGTGTGGACCTGTCGGTTCTGCCTGCAGAGGCGTACCAACTACCATGCAGTGGAATGCACAGCGCTGAGCCAAAAATCGTTGCATTGCTGCTCTCGCCGGAAGCGTAAAGAAGATAGCGCATTATGAAGAAACCCGATGAACTACACATTATACTCAATTTGAGTGAAATAAGCATAATTGAACTAATAGCAAATTACCTTAACTTTGCTAGACATGTACATTGTCAGTGTCAATTTGCTACTTTAGTGAACTTTTCCTGAAGCTGAAGTGCGAGCTTTCAAAAGACAGGGTAGCACTAACCGGCAAAATTTTCGAAACGTGCGATACGGGCGAGCCGTAACGAGGCAGACAGGAATTGACTGGCCTGGTTTCAACTTGCCTGTTCTCAGATCTGTCCTGCAACGGTTGTGAGATCGATGGTGCAGACACAAATAGGTTGCATATTTTTCATTGCACGCCCACTTTCTAGCGGACCTTAATCGAACGCACACCACGCGGCAGTGATGTAGATATCACGTGCTTGATCTTGTACATATAGGTTGGTATGTGCTTGCAATTATAGCACTGCTCACCGCTTACAAGCGCAAGTTGTTATAATGAAAGTAACAGAGAGCTATTAAAAGCTCGCAAAATCGTGGGACGGGAGCTTTTCATAAGTAGTTTCGCCAAGTAAATGGTCGCGTTAGGCTTTTCGCACCCGGCGTTACATCTGAATGTATTTAAATTATTTATTTACTCTTTAGATGAATAGAGCAGGAATAGCAAAGAGATGTAATACCCGTGGACTTGCCACTGCGAAGCATTTGTTTACGGCGATATGTTTTGCAAGTTCCGTTTTCCTTATGAAGTCTAGAAAGCATAAATTAAGGCCAGTCGCATCTGGTCTTCTAAAACGGAATGTCGTGCAACTTAATATCGCCAGTTGTCATGTTTATTCGGCTGTTGGCGAATATAATTGACACTCGTGGTCATAGTGAGATACCAGTAGAGTGATGTGAATGCTTTAGATGTTTACGGAGATTTTTTGCTTTCTCTCTCAATACGGACGCTACTTTAAGCAATTTTTATCGGTATAACACGGACGACGCGGCGTCCTATTTTACTGTAGCCAAGAACTAATTTCTTGACAGCACACTAGAGCAACCTCAAATATGACAGCCGAGCGAAAAGTTGTAATTACGTGCATGAAGTCTTACAGTGAGTCCCCAATCGTAGCCTTTAGTTCTCGTTTGAAAGGTATAAAATGATGTTCATCTTTTTAAAGTTCAGTTGAGACCGTTAAATATATAGAACCTAAATATGAAAATGTTATAGCAAATCCCCGCTCCAACGGGGTTTGCGTCATGCCACAACTCCAAATGTGTGTCGGCGTGGACAATGGGTGCCATCTACCAGGGTGTCGACGATTCGATTCCTGTTGCTAATCGTATTTTATTTGAGCATTGTTGATTGAGAACAGATAATAAACCATACCGCTGAGAGTTAGCGGCTTTCGGTGCCTTGAAGATATATCTAACGGCAATTCCGAGTTCACCGGAGACGGAAGATAGTCAACACAAGCATCTTAAGAATTTTTTTAATTCGAACCTTTAAGTATGCGAGTCGCCGACCATCTCCTCCACTTCGTCTCGTCAACAGGGACGTAGATATTAAATTTCCATTAGTTATGTACGTCCCCGGCATTTTTTGAACTTAGATACAATTTAGGCCAAGTTTAAGTGTCACCGAGCACGGATAAAAAAAAGACACGCATACCTGCATACAAAGGGATTTTTTGGTACTTTGGTACTCGTACTACGTTTATCTCTCAGCGAAACGAGGGTGTTAAACCGCCCGGCGGTTATTGTCGACCGCCGACAAATGCGTTCATCCAATCGGAGCAGACGAATTCTGCCGTCTGCTGCAGTTCGATGTTGTTGTTGTTGTGGTTGTTGTTAGTATTGAGTCGTAGTCGTCTGTTTGTTATTGTTGTTGTTGTTGTTCTTGTTGAAGATGTTGAAGAGGCCGTGACGGCCAGTCGTAAGCAGCTGTAGCGAAAGGCCCGTCGTAGCAACCCACATTGAGCGAACATTATCATCATCAAATTATCATAAATCATCAACCACCAGCAACAGCAGGCAGTGCCAACACTGTTGTAAACATTGAGTCGAGCTGTTTGTTGGGTGACAGAGCCAGCCAGCCCCCTCCTCCAGCGCTGGTGACCAACGACATCTGCCACCGCACCGCTGCTTCTTTGCTCATAGAGTTATGCTTTACTCGCTCACGGCCGGTTGCTACCAGCAAGAAGAGCACACACACAGAGTAGAGAACTAGAGAAGAAGAGACCAATTGAATGTCGTATGGCCGTCTCATAACCGGTGGTCGATCAGGAACGGGGCCGTATTGCTTTCAGCAGCATCAGCAGCAGCAGCAGATGTTGGCACTGTGTACCCACACTAGTCATTGCAGAGTGTTGCTGTCACTTATTATTGAGCATCCGAGAGAACGAGAGTCATGTGTAGAAGCGTGTGCGACGGATGCGGCTATGTGTACGTCTGTGTCTAGTTGTTGTCATCATAGTGCCTGCTGGGGCGCGCGACAGATACGATCAACGGCAAGCATGCACACCTCTCGACAGCTTGATAGATAAAGGACGCTGTCGTTGCGTACAGTCGTGCGCAGAGCAGTAGTCAGGAAACCAACGGACGTGTCGTGGGTTTTTTGTTCACGATTTGTCCTTCAGTCAATTACCCAGGGCGGATGCCTACCTGAAGAGGTCGAGCCGGTCTGGTTGATCTTTGCGACGATGATGACGACGACGACGACGACAAGAAGAAGATGGAAAGCTCTCTCTCGCTTCGAGCAGTTCCAGTGAGTGGTAGAGCGAATTAATGAGAGGAATAAGAAACAGAGATTCAAGAAGAAGAAAAGAGAAGCTCGACGACAAACAAGGCCGAGAGTCTATAGAGAGCCACAGAAAAAGGCTTCGAGCTTAAACGGAACGTCATGCCAGGAAAACATGGAAGCAGATGGCCGACACCACCGACGAACTGTCAGCGCCAGCTGGTCGTGGTTTGCTGATTTGTCCGATTGATTGATTGACTGACAGACTTATTGATTGATGGACTGACTAACTTATTGATTGATGGTACTCGATTCGATTAACAAACTCAACCAATCGCTGCCGTTGAACTACGGTCGTCCTGTTTCTTCTGTCGCTTGTTGGTGGGGTGGGCCGCCGGCAGTGAGAAACTTCGTCGACGACGACGACGACAATTGGCCGAAGGAAAAGACCACACAAATAACTAGACTGGCTGAAACACCTTCCTGCTTGCTGGGTTAGCCTGTCTGGCTAACTAAAACAACTAGCTAACTACAATGGACAGCTCACAGGAGGAGGAGGTCGTTGTCTACGGAACGACCGATGCGATGGAAACGACTCACGAAGGCTCGACCGGAGGACAAGACGTGAGTAATGGTGCTTTAGTTGGGGTCGCAGTATGGTAGAATCGAAGTATAGTAGTAGTCTTCCTAAGCGTCTAGCCCGGTTGCGTGGCGGTGGTGGCTTAAGTCTGCGCCTCGCAACCGAAGGAGACACACGCGGAGATGCGCGGGTTCGAGCCCCACCGTTGCACCGATTTGTATGTATGGGGCATATCCGTCTATGAAGCAATGCGAAAAACACTTGTTACGTGGACGTTAAATCTTGGCTGAGGGTCAGCCCGAAAACTTTACTTTAGTAGTCATCCTAAGCGCAAGCAAGCACCGTAAGGGTTCTCAGTCTTCATTTCGTCGTCATCACCACCGGTGATGATGACGAATGGCGATGAAATGGTGAACGAAAAGTCGTCGAGAATGGCAGCGCGGCTGAGCTTGAGGAGAGTTGTAGAGAATCTGTTAGAGTAAAATGTAGACTCTTTCGTATACTAAACGGCCGGTCAGTGAAATAAATTGTTGTTTATTTTCGGCTTGTTTTTTGGTTGGCTGGCCGTCTCACTGCGGTCTCAATTAAATAGTGGCATACGGGTATAACAACAGCGGAAACAACGTTTACAACACATAGCAGCAACAACAAGAAGAGCAATCATAGCAACAACCACAACAACAATAGCAACAACCACAACAACAATAATAATCGTAGTATTAATCATTATAAAATCAACAGCGAAAACCACCGTTACTCTGACCATAACCACAGCTGTGCTGTTGTATTAGCACAAACTATTTAGAATCATTGCAGCGCTGGCAACAGCAGGACATCTGTCCTGCAGGAGAACACATCAGCCCAGCGTCCGTGTTACTGCGGTTTTTGTTGCTGCTGCAGTTGTTCGTCGATGGACAATGGATGAGCAATTAGAAGAAAATGATTGCAAAATACCCCCATTTACACGCTAAATATGCGACCATATAACTTTAACATGCAACTAAGCCGAGTCGATGAGCGCGCGAGGTGGTTGTAGGCCGTCAATATATACTGTGTTAATGATTATGCCTGGCGCAGGTCTATCCAAATGCGTGGAAAATATGATTATGTTAACGACTCAGATAAGGACAACAGGTGCAGGGACTTTCACATTTGCCTTGATTGGCGCCTGCATCGGCTAGTTGTTCCAGTATGTGTTTTTTGTTAGCTTTGAAAGCTTAAAATTACGCTGATCGTCCGTTAATCCGAGAGAACAATGTTTGTTGAGTAGTCGGGCCGTCGCGGCATATTATGTTGTCTGGTGTCTTTCCTTGTGCAGCAGGATACTTTTCTACCCGTCTATTTTTTTATCATCCTTTTTCTCTTTTTTTGCACGGGGGTATCCAGACTGCTGCGCACAGCAGCAGCAGCAATAATAATCATAACAGAGTAGCAGGAGAGTCAATGTGGAGGCAGGATGGGATAGAGCTTAGAAAAACAAAGTGTCAATAGTAGAAGGAAATAGCGGAGAACATGGACCGATTGTTGTACACTTTGATCTACTGACTATGATTAGACCATTGGTGTCGAGACCGACCCACGGGAGCCTGCGATCAATACGCCGATTTGTAAATGGAGGTCGTTTGAGGCTTGCGAGGCTTACATCCGTGGCCGTTCCTCATTTAGAGAGCGCGTGCTACGGTAGCTTGTTTGAGTTCATAGTGCTGAGCCTAGCGGATCGACCCCTTACAGAAACCGCCAGCGTCACGATTATGCTATGCCACCGGGATAATGTCGTTCACCAGCTGGTCGATTTTGCCTCATCTGGGTCTGGCAGATTTTGATGGGGACCTCTATCGGGCTACGGATAGATCGACAGGTGATGGCGTGGTGTTGAGCTTAGTCTGGTGGTTCGATCAGCGGACCGGCGCCGTCGCCGCCGGCAAAATTGTCTCCAACGAATGGCTAAAACCATTAACTCGATATCTCGACTGTGTTAGTCACCGACCACTTTCTCTGTGTATCACCGTTGCTAGTGCACAGTTGGTTGATTGCTAGTACATGCACTGCTAGGCCGACAACTATACTATAAATGCAACGATCGTTGACCATCAACTGAGCCCGTCCCGTTGGTCATTTCAGCTGGCCGGTGTGCGGCGTCTTGACACGTTTCCTGTTTGCTCATACAGGGTAATCGGGAGTATTGAATTTGTTAGAGTGCTACACGCATGCGCGTTTTTCAGCGGAATTCAACACTAGTACGTTGCACAATCGCCAGGGCTGCGGGGGCAGTATATATATATATATATCCCTCATTTGCGAATATATTGCTATTCTCGCCACCAAGGAAACACCTATAGGTGGGTTTGCATCCCTGTTGGTGTAAAACTTTACATTTTTTTTTACTTAATTTGGTAGATCAAAACTTTGGGACCATTGAAAGAAACTTTATATTGCTTCATAAAATATTAATCGAATTTGTTTGCGCTATCGACCGCCATGTAGATTTTCTCGTCGTCTGCATATACTTTGACTGATATGGCTTCGAGCACTGTATTTTCACTTAATATTTGCATAATGATGAGGGGTCTGAGAATCGTCTTTGCCGCTTTTGGACGCTTTTGGAAAAACTGATTTTTCCATGCAAAACGTTTTAGAGAGACCGGAATAAGCGATAGTTTAAAAGTGCAATGTGACAAGCTTGGCCGTGACGATTGAGGAGAGGAGTGCAGAAGGGCATGCGCTCTAATGTGCTGTCGTTACTTAGTCTGTGAGGAGCCTACTTGCAGAGTTTGGAAGGTAGTCTAAGTGTTTTGAGTGTCTTAACAACGGTTGCGTGCCCGCGGGGGGTCGATTAGCAACAACAGACCTAAAGCCTTGTTATGACCGACCGCTAGAGTTTGTAAATTACTATTCATATTTGCGTCTGAGACTACATTATATGGGAGCAACCTTTACCCAGCACATCGGTGACAGGTGTCGGGCGTCCACTGCCGATATGCGAACAGAGAGTGTGAGACCTTTGAAGACTATCTCCGTATGCGGCAGCGCGTCTTTTTGAGTTTTAGATTGTACCAGTGTTGAGCTACAGAAACCGCTTTGTGTACCTGCTAGTAGGTTGCGAACGGGAAGTGGAAACAACTACAGTCAGACTTAGGCCACCTATTACAGGACCACTTTCGTAATGTTTGTTGGAGTGGCAGAGAAAGTAACCGATTTTTCGGCAGAGATAACGCAGCTAGATATGCACCTTGTCACGGAGCTTTGGGATGGAATGGCATGCACTAGTCGGTACGTGTATACAGGTACTTTGTGCATGGCTATGGTTTATTGGTGTGTTCGAACCCAGGAGTTCACCAGCTAGGCGATCAATGCCGTTACCGATTCTGCTCGCGGACCACTGCACTATTTCGCCCGTTGGGACGGTTGTAAAATATTCAAATTGTATAATGACAATTTTATATTTATGCTTATATTCCATCATATTCCAAGGCTAGCTTATTGGGAAATAAACAGTCAGTATCAATTAGAGTTACATGGTCAAACCCTTCCGGGAGCTATCGAGTTATACTACAAAACTTAAACACATTTTCGGCAAGTCCGTTGATTGAGTCGTCCACAAAGGTGGTGATGATGTTTCGACAAGCTAGAGCAGCGTTGGAATCTTTTCGGAACTCGTGCAGGAAAACACTCCGAGTTCGCACTCTTACGTTCACTGTTTCTCTACCCTATCAGAAAACAGCGTTTGGCGCCAAAGCGGAGCCTACCGGCGTTTGCACTAATGTCCGCTCGATCGTATTACTTTTTTCCATTCCAATGCCTAAGGGACTCTCTAAGCCTCCCAAACGAGTGAATTTCAAAAGAGCTGTAATTTTTGCATCAACTTAATGCATGTATATATATATATATATATATATATATATATAAACGTCTGTGAAGGCTGCCAATGCTTACACGCAAACACACATATATATATATATATATATATATATATTCGTCGGTGAAGCGTACGATTTAGGATTTTCAGCTACGCCAACTTTGTTGTTCGAATATATTTCGGCCGTGACATTATTGCATAGTGCAAGTAGTCAGCAATTTAGTCAGATCCTCAGGAAACTACCATGCGGTCGTATTGACAATGCCAATAGTCTATTTACATTGGACTACGCCCTCCCATGCGCTTGCTGTATTCTATCGACGTGAGCAAGCCATCCGAGAGCCGCCCTTGAGAGAGCTAGGTATTTGTCGCCATAGGTAGGTACACGTTGCACAGTGCAAGATGCAACTGTGTGAGAAGACTGTATGCTAAAACGTAATTGGCAACTCATTTAACCTAGTGGTTACGGCGGTAACCACCGTACACGTACTGATCTAACGTGTGCTGTGATTGCCCCCGGCAAAACAATCTTTTTTTATAATCGTTAATTGTTTATTTTAAAGTTAGCAAAGTTGTCATTGTTACTATCATGTCGGCTGCCGATGTGTCACTGCACCGATGTGGAGCGTGCTGAAGCTAGTTTGAACATGTTTTATGTTCCTGTGCTCGCCGCATCGGTTGCCACCAGCCGTTATGGCTGCGAGCATGAGGTGCCTACTAATGCCTAACTACAAGTCGGCACGATGTCGGTCGATCAGAGCGAGATTCTATTGCCAACCGCCGTGTTACCCGGAAGGGCGGTTGTGGTCAATCACTCAAGAAAGACTCTCTCAGAAGTGGTTTGACTATAGGGCCTTGCTGAGCGAGCTGATGTGTGTGTGTGGGTGTGTGACTGCGAGAGAAGAAGCCGATAGTCAATGGCCACGACGGATGCGACGCATTTGTTTTTCTATCCTCTTTACTATGAAAGACGGTTTCTGGGCTTTAGTTAAATGAGTATCGCGTCTGAAGTTGTAATAGCTAACGTGTATGATGCTAACGTGTACGTACGACTTCTAAGACGTTAGAAAACAGGCCAAGTTGCTGCTACGTATACTTGTTGTGTCGTTTTTGATATCTCACGTCAGTTGGACACTGTTCAGGTACTGGCAGTTTCGGACTTGTTAGTACGTGTGAGGCTGTGCGAAAGCGGCAAATATATCGTACGTCGGGTGCTACGAGTCGCAGTGCATGTGTGTGAATTCGTTTGCCATGAAATACACATAGCACTTGTTCGTAATGGTAAATAAGTAGTAACTCCTATACATGCATGATGCTTGTCATGCGCGGCATGTTGGGAGGGAAGCAACACGATCCTGCGTGATGCGCATGATCGTGTTGCTTCCCTCCCAACGTACAGTGTTCTGCTGTAGTACGTCGCCTCTTCTGTTGCTTAAGTGGACGAGCGCTTTATATTGGCTTAGACAAAGCAGATACTATGTTTCCCTGGCATGTGTAGAACTAGATGCATCGAAATGGCATTCTTGAAAGAAAAATTGTCTATTATTGTTTCTTGTATCACTGTAATGCTAGCGACGTTATATGCCCTCACACATGCTTAATTTATCCTGAGTTTATGTATCATGCTCATTTTTACATGCATACTAAGGTGTAGCCTATTATATTTTACTCTATACAGTATTAAAACCGGAATTGTACTAGTAGCTTTTTGTACATGTCTATACAGGAATATTCTGAGGAATATTCTGGCCCACCATTCTCAGTAAGTGGTCTCTCCGCAGCGTGATGAAGGCGTTCCTACAGTTCCCAATGCTAATAAAACTGTCGGCTCCCTGCGAGTTCTAGTAAATGTCCGGGCCGAGTGCACCGCAATTTACACTCCAGCCTTCGTCTCGACCCCTGGCTGGTATTCTCTTCTTCCGTCTAATCTCATTCTCTAACGAACTCTGTGGTGTTGCCGCGAATACTGATCTTTTTTCAAGCCAACCGTCAAATTGATGCACTGTAAACGAGCAATAGATCTCGTTCGTCCATCGGTCTGCCTCAGCGCGGCCGCTATTAACGGCCTTACGGTCGGGCCCGCCAGCACGCGGGGCCTAATCATATCTAGCCGAGCTGAGGAGCCATTAGGGAATGATGTCAAGCTTCATTGATGTCTTCCTTCTTCGTGGTCACCACATTCAGGATGACCAGTAGGCACGGGAGGCCACGACAAATTTGGTGTCCTCTCATTCATTAGTTTATCATGTTCGATGATAATATGCGGACAGCTGCGGCTCTCGCTTAACTTAACCAAGGCCAGCCGAGCCACGTTTGCGTCCGTACCTCCTCCCTCAAGGCTCTCCTAGGAGTTGGGTCAGATGTGACGAGCACGCCGCTCAGATGGGTTCGAAGTTCCAAAGGTTCGCGATGTCCCACTGTCTCTTCTTCTTGTTGGTATACGCAACGTCACTGGTACAAAATAATATAATGCGTACCATGCTTTGTTGTCGTGATCAGTGACTAAGTCAGCGACTCCGTCTCTCTTTCTCACTTACTCACTATATATATATATATATATATATATATATATATATGTGTGCCCCACAAATATAATATACGAAAAATAAATATTCAAATTGAAAAATAATATATATATATATATATATATATATATATTTTTTTTTAAACATAATAGGGGTTGGATGGTAATGCACCATCTCTTTTTATTGAGACATCTGTCCTCCCCGTTTTTTTTCGGTCATGGTCGATTATTACTCCACTCCGGAATTCACATTGTTTAAATTGGGAACCATGAAAACCAATTTAAGAGTGGCCGGTCTGGGTCTCGAACCCAGGCCTCCCGAATGCAAGGCAAAGGCTTTTGCCACTAAGCCATATTGCTCGGTAATATATAAATAATATGTATATATATATATATATATATATATATATATATTATATATATATATATATATATATATATATTATATATATATATATATATATATATATTATATATATATATATATATATTATATATATATATATATATATATTATATATATATATATATATATATATATATATATAGTTGACCAGGGATATATGCTAACATATGCTGTTGTGTTTGCTTTTTGTTTCGTTGCCGTCGTTTTTGTCTTACGATCTTATTTTATCTGGCTGTAGGTTATGTCCGAAAAAGTGGAGAACCTGGCTCGTGACATTTATGCCGAGTTTAAGCAAATGATGGAGAAGTATGATCAGGATGTCGTCAAGGACCTGATGCCGTTGGTCGTGAACGTCCTGGAGAGCTTGGATCTCGCTGGTATTGAGAATCAGGAGCATCAGGTAAGCTTCAAGCAAATCTCTTGTAGTTTAAGCAGCAGTGGCTTCATCCTATTGTTAGTTATTTTTTTGATGTGATATCTGATGTTGTAGAGCTTGGGGGCCTCTTGCTTATGAGGGATTATGCAGTGATGTTTTTCGTATATGATGTATATGTGTATGATGCAAGATGTCCGTGCTCTTGGCATCACGCACACGATTGGGTAGCAGGTTTCTTTTAAGTCTGTCACTACTGCTTTTTAAATAACCGGGATTCGTTTTTTTACACTAACTATGTTTACGTGGCAGGTGGAGCTCGAACTGGTCAAGGAGGATCATGAGCAGTTGGTAACGCAGTATGAACGAGAGAAGTGCCACCGAAAAAGGGCCGAACAGCGTCTTCTTGAGTTGGAGTTTGCAGGCGAGGAAGACCGCAATGAACTTCAATCAAAGGTACGCCTTGCATATATATATACACCTATTTGTGCAAGCATGATGTGAATAATGAAAAACTAGACCGTAACTCTTCACTTACGATATCACCATGTAGAGTGTAATACGGCGTTGTGTATAAGACTGCACAATGGGAGGAGAGCCAAAGTATTCAGTTGCATGGTATGTGCAGATAGAGCGTCTGGGTGCAGCCTTGGTAAGCGGTGGGTGCGCACATATGCGCAAACACGCGTGTTTTCGAGCCTCTGCGTGTATCGTTTTCGCCGGTTACGCCAATGTAAGTTGAATTTCAGTGTCTCTTTGGAGAAAATTTACAAACGAAAGGTATTTGACACCCCCCGCTGGATAGTCTGACGAGACAGGCGATTTCACCTTGCAAAGCTTGTTTACATTACTGAGTTAGCTCATGGTAGTCCATTGTTGCTCAAACGTTCTTTCACCGGTGCATGACGGTGAGGGGAAGATTTCGAATAAGACTGGTAGCGCACGAACGCTGTCGGGATATCCATACATACCATGTGTTATCCACAAAGCCTCGACCAAAATCTTAACCCTGTTAAAGAGGCTTCGGAAAAAAACATGCGCAATGATTTAAAAGGTGGGACAGTCTTACGAAGCACAGTGTTATATATATTTAGTCTTTCTATATGATTTCATCAACCTCTTTTTCAATAAACGGCTATTTTTGTGTATATATATATATATATATATCTAGTATATATATAATATATATATATATATTTATCTATATTATATATAAATAGGGAGAATGCGGAGGGGATGCCGTTCGTTGAGAGGTCCCTTAGGTGGCCAGCCCAAGCCTGAACACCTTGATGGCCCGCTTGTCACTGTCTACGTTTACTTTGTCACACATAATCATGATACATATTATATATTATATAATATAATATATATATATATAAAATATATATATAATATATTCAAGGATGATATCTGTTGTTGTTTAAATGAAAATTGCTGGGTCTCCGGTCATGGAATTAGGAAAGTTCATACTGTTTTGCAACGCCATGATATCGGTTTGAACAATCGAGAGTCTGGAGAGTATCGTTCGGATGCTTGAAATGAAGGCCAAGAACTCCGCCGATCATGCGGCTCGGCTGGAGGACAAAGAGAACGAGATGAAGAAAGAGTACGCAAAGCTGCACGACCGCTACACAGAGTTGTTTAAGACGCACTTCGATCACGTCGAGAAAACGAAAATCCTCTTTGGCGCCAGTCAGAACGCTAAACAGGACCTCGGCGGACTTGCGGCGAACACAACGCCGATCGCGGCAGTCAGGTATGCGAGAACATCGCAGCCGGAGGCAATTTGTCGCCGTTGCGTCTTAACCGTCACGTACACAACTCTCATTTGTGTCACCTCCACAGTGTTGGCAGCAAATAGAAAGGGTTTGAAAAATACATCAATATATATATATATATATATATATATATATATAACTTTGTACGTTATGGGGTAAAATTGTTCTTTTTAAATAGGGCTTTTGCCCCAACAAACAGTAGGATTGGGGTGTGTATACAACACGAACTTTGAAATAGTATAGAGAGCGTTAAAAACGACGATGAGCAGAATAGATATAGGAATATATGGGGTAGAAGCACAGAGAAGCAAAACCTGGAGGAAAGAATGTTCTTTGTAGTCTGGTCTCACGAGTCGAAAGAGGACTGACAATAAACGAGGTGCGGGAGTCTTCTTTTCTATGGCTAAATTATTATCTTATTTGCATTACATTTATCTAACAATATATATATATATATATATATATATATATATATATATATATATATATATATATATATATATATATGTGTGTACTAAATCTGTTACTTATAAATTTCGGCATATATACCGAAATTTATAAGTAACAGTTGTAGTACATGAATGTGCCGAACTGTACAGCTTTATCCCGAATGAGCAACAATGTTTCCAGGCGCTCCCGTCGTGCCAGTTCATGCATAGATGTGCTCAATACGGTTTTGGCTGTGTTACACGTATTCCACGGGTACGAATAGCGTGCTTGTGGGTGGGACAGCTCCGTTAATTATTATGGTGGCTGGAACACATTGGCGGTAAGAAATTATCTGCGCCTCGTTCATATTGTTGTCTGCTGTGGTTGTTATTTTGTGATGTTTCTGTGCATGGCGTTTTGATAGTGGCGTATAAACATTCGATTGGCTCATTCATCGATCTATCTCTTTTACAGCCGACTAGCTGAGGTGACCGCGGATATCCGATCGCCTGAGGAGTTACAAAAGGCGTGGAAGCTCGAGCAGTTCTCACCGGACAAAGACCTCTCGATGAGCGAAGCTCTCAGTCAACCTACGGATTCCACAATGGTACGTCGTCGTCACCGTTAGTCATATTGTCGCCGCTCCTTAAAGATCGTCACTTCGGCAATAGCGGTGATCACCATAATGACAATTAATAGGCAATAATCTAATAGAATGCCGGAGCACTCAAAACGAACGTTTCAAGGTAACGGCCCTTAGACTCTGTTTACCTTTCTGTTAGTATATATTTCAAGTATTTTAGTTGTTATTATTAGGGGCATAATTGACACTTGTAATAGAATAGGCATCATAGCTTTTATAGGGCAATACAAACTGAAATTTTGAAGGGTTCAACCGTTTTGAACTACTGTCTCATGGAAAAAGACTCTCTGCCTTGTGCAATAGACACAATGAGTATCAATTTCGTTGACTGGGATCTCATAAACTTTATAAATAAGTTTTGTTATAATGCCGCAAATGAGTTATAATCATGGTAGTTTTTATTTATATGTTATTATAAAATTAATTATTCAAATGCATGATGCACACCAAGCGTCGCTGATAAACCCACGGTAGTGAGGGATTTACAAAACTCTTAAACTCCAGTTGCCTTTTTGATACTTGTTGGGGTTGGCTACAGTACTGTCTTTCTAAGATTTCTCTTGACATTAACCATGGCAGTGATGCATACAGGTTGAATTTGTCTCAAGTATATCCTTTCAGTGATAAACTTTGATTTTTAAGTGAAACTGGTGGTATCCGATGAAAAATGATGATGAAATTTGGTGACTTCTACACACGCGAGTGCCTTGCATTAGTACCGGAAGCAGTGCAACAGTCTGGCTTGTAAAAACTACAATGGGGGGATGGATGGCAATGCACTATCTTCTTTGATTAAGACATTTGTGCTCCCCGTATTTTTCAATCATGGTCGATTTTTAATCCACTTCGGCATTTACCTTATCTAAATTGGGAACCATGAAAACTAAGAGTGGCCGAGCTCGGTCTTGAACTAAGGCCTCCCGAATGCAAGGCAAAAGGCTTTTGCCAGTAAGCCATCTTGCTCGGTAAAGATTACGAAAGAGACTGAAAAGGCCTAGGAAAAAGCCTGGCATTTGGCAGAAAGAGCATCATGTTACTCGCAGGTCCCATAGAAAAATATCATAAATGCATTCCCTTTTTTCTTGCGTTTACGACAGGAAGAACTACCGAGTATAAGGTTATATTAGAATGAATGTGCTCGGCCACCACGTTTCGGAAAGCTCTTTTATTAGTAGGAGGTGCATTCCGGCCAAGCTTGTAAGGCAACGTAGGGGCTGTAAACTTGATTTCTCAAGTGTTGGGTATGCTAAGGGAGATTCGTAGAGTAATAATTGCTAAAATGATAGGTTGGGAATGTCTAAACGGCGTGACAAGAGTGCGCATTTCATGGAGCAAAACAGACGAACTGTGTAGTGCTGGTGTATGCCGACTTGGCTTAATTGGGCTATAACTGCCCAAATATTAAACAGCCGGTGGGTCGGAGATGGTGCGGGTGGCGTCTTGCAACCTCAAGCTAGCGCAGATGAGTTGATATATATATATATATATATATATATATATATTATAATTTTTTTGACGTTGTACTATACATTGAATCTGGTTGCGTGCTCATATATATGCGACTTTTGCAGACGTATCTGGCATGAGAGAACTGTGTTTGTAGACTGTGAAGACGATCGAGCGTTCGAAGCGCTTAACTCTACAGCGATCTATGGCTTGGCGTTTTCAGGTCGAGCCACTGCAGGATAAAACGCGAATTCGCCGCCCAAACACTCTCTACCAGGAGTGCAAGTTTGCTGACAAAACTGATCAGAAGAACAACGGCACCCAGAACACGACCGTAACGGACGACGACACCTTCGACTCCGGGGCAGGTGAGTTTTTCTCGTATTATGTTGATGGTGATAATGATTTATATTATCATCAGCAGTTGCTCATCAATGCTGACTCTGCCCCCCTAGCATAGTGTTATTTTGTAGCATAAATGTAGTACATACATGTCGTCATAACTGATAATACTAGTAATAAGAATAATAGACTCCTTTCCATTCCGTTCAATATTACTCAAAAATGAACTTCGTTACATTTGATTACATGTTTATTAATCCCTAGCAATGGTTTCGCGGAATAGAGTATTAGGTATAAATATTTACCTAGTTTTAGGAGAATCGTAACGATTTGATAATCATGGTTAGTGATATCGACAAATTTAGGACGGTGTTTCATGTTATGAGATGTGACTCCTTTACAGCGGTGCTTCACAGAAAATGAGTACTAATAACCGAGCCTGGGTTTAGTCGGCTCGGGTGGTACTGTATGACAGCTGTAGATGCTGCAATAGTTTTTGTCGTACACAAGTTTCTTCTGGCCCGGATTTACTACCTGTAGTAGATTCGATTTATTTGAACTTGCTTTAAACATTGTACCCACCTACGTACCTCCTTCTGCGGCAGTTACGACCATTAACGGTCAGAGTGGTTCCCGTTCCTGGACCTAGTTAAATTCCCATCACCAATTAACTAACTCGATGCGCCTGTTTGTTGAACGCTGCCCTTGCGTCCAGGAGCCCTAGTGGATCCGGCAGAATTTGCCTCATCAGGTTTGTCTTGGGGTAGTTACATCTATCGTTGTCATCTCGGTTCCTGCGGTGGTGACACATTTGTTGCCTATAGGCAGTAGTTCAAGCGAATGTTTCTCTGAACTTCTTTTTTATTATGTTGAGAACGAGCTGCGAAAGAAGGAGTATATGCTTGTCACCCCGGTATGTCACTAGTTATAGTCGTGATCTGCAAAAACCATGTTGACTAGAATTGACTACATGACGTTATACCCTGTGTTCGCTGGAGTCAGTAACTATTGCTGTTAGGTGGCAAATTCTTGGAGTGCGAGCATTTTATTATCTTCGTTTTATTTTCTACAAAATTGTAGCATTTACGTATTAAATTTGTATATATTTTTAGTTTGCCTATTTTATATATATATGTGCTAACAGCTGGAGTGCACTGTAAAAGCTTTACCGGGAGATGTGACATCTGATTTGGCTTGGTGTTTCTTTGCAGTGAGCGACAACCTATTTGGCATGGGGCGAGAAGTTGAGAATATAATTCTTGAAAATATAGAGCTGCTAGCCACCAAGTGAGTATCATGAATTCAGTAGATAGCAAACATACAGTCGCTTTTGATTTTAGGCCACATTAATTATTAGTATTTTGATTCTAAAAAATAGGCATTTGCAGTAAAAATATATGCAGAACACCTAAGTACATTTCTACATACGGTACAGATATTGGATGTTCGCATCTTATGGCATATTTATACTTGGTTATTTGAGTGGCTGACGTACTGCATATTGACATTTGGAACCATTACTCGGTTTTGCATATCCTAACACGGCTCTATTCTACGATTGAATGCATTTAGGAACGCCTTGAATATCGTGAAGGACGATTTGATTGCGCGTGTCGACCAGCTCACATGCGAAAAGGATGGCATTGAAGAGCAGCTGCGTCAGACAGAGTCACAACGGGATGCCGCACGCGAGAAAATCGACGCTTTAGAGGCCGAAGTTAAGAGACTGAAGGTATTGTCGTCGGCTCTGTTTACATTGCGTTCCGTGTCTTTCTCCCTTTCTGACATAGTTTGTGCAGTTTGGTTAGTGGTTTGTTTAGCATGCCACGGTTCGCATTGGCATTACATTGGCCTTTTTAAGCTTTGGGTGTAACTTTGGGAGGACACAGAGGTTTTTCTATGAATAAATTTAATTTGCATTATTGTGTAATAGACCAGAGCAGCGCTGTGCAAGCTCGAGTTTCGGTAGTAGTAGCAAATAGATAGTACCAGTTATGGAGGAGTCTTATTTTGCACAATAGTGTTGTCTAGGTCAGCGAACGAGTAAAACGATGTGAGTGGTGAGTTGCTAGCTGTGGGTAAATATATGTCTAATTAAGTGGATAGCGTAGTCGTGTTTTACGAAAAAAAGTTGGGAATCCGTTGGCATCTACAAATACGCTCTTCGAAATTCTGGAGCGTTATATAAAATATATAAGTACTGGCGGTCTATCTTTCTACACAACAATATTATTTAATATTAACCACTCAATATTGTATATCATGTTTGTGTGCGTTGCTGTTTCTAAGAAGCTTATGTGCTCTCGTTGCAAATCCTCCAGACTCTGAACAGGAGGCTATTTGTTAGATGTATTAAGGGAAAGAGAAGATATGAGAATATGTATATATCTTAAATAACATGTGTGATTTTGATTGTTCTTGCATTCAGGAGGAGGCCGAACGATTGGCAATGGAGCGCGAGCAAGGCGATACGGCTGTGCCAATGGCGCAGCGAAAGCGTTTCACTCGAGTTGAAATGGCTCGCGTCCTTATGGAACGAAACCAGTATAAAGAAAAACTCATGGAATTGCAGGACGCCGTACGCTGGTCTGAGTCGCTAAAAGCGACTAAACTAACTGAAGGATCCGCCTTCGACAAGTCGCACACGGGTGGCGGCGGCATTTTCAAATTGTAAGTTTTTCTTCTGTTTTCTTGGACCTTGTCAGGCTGCTCAGATGGTTGACGCCGCGAACATGAGGAAAATTGCCGCCAATTAAAGTAGACCGTGTACCCTGTTTTCAAGAGGAGTATATACGTTTTTTTGTATTAATTTGTTTGCTGTTCTCAAAAGGAGTTCTCTTAAAGACTAATTAATTTTCAGTTTTTTGTTAATGGTGAGGTACTTTTCACAGTCATTACTCTTGTGAGGACGAAGATCGCGTACGTTTGTTTTTGTAATAATGATAATGTTAGTTAATGTTGTAAATATCTGATTAAAAGACAAGCTTGCGTGGCCATATCTTGTAAAGTATGGAAGGCGGGTTGTATAGTTAAGATATGTGTCTCGAGAATTCGTATGATATAGGGGTTTAGCTTTCTTCCTATATATTGATAGTGCATAGCCATCAGTCGCATTGGATAAACAAACAACGCTAATTCGATCTTGGCTGATCCAATTAGCGATCGATCAGCTAACTCGTCGACAAATTACGATTGTCAACAAGAGTTGTTTAACAGCTGTCAAGTTTTCGAGTGACGTGAAATAAAATACATTTTTGTTCTAGGTCTGTAAGCTAGTAAGCTTTAACAAGAGTTAACTAATGATATGCTGCTGATGAGCGCGTCAGGTTGTAGTGCATAATGGATTCAATTATTTGAATCCATTATGCTAATCCATTACTAGTCCAGCCAATTAGCAATATCTGGGATCTAGTTTGGAATTGAGATTGCATGGATGCCTATATGTAGTCAGTGGTGTACTCGTCGTTAAGTGTAGACACAGTGAATCGACAATAACGTTTGTGCTTCCTGTTAATGCCTATGTGGGATGCCAGCCCAAAGTAAGTCACATATCTTCTATAAACCTACCGGTTTTGCCTGTTTTCCCTTCCGAAACAGGAATCTTGCACGCTTGTGGGGAGGAAGAGTTATTTACACTTTACCTGTTATTTTTCGTATGACTACCTAAATAGTTTGTTACGTGTAGTGCACAGCAACTTTGTTGTCAAAATACGCCTCTCAAAGCACGTTTAATAATTATATTTATCATTTACATTTTTTATTTTAATGCCACACTTTGAAAATGTATATTTCAATCAATGCCCATATTGTTATTGTTCATTACTGTCTTGGGTTTGGTATAATTTGTTGTTTTCCGAAGTTTTTTCCAATCAAGTTATTTATAACGATCATTAATATTTTGGAGGACGAAGAAAGTGTTTTTTTTTCACGCTTTGATAGTGGGTCACTACTTCAGAATGTGAATCCATGAAAGCCTAGTTATACGAATGTTCATAGCAGTATTATTCACGTAGTATACAGCTAAATGCATGTTTGCCTGTAGTTCTTCTGTGAACCCGCTCAGTTAGCTGAACGCTCAGCGTTCGTATTCAGTTATTATGTTATTATTATTATTATTATTATTATTATTATTATTATTATTATTATTATTATTATTATTATTATTATTATTATTATTATTATTATTATCACAACACGTTAATATGTTGTAAGTTAAGTGGCTTTGCTTAGTAATATAGCTAGTAACCACGACTATAACTGCTGAGCTATTTGTCTGCTTTTTGCTGCACAGCTTTAGTAATTTGTTTGCGTCGGACAAGGGCAAGACTGCGGCTCTAGCTGGTGGAGCATCTGGCGGCATAGCGAAGGAACGCGAGCCGCGAGCTAAGTCATCGTTGCAGAACTTTAAGCTACGCGATGGTATATCGGAGCGCAAGAACAAAGAACGACGAGACCAGCTCAAGAAGGTTAAAGGTAAGTTGGCAAGGTTCAGCCTGCCCAACAGGCAGAGTCTACCTCGGGTTGCCCGCGTGCTTTCGTTTTTATGTTATGAATGAAGATCAGCAAGATGGCACTACTCGAGACTCTGTTTACTTCATACAATGTGCAGTCCTATCAGAAAAAGATCTCTATGTCTGCCCTGTCAGGATCCAGTGTCTTCGCCTGTCTTTGTTTTAGAGCCATTCCTGGTTGAAGATTAGTTTATCCCAAAAACTGCACAGCCGCGCAATGGTCCTTGATTCTTGAATAAGTTCTTGGCGCGTAACGTTCTAAAACACGTAGTACGTGTTACAACTATTTCAGGTTACCATTGTAATTATGTTACCTTTCTATATTCAGTGATGGCACTGCATAATAGTGTGTCGTCTTTCATCTACTATACTTATTTGTTATTATTTTTGCCATATTAGCGCACGTCGCGAAGGACGACATCGGACGAGTCCAGGCCTATGGCTGGTCTCTGCCAACGGTTAGTGGGTCCAGTCCACTTGAGAGTGTTCCCGTACCGGTCTTCTGTCGGCCCCTCGATCAGAATGACCCCAACCCACAGCTTAAGGTATATTCATATAAAGTCATAGTAAAGAATCAGATACATATCATTGCATATGTGTGTCAAAAATTGTCCGGTCTTTGACGTTTGAGCGGTCTCCAGTTTTAAGTCGCAAGTGGTTGATTACGCTTTAGACGTACACAATGCATACTCAATATGAGTGAAATAAATACGATGATATACGTACACAGACAGATTACCTTTAGATCTAGCGATTCAAAACTCAAACAAAGTTTGCCGTCAGAATAATAATGCCAATTGTTGTATTTAGGTCTGGTGTGCATCAGGGGTTCACTTGTCGCAATCGGTTATGCCTCCGGAGCAACTGGCGGAGACGTCGAAGGGCACCGGATCCGGACCATTATCTGGCCCTGGTGGACAACTAGCAGAGATGGCGTTGTCGTCGCTTGTTTGGATCTGTTCTGGAGTACAGAGCCGCCTCTCGCAGGTACTTTAATGATCTACTTATCTATCTGTATACCCTATAGGTAGCTCATGTGCACTTTACAAGCAATCTTACCGTCATTTGTTGTTGATTACCGAAACTATACTACTATCTCCACTACTTCTTCCAATATTAATTATAATGTACTAGGAATGCACTCGCAGTCGTTTTAGGTTATTTATGGTTGGTGCAGTAAGTATATAGAAGCATGCCTATAAAATATTTGCTTGACACTTAACCGACAGAGAAGCATTGCGCGATATTTGTATTTTTTTTTCTTTTTTTTTCTGAGTCAGGCGAAGATAACTGTAGAAGGTTTATATATGATATTTGTGTAGACAAATTACTTTATGCAATTACATTGAATTTGAGTCCAAGTGGTTAATTATTATATAATTACACTACATATATTTAAGGTGTACTTTCAGTTGGCAGGAATTGTGATTATGACCTGTGTCATAGTAAGTCAGGAGTCGTAGGTTCAAACATATGCCACACAGCTCCTGCATGCTAAGAACTGGCTTCTTGTGTAACCTTTAATATGTCTCCACATATAAATTATTTATCAAAAGGTTATAGTGTGTACACACTGTACATAATATGTGTGCAGTGTAAAGATTGATGTTGTAGTTGACGGGAAACTGCTTGGTTTTGTTGATCACAGGTGTCGGTTATCGACGCGAACAACCCAGCTGAGGTTCTGGAGACGTTCAAGGTTGGCTCTAGCCTGATTATCTGCATACAGAGCGTCCCCGGGGTTCGAGAGGATGGTGAGTAGTCGTAGTAACATGGTCGTAGTAGCGTAGTCAAGTAGCCAAATTAAATATGTGTCTCTTAAGGACTTGCCATTTAGTTACTTTTTCAGTCGTATGAGCTTGTCCTGCGGTCTGTACACTACTAAGTTACTTGTGACAGGCTGGTTATTGATTGTTGACAAATAATATTTTATTCCGTCAAGTATTTGTACGTATTTCTAGAGTGCACTTATAATATTAATAAAAAGTATACGCATAACTATACACAATATTATGATTTATCTATCGGGAACGTAGTTAGCTGTATTTGGACGCGCAAAACAAAACAAATCAGCTTATCAATTACCTAAAGTGTGAGATATATGCTGTTTCCACTAGCTCTCTCTCGCTATATATATATATATATATATATATCTTAGAGCAGTATATCGGTTACACGCTTATTGATATTATTTTTTGTAAATAATGGTGGTTCTTTACCATGTGGTTTCTTGTGGGCGAATTGTGTCTGCTCTTTTGTTATGTTGTTACACATTTTGCAGACTTTATTTGCGACGAGACCTATTTGGCAGAGTGTATAAATACTGAGAGTTCATCACACGAGGGCATTATCACAAAAGCAGATCCTGGTCTAAACGCCGTCTCAGAACTGGTTCGGGAGCAACGTGCCGAGCAGCCGAGTACCGACGGAGGTCCAGCGGGAACAGTTCCAAAAGCTGGTGGCTTGAACGAAGCACATGATGAGTCTGGCCGTACTGCGCCTGACTCGCCTGAAACAGAGGCCGGAATCGAGGCCTCTACCGACAGATTCATTAGCAGCGGCAACAACGGTGACGGCAGCGCCGGGAGGCGTCGGCCCAGTTGGTCCCGAAAAGATGTCGACACAGCTTCCAACAATGTGGATGGGTGCACAAAATGGTTTCTTGTATGTTCATAGCTCGAAAGCTGACTGGAGTACATGCATACACAAGGTAAGATATCACATGGGTACTTCTGAGATATGTATATATATATATATATATATATTCACATGGGTACTTCTGAGATATCAGGAATCGTCAGGCTGCCGCTGCTGCTGCTGCTTATGGGGTCTAGGGTCGGTCAATCGGTCCCACAACCAGTAGCTATTAGCAAACATTTCACTATTAGCAGCAGTATCATCGCTAAACTCGTACTACTACTACTACTGTTTCGTAGTACTCTCTCTCTGCTGCGGTACGGTTGATGCTAACATGACCTGTTTACTTGAATCAATATCTGTGGACGAATTCGAAATAACACCTGCATATATGGCTTAGTGTTGTGCCGCTTATTTAGCATTTGTGTATGAACATTACTTTTGCTACTACTACTATCACTTCTACTGCGTTACGCCGATTTTGCAGTTTCGCCTGTCTGACTGTGTACTGTCGATAGTGCACCACCGAGGCCGCGTTTTCTGTTCCCTGGCCAATGGTCGACTGGCAGTGTTCCATCGGGATCCCATCACGCGCGAATTCTGCGCCACGCGCTATCGTGAGGTGGTCGTATCACCCGAAAAGCACGCGTTGCACTGTGTCGGTGTCGTGCTTGATGAGAAGATTTGGTGCGGGTACCGCAACACAATGGTTGTGCTCAACGCTCAGACGCTCGAGGTCGAGACACGCTTCAGCGTCCATCCGCGCAAGGACAGCCAGGTTCGCAAGATGGCGAGTGCGGGAGAGGGTGTTTGGATAACGATCCGATTGGACTCTACGTTTCGCCTCTACCATGCACGAACGCATCAACATCTACAGGTTAGCTGCATGCTCTCCCTCTGAACTAATCAGTCCGCGAGTCATCCAGTACGTTGTAGAGCCTTGACCTTAACTTTTTGTGTAATGAATATTTTGTCCTAATATGTGCTAGTCTGACATAAGTATACATGATATCTCGCTAACTAGACAAACAAATGGCTAGGCATATTTTGTTCATTTAATATCGTTCATGATTGGCACGTTTTCACAATAGCACCAAAGGATCTGTTGCACAGCTACTGCCAGAAGTAGAAGTTGTTTAAAAAGTCCAAAACGCAAACTACTCGCGTGACTTTCGTAAGGTCACTAGATGTGAACTAGTCACTAAGAGTGAAAATGTATATAGATACAACAAACACTCTTCTGCTGTTGTGGTCTTAAGATATACTTTTAATACTATTTAATAGCTAGGCATTTAGCAATGTTTCCCATTGTTATTGCTGCAATTTCTAGAGTTATTTAGGCATCGTTTCTAAAGCACCAATATTAGATAAGGTATGCTGGCAGCCGGGTAATAGGCTACTAGGTTTGATAAGCTCATGGAAATGAACAGAATAATTTGTAGTTCTCCTAGGTAGAAGGGAACTTTTTTGCGTCCGCCGACCAGCTTGAAAACATATGCGACAGATGTTATAATAGTACACGAATCGGATGCCCTCTCGAGTAACTTCCAGGATGTCGACATTGAGCCAATGATCAGTCGCATGATCGGAGCCGGCAAGCTGGGCTTCTCATTCGTACGCATTACGTGCATTAGCATCACGTGTAACCGCCTCTGGATCGGCACGGGTAACGGGGTCATCCTCAGCCTGCCACTGTTTCGTCTCATCGTCTGCAAACCAGCAGGCGGCGACAAATGCAATTGCCGGCTCGTTGGCTGGGGCAACTCCAGACAGGGGCCTGCGAAAGCTCACGTCGACGCAGTCGCTACCGGATACTTCGGCGGCGGCCGCGGCTGCTGCTGCTGCTGCTGCAGGGGCAGGTGACGGGTCGTCAACCGGCGCCGAGGTTGAAGCCGAAGTTGAGGCCGAGACCGGCGCATACTCACTCGGAGCGATCATTCCTCCGAAGTCGGCAGGGGGGCCGTCGTCAACGCCGTCTCCGATTGTCGAACAGCCCGTCGCTCGGCCCGCTGTACCGCTGCTGCCGCCGTTGCCAGGCTCGTGTTTCCGAGTTGACGATCGCAGCATTCCCTACTGCAACATAACGCAGGCTCAGCTGTCGTTTCACGGCCACAAGGATAGCGTTCGCTTTATTCTCGGTGTGCCCGGTACGGGCGGTATGATATCGACCATGTCGCCTGCTGCCGTCAACCAGGAGGGCGGGACAACCCCACCGGCCAGGTAGGACTCACGACCAACCAAGGTTTCACCTCCCATATTGCTCTATTGCTTATCCAAGCGAGTGACGCGCCTCGCTTCGCGTCGAATGTCGTCGTCGTCGTCATTGTTGTTCTTGTGTCATTTACCCGTTTAATATTAACGAGATAGGTACGCTTGTCTTTAATATTTCTAGCCCGTACTATGTTCCTCAGTACTCTTATTAAATTGCTATTGAAACTATATATAACTAAATAGATATTTTCTCAAAAATATAATGCGAGTCATTCAGGGCGATGGTGCCGCAATCGTAACATACTTGAGTATTTTGAGGTAAATTCTTTATAATTATTGTGTTACAGGTGTATATTTGTGTTAAGTGGAGGTGAAGGTTACGTCGACTTGCGAATGGACGAGGAGAACGTGACGGGAGAGTCGCTCTCTGATAAATCGGATTTAAGCCATCTAATTGTGTGGGAAGTGGCGCTGTGAGCGGCCCTTTCCCGGTGACATTGACACCGAGCATTGCTACTACGTTTGTGTTTCTGTTCCGCTACGGGCTGCAAATCTGTTGCTAACAATCATGTTAAGTCCCTGTGCATAGCATGTTCGTCATTTGACGGAATCGTAGGGAGCTCAAAGGTGCGGCGTTAGAGAAACGCGAATTGAGGACCGAAGTTCACATAGGAACTAGGGAGAAGTCGTTGTTTAGGGCGAACCTATTGACGAACGCGTCTCTTCGTTCGGCGCTGTTTCTCGGCTCCGAAGAAGAAGATGAACAGGCTAACAGCACTAATGATGCCTCTCGACCTATGTATCAGTAGGTCGAGAGATAGTATGGTTAGTGGCGGTAGTCTAGGCAGGCCGAGAATAGTAGACCTCTCGATGTCTTTCGAGGTGAGAAAGCTCTCATTACAGGATCGACTGTGTTGGCGGTGGGAACGAACAGAAATATCTGGAAAACGTCAAACGTAGTCCCTTTTGTTTACTGCGAACTCGCTGTCTCTTTTGAGTTAATTCCGCCAGTATAGCTGAATAGAGAACGTATATATATATATTTATAGTCGTGCTTCCGTATTTATTGTTTCGTGCAGCTTAGCTCAAGATGAGAGTTAAAGCTACGTGACGTTTTATCGACTGGTGTATAGTTAGTCTTGCTACGGCAGTAGTTTATTAATGATGAGATGACACTTATGGGGGTTACAAATATATCAAGTATGTGATACTTCTTGGTACTGTGAAATTGGACAATGCAATTAGAAGGCAAATGGAAGGACTACCCATGCAGTAGATGACTAGGAAAGCTATTGAAAGGTAGTTGCACACACACATATGAAACACACCGTTGAAAACACAACGGAGTTGAAGTATGCGATATCAAGTGCAACTTTTACACACGAAGAGGGTTGACTGGGTATACGGTAGCCGATTCATTAGCGCGTTTGTTGTACGTTGCTCACTCACAATTCAGGCTACAGTTGTGACAGGCGAAGGACTCTAGAGTTTATCTTTTTGTTTTCTTTCGCATCTTGCGTCATGCAACAGGCTTGGTCAACTTCCGTGCCCAACTAGTCTGAAGCCCGTCAAAGGGATTAACATTGCACGAGTCGTATGGTCGTGTGGTCGTGTTTTCGGCCAGGGTCACCGGTGCCGCACGGCACAGCTAAACTGACTGACTTAGTATGGCCTGCCAATTCTGCAAGCTCTTCTGCCCAGTGGTTACGCATCGCATAAGTGTTTGTTTGTTCGTCGATACGTTTTGTTCATTCTTGTATCACCAATCAGCCGATTGCGGGGTGCAAGCAAGCCCATATTTTTGATTCGGTTAGATCCTAGTAGGCAGGAAACCGTTGGCAAGCAATGACAGTAGTATGCGGTTTATAAAGTAAAGGGTGGGGAGGGGTACGTTAGCGTATAAGAATTTGCTAAATGCTTCTTTCGTCATCCCATTTGCACGGTTTTGCGTGAGTCGACATCGCGTACGACAAACATTTGCTAATTTGCTAACTAGACACGGAGAACGACAACTCGTCGTCGACGGGACCGGGAGCACCATGCATATGACTACAACATCACCTCTATGTCGCCGAGTGTTGTCTTATGAGATTGCGGCAATCCAACGATCTCGTCAGAGTTTTGTTAATATATATCTGCTAAACGTTCGGCATCTTGTGTTCACGTATTGTGATTTGTGATTGCCATTACTGCATTTTCCTGTGTAGGATACATTTAGGATAATTTTGGTGCAATTCTATTAGAAGCGTACGCGCCGGGCCAGGGCCGGCCGGACACCGTTATGTTTGTTGCATTGTCGGAATTGTTAATTTATTGTTAAGTGCTGGACGAGGAGCGAAATTAGAGACTTATAGCTTATGGTGCGAGCTTTAATTTTGTGAAGACCAATCGTCTGCTCTTCGCAAGATTTTCCTGTTCGACCTGTTTACATAAATGCCCGACAGACACGCACATTTCAGAAAAAACCGCATTCGTTCTAGCGCATGGTTAATGCTACGAACGCCCATAGACGGGTATCAGACGAACAACAGTTACGGGCTATTAGTAATGGCTACGACCTATTTTGCTGGCTGGCTGTTGTCAACGCGGTCTCTACGTTGCTCCCACGTCTTTGATCTAGGCTATAATACTATGTTGGTTACTCTTGCTCATTGTTTGACAGCGTGTCGATGACAGCCGATTTGAGTGGCTGCATGTATTTTGCGTTCTGTCTGTCTGCTCTGGAGTAATGGTTTAGAGATGTATGGGAGTAGGCGATCTAGTGAGAAATAGCGAAAACGCCAAGGCAAGTAGGCGCCTGTTTTTTGCTTTGCTCACTCATCTAGGGGCTACCGGACCCATGACGAGAATATATATATGCATGTCGACTGTGTAGGTGGGGATTCATATTGGATAGATTTTGCCGAGGTCGCGCCTGACCAATGATGATGTCAAGCTCCGGTCGTGTCGTATTGGCAAATCATACGCGGTCCTCAGCAATCTCACAGTGTTCCATTGACGAAACTTCCAGCAGTGTTTGTGTGTAACTTAAGAAACCACGGCAAATGTCGATGTTATTTGTGTGAAAATTAAAGACAAACAAGATAATAATCATTCAACATTTAGCACATGACTCGGAAGAGCAGAGAGGAAAAATAAAAGGAACTATCTATTTATTGTCGAGCTGTGTACTATTATCGGTAATTTCGCCGCAGTGGTATGTTGTCTAGCTCAATGTTGTCCTTTGCGTAATCAATAGACAGCGTATTAGACAGCTGTCATTTTCTTTTTACATATGCCATTCAAAAGGAAGTGTGGAATTCGGGCCCCGAAATGTGTTATTATGTACGTATTCATAAGAACACGTTTATAGGGGGCGGAAATGTCTTCTAAAAATGTGTAATTGAGCGTGAAAGCAAAAAAGAATTGCAAATAATTTAATTTATTGAGGATTATTCTCAATACAACATTTGTTCTTCTTGGATTTAACATAGATTGCAATTTAACAGATGCAACACATTTTCCTACAAACGCGCAGGAAATATTGGTTTGTCAATAAGATGACTGCGGCTCTCGCAATCGCAAATTTAGTGAAGACTTGTCAGGATAAAAAGCTTGAATATACACTTTTGTGATTTCGCTCTCACTCCAAAAGAAGACATGCTTGCCCCTTGTTTTATTGGAAAAAATGATTTTTTTACCGAGTTGTACTAGACCGCAAGGTTTGTTAGAAGAATTCTGGGAGACCCTGCATATATATATATATATATATATATATATATATATATATATATATATATATATATATATATATATAGGCGAGATTTGCCGAGTGTGCAAACGTATTTTAAATGATTAATATCACAATATTTTATATTTCTATCTCTCTATATATAGTAATACAAGTATGTAAATATGTATGCATACGTATTGCAACATCTGTATCTAAAATAATGAAATCCATTTTCCATGCTATACTAGCCACAGTTGAAGCAACAATAGAAGGCGGTCTGGACAGCGTCCGCTTATCGATGAGTTAAATGGGCGAATGGCCAACGATTGTTGTTGCACTTTCGTGCGGCTAATTAGTGAAGCAGAGTGAGGCATCGAAGTTTGTCGTGAGCTTACTGTTGATATTGCATATGCAGATTATGGAGGACATTCGGCGGCTGCCTTTGTCGTAATGAGTGCATGTCTGTGGGTGTGTGTGTGTAAACTGCGAGGGTAGTCAGCATCTTCGAGATTAACAATTCGCTTACGACTGAACAGCACCTCGGCACACAGAAAGCTGGCTAACCAGCCGAGTAATTTATTCGCATCTACGACATCTTTGGAGATGTGCATGAGCGTGCATTAGCATTTGTGTTTTTATCTGGACAGAAAAAAAATGCCACATTAACATAACGTAGGTAGCCGATCAAGTCACTTCTCACCCTTGACCTTCGAAAGAGATATCAAAGCCTCTGTTATGGTCGAGGCTCAATAGGTGTCTAATTAGCGGCGCGTTGTCAACAGCAGCAGAAATATTACCACAAGCATCAGCTACCGGAAGCGGTTAAGCGAATAAGCGTAGGAAACGTATGGATTGCGATGGCAGCAGCCGTAGTCCGCTGACTCAGATCAGAGTGATGCTGAAGAACCTTGCGCTGGTCAGTTGAAGTTATGGACTGGCGGAGAGCAACAGCGACAAACCTCGATCGCACACATTCCACAACTAAGGCACAACTCGGCATCCGCCTGTGGTATCTTGTTGGCCGCCTGTCCGCTGAACGAGGTTTGCCGCGTTATCCAGGTGAAGGCAAACTAAGCCGAGTTTAGCCGATAGGCCGAAAACAAGAGCGAGGAGGTAAGATCGATCGGTGATTTGGTGAATGCGTCAGAATCAACAAGCTGGATTTGGTGAGAAAAAAAGAGAACTACCAGATATATTTTTTAAGTGTGTGATACTCCAGCCAATAGTTTCGAGGTTATTATTATTCGACGCAATGTCTTTATCTCTACACTACGAAACGCACTACCTCATCCACTAGCCACGTTACGAACAGTCACCGGTCTTTCTCTGTTGTCCTCCCCGTTATGCAATCCTAAAGTGTTTCTTCTTAACTCTTTGTCAAAATGACCAGTATAAGACTATAAAAGTTTGATGTAGCAGTCTTGCAAACAGATCTCTTTATACCATCGTTGCCTAAGTTAAAATCTTTCTGCAGAATAGCTATATAGATGTCATATAGCTGTATAGACATCCTATAGTCGTATATATAGTTACGGCTTAAGCCTGAAATCACCTTATCCATAAATTGTCGTCGAATGCTTTCAGTTTAAATGCTGCTGGTGTCCCATTATTTTTCGTCTTTTTCACACGTAACGTCTAGTTTCTGATTCCGCCCCCACAAGTCTGCAGAAACTGTCGCTGTGCATGATCTAGTGCTAATTGCGTAAAAGTTACGATACGAATCTTAAGCGACACAGAAGATACCGTAATGTCTTTCATATCATTTTCGTTCTGCAGAGCCATACTTTATTGTGCAGGTCTAATCGACGAACCAGCGACAACATTGGTGACTGCTCACATTTTCTGGCAAATACGGCAAGAACGCCTTTCATCGAGCAAACTCCCGTAGCTCTTATAACTAACTATAAGTCTTAATTATACAAGCCAGGTCGTTTGCCGGAAAGCATGTACATAGCACTCTGCTGATTTTCTAGTAACGCAGACCAATTTTATGAATGTTCCAATAATAGTGCTTACGGGACAAATGTTTCTTTGATATTACTGATAAAAACGAATTATATCTTGCTAACTGTTTGCGGAACTTACACACACACACACATATATATATATATATATATATATATATATATATATATATATAATGATTTCTAGTCTTACGGAACCGCTTCTCGAGTCCGAGAAATATATCCTTTCATAGGTGTCGTTTTCCCTTTTTGGTTGTAAGTGCTCTCGAAAACCTTCGTATAATGAGCTTACAGGCCAAACGATGGCGAACTAGAACCCGTTAGACTTAGACACTCAATTTTGCTGCAGCTTGAGTCTTATTTACAGTCGACATTTCTGCTTTCAGCTAATAACTGGCCATCATCAACTCCCAGAGATACTCCTACGCACCCCCTCAAGGTTTGGGTTCGTGACGTGTTGTCAGAGCACTGCATTGAGCCACTGTGTGGTCGACATCGCCAGGTCGGCGTAAAACGCACGCGTCTGCAGCAGCCTTACCAATCCTGAACATGCTGTGCTGAAACTGTTCGTGTCCCGTGAAGTGTCCCGTCTGTGTTGTGAAATAAGTAAGAGACCCCTATCTGGGCCCGTGGTACCATTGCTGTAGATCGCGTATAAGTGCGCGGGTCCGACGCCCGGAAATGTTTCCGGCAAAGGGCAAGCCTATACTTGTGGCCACGCGATGAAAGTGGCCTCGCAGGCCTGCGTCCAGTTAAAGTATATCGTCAACCCTTCTCTCGCGCATGTAAGTTCTAGGGAAGCTGGCAAGAACTAAGAGGACATCAGTGCTAACCGTGCGGCAGCCTTGGTGCGCCCCCCACTGCTATGCCCCGCTGGATCGGCCGGCCGGTTACGGGCCGTGGAGAGAACCAGGCCTCTCTGTACTAGTGCGTTGTACATGTCTGACGACTTGGCAGCATCGGCCCTCCGACGCTCCTTCCTCCCTAAAATATTCTGACGAGAATCAGGGCTATCTTTGCAATCTTCCTTCGAGGTGTTAAACGCGTTGTTTACATCCAATAGAATGAGTAACACAAACGAGCGAGTCTTTAGCGAGGCAGCTTTCTTCTGCAGCGACCTGTGGAGTATTCGGTGCAGGGCCTTCAACGTCGAGGGCCTTGCCGGAGGCAATATTGGTCACTCGAGATAGCCTGCTATCTATCTCCGCGTTTAAGCGCTCAACAGGCAACTGCTCTATAAACCTTCCCATAGTGTCCAGCACGTACATTGGCCGATACGCAAGAGACTCTGAGCTAAAACCCGCTTTCGAGATCAGCCCTAGGTGAGCGCTTTTCTACCGTGTTAGGAACCGGCCGAAAGAAAATATTCCCCTGCGTACCTAAATTTGAAATGATCCGCAGTTCACATATCGCTCTGTGGTTAGGTAGCGTTATTTCCATTTTCGGTGTAGTAGTCGCTATAGGACAAGGAATCTTGTCAAAGGAGGACTTTTGAGCCAATGCGGTATTATTTCCGTCTTGACAGATAACATATGAATAATATCAGGATAAGGGGTTATTAGTCAATAGTCATCCGTGACAAATAAATTGATAAAATAATACAATTCGCTGACGTAGGACATAAGAATCGCAGACATGACCATACATACAACCGCCCATCAAATAGATGCGTAAGATCGCTTGATTGACGCGGTGGAACAATACAGCGTCGCTAAATAAATATAATGTATGGGACAGAACGGTTTTACTGAATCGAGCAGAGAGTTTGTGCCTACTTTTGCATTCAGCGCCGCACCGCCAACAAATAATACACATAAGCAGCCCTAGTAAATACGTAAAGCGTTCTCAACACTCTATCCGGTTGCTTCGGCACGACCCAATTTATTAGCCTGGCACCCATAGTGCTCAGAATGAAACACTACTAAATCTAAATAAATCACTGACTACTACGTAGATTATTTAAATTCAGAACCAATTCTCTCAAGGATAAGACATACCATAGGCTAGAAAGGTGTGACAAATATGAAGGCCAAATGCACAAACAACTGCGCATAGAAAAAACAGCGTTAGATCCCACCGTCAGGGGGTCACTAAGTCTGTGGTTCTGACGCCTACGTCTGTAATAGGGAGTTGCTTTTGGTCTCTGAGGTCATTTTCAGACAGAGAAAGAACTAAGGATCAACAAAATTAAAAAATTAAAACAACACCGCCATGACGTGACTAAACTAGTGTAGGGGTTATTCAATATAGATAAGGTCGCTTCAGAAATATCTCCTTAAAAAAGGCCAGTGCACAGACAGTGTCATCGGTAAACAATTGCGTTCCGAATTCCGCTAAACAATCTTATAGTTGAGCTCATTGATGAACTGCGTTAACCGTTAACTGCGTGAATACGACGGATCCGCTCGGTGTCATCTTTCAACAATTTCGTTGAGGGTGCAAACCTCGACAACACTACTACCCGTACAATGAATGGCCCTATCCTCTCCGTGGTTTACCTACTCTGCTGTTCCAGGGTCGTATCAGCTTTTTCCTTTGGCTTACGGGAGTTTACCTTCAGGGCCAGGTGCCGTTTTTCTGTTTGAGCTCCTCTAGCGTTACCTCCGGAATATCTTTAAGGGCAACTGAAAAGGCCATGACAATCTGGTACGGCAGGCCCGGCATGTCACTGCCCACCGGAATCGCGGCTTGCTTTAGTGATGGTTCATCGGAGTCTCTTTAGGGCGGCCGGCGGCCCCTCCCTGGTTTCTTCAGGCCTGCCGACTGCGTTTTCTTGTAGGTCCCTGGGAGCTTTATACGTACCTTTTTAGCCTTGGCGAGATCTCATTTACATCAGTAGTTGGATGAGTGCCGGGCTCTGTACTGGTATAAGAGGCCCGCCTTGAACGCCACAGCGCGCATAGTAGCGAATTTAATTTTTATAACTCAATCCTCAGGATATCCGCGTCAAACAAACTTATCTGTCAACGCTTACTCGTGGATGTCGTGGGTGATTTGGGTAATCGGAGTTCAAAACAGGTGTATCTGTGATCACCTGTTGATGAGAAAAAGTTTCATCCTCCTCCGCAACGCGTCATTCTCTTATCATGGGAAACAACAGTCCGCTGATCAGAGTCAGATCCATCAAAGCTGTCTGGGAAGATACCAGCTTCCCCGTAATTAAGTACGTATAAGCTTTTCGACTATCTATTCCTGTGTACTATGTGCTCTCTCCGAAGACGTGCCGAACCGTGAGAGGGACGACAGAAGCTCCCTCAGTCTATCGACCCGGGGCCACCCGGGACGGGAGCGGTCCTGCACGCTACTAAGGCTTGAGAGAACCTTAATAATTTCTCCGAATCACAAGCCGGCCAACGCCACTCTGTGGTTGGGATTTTCGGGCTTCCTCGCCTGATAGACAAACTTTAAATCGAAGTTCGTAGAAATGTCGTGAGTAAAAACCCAGTTCTAAAAGCTTCTGCTGGCTCCGTTTTGACCCCTCCGTTATATACCTCTTCCGAGCGCCGGGGAGCCTGCAGTGCCCCCTCGCAGTGCTGGAGGCGTAGGCCACCCACGCTGATCCCATTACGATGTGTGATGGGGTTCGTTCTGACCCCCAACGGCTTTGTGCGACCCCGTCCCTCCCTGCCCCAGTCACCGACCCGATTCGGGCTCACTCCCATCGATCCGTTGTGTTGACGAGAAACTTTAACGCCTCGAGTGTCGGCTGGAGGGAGGGGGTCGGCACACAAATAAGATATAAATAGCACTTTTATATTGAATGGACAAGATGGGAGTGTCCATGGCCAACTCTGGGGATGAGCCTACCATCTTACGGGGAATCGAGCGGTCGTTCCTAGATTTGATCTTGGCGGATGAAACTTCGCTCTCCACCCTTCCGAGTTGGACCGTCCAGGCCGGAGAAGACTGGAGAGGCGATTCCCAGGAGTCCCCCTATACTCTTTTCACCTTGCGGTGAAATGAGGCACCTCCATAAGGAGGTGCTGCCACGTTTCCTATTTTCTACATGCTTTCTTATCCAAGAGGAGGCCGCTTTTTCACAGGGCGGCCTTGCAGTTTGCTATCGAGTTGTGGCTCAGTGTTTTCCTGTTTAGATGCTACCAGTGCCTTTCCCGGGACTCTCTTGGCCTTCAGCCAAAGGATAAGGTCCCCTTTCTTGTTCTGGGTTTTTAAGAGGGGTTTGGTTTGCCTCTCCTCTGTGACGTGTGACACTCGTAGTGCTTTCCCCTCCTCCAAATTCGATAGTCTTCCGGATAACGGCTCGAAGCACCGCTGTGGTTCTAGTTTCAGTAAGCTCCCACCTACGACAATGGCGTTGAGCTGCGTCTCACCTGGCGTTACTGTTTAGAAACATTATGGCTATCTCAGCGTTTAATTCATCCACCACTATTTTCTTTAGGCTGACTTTCAGCCAGCATTTAACGTCCCCGTGGACGTTCGCTTTTGCATTGCTTCGTAAAACAGACCCCATAAATACAAATGTGCAACGATGGGGATTGAACCCGTTGGTCCAACTGACGTCCCCCTCGTTAGTCATTGTGCCCTAATTGAGAGTTGGTGGATCTTCTCCCAGTTTATTAGACTGCGCTACTACAACAATTTAATATGCAACGCTATACTATACACTGTGCAGGGCGTGACTGTACTACATATTTGTATTAGGCAATTGCATCGTTGATGTCACCATTTCACACTACCGTTTAATTTTCTTTTATTTAATTATTACGACTTGAGTTGCACTAACCTGTCCGCACTTTTGACGCCAAACAAGTTAGATGTCCGATCGTTGGAAGACTGACTTATAGGAGGCCCAGACTTGCTGCTTGTATTTGTTGGACGTGGTTGCCTGCTGCTGCATACCACTGGTGGAGAAAGCTTTATAAATCCAGTACAATCCACGACGATGTGTGCTTTAGACGCTATTGTGAAACATCACGAGCGCCGAAAAAGAATATACAATTTTAAAGTAAGTTCTGTGATGCATTGTAAGTAAGGGCATCTAGTTGCTAATACTAGGCTGACTGATTCTAAGCTAGTATTAGGATCCTAAGATATTTTCCCACAGACCTACGATATCGCCGTTCGCACAGTTCGATTTCGAAACCGGAACTCGTCACTACGACTACTACTACTACAGACAAATAAGGTCAAATGCGCTTGGCGACGACGCTTCGCCGCGCACGATTGGATGACCGTGAGCCAGTCCCCCATTGAATGGTGCCTATCAGCTCGGGTCTTGTACGTTTGAAGAAGATATTGTGAATCTCGCTTGGCAAGCGGGTTGCCTTCTTCAGCTCGAACGGGAACAATATACGACATAAACAAAACTAATTCTAAGTAAGTTTTATATGTAAGGATAAACTTACTTATTATTGTATACTAAGTATTATTTAAAATAGGGCGTTTTTAAATTCGTTGCAGTTCGTTTGTACCTTGCTTCTCTCACTGCTGCTGTCGCTTTGGAGGTGTCCAATTCCGAGCAGTTCAGCGGATGATCCCGGCCACATGTATTGTTTCACAATGTTTACAAACACAGTCGTCTATATCAAAGCAGTAACCTTTTAGGTGGACATTGTGGCCATATCCATAACAAGTTGGCTAGCAAAGCAGTGAACAATTCGTTTGCATAGCGGCCTTCGTCAGCTTTGAAAGGCGGATCCATTGGTGTAATTCTCGAAGAATAAGTTTATGTTGCGTTCTTCCTCGTTTAGCTCAACTGCAGTGCTAGCGTGATGAAGACGTTTTGCGGAACATTTAGGGTTTCTTTTACATACTTAGAGACACCTTATATTTGTTGGCACCACGTATCAATTTCTTACAGATAGAACAGTAAGTGGGTCTGGGTTTAGCCATCAGGCTGAGAGAGTACGCCTGAATGCGCACTCGATGAGCACCTAGTTTTTTTTGCACAGGAAATAGGCGTGTCTGCGCGTAACTGCCGTACTGTAGTTGAACCGCACAAGCTTACACCGATCAGCGCAAATTTGGCTTTGTTTTGGTCGGCAACTTGCTCGTCTCAACACAGATGTGTTCCAATTATCTGAAAAAGATAGATCTGCGTGAGGTCGGCATTCAAACAAAACTTAGTTCTATTGGTCAGCGTTTAGACACTCTTGTCTCGCGTTTTTGAATGGAGACGGCATAATACAATCAATACTTGTTGGAGTGACAGGTGCTATGATAGGACGTTTCTCGCCAGAACCAGCAATTGCGACGAACAAAAATTAGTTTTGCAGTTTTCTCTACACTCGTAAAATACGTGCACGCATAGCTATTTACCATCCGGTTGAAGATTTAACAACGCGGCACACCCTGGCGAAATTTAAATGCGTTGAGATTTCGAATCTGGAACGAGCCTCGTAGCCACCTTCCCCCGTCGCCGGTGTAGGGAGCAGTGCGTCGCCGACAGCCAGATATTCTGACAAATACCGGGGAAGTGGGGACCTTACAGTAAAACAATCATCAACCTGTGACAGAAACGTACAACACTGCATACGAATAACCTACCTGTGTATTTGCCGTTTTGTGTGCGATACGAACGGGGTGCGTTCATATATAGGCGAACTGCGTTTATCACGTTGCTCAGGTTTGAATTGAGGCCGGCGACTGCCTTAGCGGTTCAGTTTCTCGTTGCGAGGAACACAGTCACGACTGCCATTCTCTCTCAGGCGATGTTCTAATATCACGAATTATCGATTGATGGGTAAAATTTGCAATTTTTGTGCGAAGTCGATCTCAGCACGACCGCTGCTTCCGAATGCAAGATGGTGTTCGTACATAATAACCACACACGCATATATATATATATATATATATATATATATATATATATAGATATACAGGTAGTTCAACAAGTTCTTAAAATGAAAACTAAGAATTTTCCAAATCTTGTTTTTATTTCTTTGTATTCGATATACTCCCCAAGAAGCTCAATACTCTTTTCCCACCGAGATTTCAGAACATTTATACCTCTTGAGTAGAATTCCGCGTCTTTAGACTGAAAATAGGCATTGACAGCAGCCTTAACATCTTCATTGATGGCAAAACGCTTTGCACCGAGATTATTCTTCAAATGTCCAAAGAGGAAATAATCAGAGGGGGCCAGGTCTGGAGAATCGGAAGGTTGTTCAATAAGTTCGAACCAGTTTTGCCAATGCTTGCCGCGACTTGTGTGCAGGAGCATTGTCCTGGTGAAACAGGACAACCTTCTTCTGCAAAGCGGGTCGTTTCACGATGAGTTCTTGCTTCAGGCAGTCCTACAGTCCTGCATAATATTCTCCCGTGATCGTTTTACCGCTCTCAAGGTAGTCGACCAGAATTATTCCACGTTGGTCCCAAAAAACCGTAGCCATCATCTTTCCGGCCTATGCCGTTGTCCTCTTCGGAGGTATTATAGTTCACCAGGTGCACACCATTGGCGAGATGCTTCTTGGGTCTCGGGAGTGTAGTGGTGGACCCAGCTTTCATCGACGGTCACGAATCCAAAAATCCGACGGATTTTTCGACTTCTTGGCCAAATTTCGCTGTGAAGCGAAAACACGCGCGTTTTTTGGCCTTGGTTGAGCAAATGCGGCACCCATTTTGCTCTGAGCTTTTTCATCTTCAAGTTCTCGTGCAGGATGAAATGCACACTACCCAAACTGATCCCCAAGGCCTCCGCTAACTCCCTAATGTTCACTTGCTTATCTGCGGCAACGATTTTCCGCACTTTTTCCACGTTTTCCTCATCAGTTGCCGTTTTTGGGCGTCCTGAACGTAGTTCATCCTCGGTGCTCCTGCGCCCTCTTTTTAACTCAATAATCCAGTTGGAAAGAGCGGCAAAACATGGCGCAGAGTCACCGTACACCTCGTCTAACTCAGTTTTCACTTGGGTCGCATTCCAACCTTTAAATTTAAAATGCTTGACAACCACTCGAAACTCTTTTTTCTCAATTTTTCAAAATCACGCCGATGCGTTGCACGGGAAAAGCGATCAAACGAAATCGTAACGGTCAATTACCATAATATTTTGCCTGCTAGCAGTCGAACACTTGCCGTTTCCAATAGCGGTGAAAGCGCGCCAAAATTCGAATTCTGAAAAGCTCATTTTAAGAACCTGTTAAACTACCTGTATATATACATGTACACAAGTGTAATACTGAAACATTTTCTAGATAATGTCGTCAGTGCGTGGCAATATTGGAATCCTGCTGCTGCTGAGTTCCAGTATAATTCTTCTGCTCCACGCGGATAATACGGGTCAGGAGGAAGAACTGCGCAGCTTAGTGGGACGCAAAGCATCTACGGGGCTAATCCATCAGTTTTTTTGTGGTACGTATGCACGTATGTAGTGGGAACGCAGTGTGTGCAGAGTTAACTTGTTGGTAACTAACACCATTGACCTGTCGAAGCCGGTGGCGTAATGCATTCGCCTGCGCCTCGTGACCGGAGGAGACACATTGGTACGCGGCATCTTCAAGCCCCACCGTTGTACATTTGTATTTATGTGTTGGTTCGTCTATGAAGCAATGCGAAAAGCAGTGCCCCGTGGACGTTCAAATTTGGCTGAGGTCAGCCCGGAATGTGTATTTATAACATCATTGATCTATTTGCATGTCCATACGTTTTTTTTTGGAGTCAAGACGTAAAACAGGGACCCATAATTTACTGTACTTCAATGTAAAAACGTCTGTAAGTTTTGTCGAATATGCTCGGAGTGCATCATGTTTTGAGATGACTTCCCTCTCTTAATTTTCTGAAAATTCAGCTTATTGATTACATTCATCTTCTATCTCAGATTTCGACCAGCTTCATGTGGATACAATGGAATTATGCCTGAGAAAGCTGCTACGAAGCGACGTGAGTTTTTTGCACGCATTTCTTGTTAGGTGATTTCCGTTTGGTGCCATTCTAGGCCGTAATGGGTTTGATCGTAATATGACGCTGTATTCATGGCAAGGACCTGCTTCGACGCAACCTACTAATTATCACTTATACACGCGATCAACAGAACCGTCAGCTCTAAAATCATACAAATCACACGTTTGGATTAGTGTTTTGAAATTTTGCCAAATGGAAATTTAAGAATACCGTTTGAGAAAATATTGCGTTAAGCAATGCAAATTATGGCTAGTCTCATTCACTAAATGTTCAAGGAAGCGCTAGGAATGGTCTGTAAAGGAGTCGTTCAGCCAAAATCTTAGTTGCTGTTAGACAAACTATTCCGCAGTAGCCACAGAAGAAGTCAGGCACAGAGTGGCGAGGCGATTTCTCCCCCTTGGGCTTTGACGACAATGAGCGAGAATGATAGAAAGGGCCGGGAAAAATTACTGTGATCAGACCAAGAAGTTACTTTGCATTTTTATGTAAATAAAATAGGACCATCGACGTAGCATGCTCTTCTAGTGCGCTATACTAGTCCAAACAGACCCTGGATCCTGTCCAGCCGGTGATATATATATATATATATATATATATATATATATATATATATATAAAATTATATATATATAAAAGCATGCAGCTAAGAAAGCTTGTAATTACTTTCAGATTGTTGTAAGGCTAGACAGGAAAGCAGATAAACTATTTAAGGGACGCTCACTCTACGAGTACATCTCTATGGTGTGTAAGAACGCCCCCGTGATAGTACTTCAAGCGGTGAGTTTCGCATGCATCTTTTCTCCGATGCCAAGCATGCAAAGTAAACCAAATTAGCACATTCCGCGGATTTGTTTTTAATAAAATAGGTGTTTGTGGTTTTTTTTCATTCTCAGAATAAGAAAATATGACAAAAAAATTAGATACAGGACGGATTTAGGAAAAGCAGGTAGACGTAGCAAAGGTACATACAACAGGGGGCACTGTTTGAATGAGTCAAAAATAAGTTTAGAGACTAAATACAATTATTTTGCTTATCCGAACAGTTGTTGCACTTTTTAATAGCTCTTGAATAGAAATGTATTTGTCTGAGATGAGCCTACATTACCGTTCCGGCCAACATCGATATTGCTAACGAGGCGAAATAGAATAAATATACCCAACAGTATTGACGACCTCATTTGAAGAGCATAACATGAAACAACACGACGAATAAAAGTAGATGCAAACAACTTGCTTTTTGTCATGACAGGCCCCGCCAGGCCTCATGTATTAATATTTGGTCATAGCAGCCCATATGCCCACAGAGGCACCGAAACAATACTGAACAACGTTACTGTGCGATGTTTTCATTACTACGATTAACTAAAACATACGTTCTTGATCAAAGCTAGGTCTTGTCAGGCTGTAATAGCCAGAAAATAGAAAAGTGCATTACTAAGGCTATAAAAGTGTAAATGTAAATCTATGTGTATCTCTGGTTTATTGCAGAGGCGGCTTCTGGCGACTCAGGTTGAGGTAAATCGGCGAGATAGCATAGTCTAAAAACTGCGAATATGTTAATCTAGGTTTCTTCAGATCTAATTTTTCTCTATAAGAAATGATTATATATATAAGCATAAAATGTACCCGAGTCTTAATTAGAAACGCCTGAAAGTGATTCAACCTAACCCTCGCAGGCCATCCTATCTTGAAAGGGGGGCCTCGCGCTGTATGCAATTCTTTCTGAGGCGATCAAACTCGGCCATCCACCAATGTTTATATGTGACTGGACGGTGGCGTCTTTGATGGATAGGGTGACCCAAGGATGCTCTGCACAAAGAAAAATGTGTTAGCCACTTCAATCCAGGTAAAACCCTGCTCGCTGCTCTCTTCAAGAATCTGAGTGGCAACGGCTGTCAAATACGATGCTAGTCATTTAAATGTAGTCTTTATTCCGCTTTGATATGCGGTTCTCTGCCCACCAGATGTTGGGCTCGATTAGCGACAGGTCAGAACCCAGCCGGTTGCTGGTCTCCTGGAGCATAGCGTGGGCTCCTTAGTTGCGGTCGCAATTTAACTGTATAACTTTAAATACGTTTTTTAAGTTTTCTATAATTAGTTTAAATTTTTCCAGTGTTTATGTGTTGTATAAATTTAAATAATAATAACTTAAAATAAAGAATCTGAGTCATCGTTGATTAACATGTCATCGTTCCTGGCTGTCCTGGAGGTGTTTTCCTAGACAGAGTCTAGTAGACAGCGTTAGACGCAGCCTGTCAAGAGGTGAGCGCTAGCCCCTTTTGAGTCAGTTTCTGGACACAGTGGTATACCCATCGGGGATTTCCGCGCTACCCGGGTGGCCACAGCGGACTTTGTCTATTTGCGTTCTACCTGGGCGCCCGAGATGATTCAGCATAATGCCGTTTTTCTGATATATCTTAAACACACTTTTCTCATGATACTTTAATCATCTCAAGATACTTTTTAATATATATATGTATATACGCGGGCGACACGAAAGCTGTCAGCTAAAGTGCGAGCCTCACGGACGAGACCCAGCAAAAAAATAATCTTAAACAAGCCAATACTAGACATCCTCACGACTACCTACGACTATCCTTGGGCCAGTAGGCCTAAATGCCGGTGTCAAATAGCAGCCAAGGACTCCTAGATGCTATCCTAACTGCGGCCTTGTATATGGAAGGTATCAGGACAGCATTATCTACATGCCACACACGGTAGCAAGCAGCGGCTAGCATGGGATCCTCAAATCTACTAAACACGATTCTCCTCACTCCCTCAAGCTTGCAATTGTATGGCATTCCGTACAGAACCGTGAACATTTAGCTTCTGGTCCCTTACTCTCTGTAGTCGCCAGTCCCCATGCCCAAAGCCATTCATACTGGAGGGCGCGTCGAGGTCATACTGAGGACCTAGCTGCTCTATGCGCCCTCCCCCGGCTTCTTAACCGTCGTTTCCATCATATTTCTTCGCGCGTTCTTTTTTTCTAGTTATTGACTCTATGACGGGGTACAGCAGAGTTTGTACCATCTGCCGCTCCTCCGTGAAGAACATCAAATAAATGCGTTATCAAGCGGATTCTCAAGGCTGGAAGCGCTTCGCTGAGGCCTCTCCAAGAACAAGACAGTACAGAACCGTGTGCAGGATGTCCTGTCGCACCTGCTCTCGCAAAGGACACCGTTTGCACCGTTCCGATTTTTACCATGTACGACTGAGACTGGCAGTGGTCCGTCCCTCACGCCAACACTTGTATAATGTGATATGACAACTCTTCTCCAACGTCGTGTCTCGAGCCATGTCCCGATGTCCGGTATAAGTGGTTATCCCGCTTCTTCTACCATGTGGCCAGTCTTGCTAGTCTGGCCGCCGCTGAGTCCAAGTCCCTGTCGAGGTACATTTTCGGTTTGCTTTTTTGCAATCAGGTCAATTTTCGGCATCCTAGCAAGGACCTGTAGCAGCGGTAAACGCGGTGGTTTCCTGCTGGGCGGCACGCATGAGACGCCCGTTCTCTGTTGTTGCCATGTCTGCTTTCAATGGGGTAACAAGAAAGTGAGCAAACTCCTCCTAAACTACCTCGTGAGAAAGCTTTTGTAAGGATCTCTTTACCTTCCTCATAACGATTTGGTACGAAAGGCCCGAGGGGTTTGCTTCCACGGAGTTTATAAGCTTTCTTCAAGCCCGCTCCTTGTTGGACAAGAGGGCTGACGCGTAAAAGGTATACATGTACACAGGGGGCAATTACCATACTCCATCAATTAACGAATAAAAGTCTACTTTTGCCTCTTGGTCTGCATTCGCCTCTATTGGTTCGCACATCTTATATTTATTAAATGTTGGACTTTTTTATAGTCCATAGCTGTTTATCATTACAGCCTTTTCACTTTTTTTAAGCTAAAGCAGTTTACAAGCACTTGGCACAGGAAGCAATTTCCCATGTCGCACTACCACCGCTTTATTTGCACCAAGTGCATATATATTATATTTATAAAAAAATGATACCTGTGAGCAAAGTCAGGATATCTAGTGCGCGCCGGTCGTAGGGCACGTAAGAAAAATAAAAAACGGAATTGTTCGTCGAACATTCGGTCAGGTATGAGTACATGTTTTTAATCATCAAAAATATTTGTTTACGAAAAAAAATAAGAGTATAGGGGAAGCTCGCATTTCATAAAAAACATTCCATTCGATTACTCATTTTGTCAAGTTAGAATTCGACGCTGGGAAATAACACGCATTTCTGAAGTATCATTTCAATCGTGTTAATTTAGAAAATATTTAAGATCGACACGTGCTTAGATATCACCAGCGATATGGTATTTATTTCATACGCCCATTGCACAGCGAACGTAAATAACAGCAATGAACTCTATTAAGAATAGATTAATTTTACTTGCAGGAGTAAATTTTAATGTCTTTTGCTATCTACATATTTTGCTGGTCTCAAACAGAGAGATGATCGGCCATACGTTGACTACGTAGTGGGAGTCTGCGTAAACTCAACCCTCTATCATTACCCGTATCAGCCAAAAACGGTACGTAATTTCACTAGAGATGCTTTATTGAGACCACGTCAGACTAGAGATGCTTCATTAAGGCATTCGTTTTCTCAAATGAACGGCCAGCCGCCTGAAGGTTGAATTTTGATGTGTATCTTGTATAGTGTACCAATTGTGAACAACAATTCGTATGCTGCTTTATACCAACATATTAGTTGTGGGCGTCTTCCTCTGCGAAGCAGCGAACGCTTTCGACATTTCTGTTTTGTCTTACGTTCACGACTGATCTGTCTGTCTCTACTGGCAGCATACGGACAAAGACGCGCATACACGTGACACATAGACGTAACATAAATGCATTGTCCAGCGAGGAGTAAAATCGCTGTGGCATTTGGCCAAGATCGCTTGTGAGCTTGATGGCGCAGAGGTGATCCTGGGCACTTACACGGCTTTCTCCATATTTTACCTGACGGCGAACTTCCTTAGTGTGGGCGATCGCCGTGTAAAGTCTGATGACATAATGTTTAGAGGTGGAACTGGTGATCTTAATAAACTGCTTCTACGATCTCGTTTTGTAGAGCATAGAAGCTGCCCCCAGTAGTTTCGATTGCATCTAGATTGCTAGATCTACATGCGTTTATTGCTATGCGGTCTAGAATGCAGATACTCTTTTTAGTACACGATAAAGCTCACCATCAAAGTACGCTTGACTTGCATGCAGACACTGCTTAACAGACGGAGACGCAGTCGGTCAGGGGACAGACAAAATTAATACGAAAATCAGAGAAGTTGAACTAATGTCTGTGTATTCACTCTTTCAGCGCTATGAAGATATTGCGAATTAGATGATGCGGCAATGATAACACTACACGAACATTGCATAATCATTAGAACGGTTTGCTTCTAGCCTATCTGCTGCATTGCTGCAACTAGAGTGATTCGCGTTTGAGTTTGTCGTAGGACTTGCTTGATTCCGCACTGTTAAAAGCATAACAAAGACTTGGCAATAAAAAAATATTTTTCTGTAAGATGCTTATCTTTTATGTTTCTTAATCTAGAAGCATATTGGGGTTAGCATTGTGAGTTTTCAGAGCATACAACATCACTGTCGAATATAACGATGCCCGAACCTGATACCGTGTGGGGGTTCAACGTCTTCGTAAGTTTGTCCCCCCTCCCTTTTTTCTAATGTCGGCGATTATCTCTGTTTTGAAAGTATAACCTTGCGGCAGTGTTTCCGGTATTTTCTACGCTATAGCATCTAACACGGGGCATATGCTTAATTGTCCTTGAAATTTTCCTGGGTGGCAGGCGACGCACTCCACTGGTTTAAGTCTAACGTTTTGCCAATTGCATTTGGCGATACCCATCGGAAATTATCTTACGTTTAGTGGAAACAAAACAAGCGTGAGCTCTTGCATATGATAAAACTAAGTTAGGCAAGCATGTTCCTCCCGCGGGAGTAGCTTGCCGTATTTCCAGCACTCCTGTTCAAGCTAAATAAAGGTCGTTTTTACGCACGGTCTTGAGTCAGAGAAAAATCTTCTGTTTGCGAAAAAAAATCCTTCTTAAGCTGCAGCAGCTAAACACTGTAGTTATATAACAGGATAAAAATACAAGCTTTGCGCAGGAAATGTCCAGATGTAAGCATCATAAATCAGAAACTTAATTTGGTCTCAAAGCGGACATTTCACAACTTCACTGGTTTGAGTTCAACCAAAATCTTTATAGCTGTAGTAGAAGTAGCGTCACTCTCGGTAGGAGGGCTACTAGCTCGACAACTCGCGTTCAACCGAGAATCGTCAGGCACCATAATTATATAATATAAAAGGTTGTGGTGTGCGTCCGGAAGTTTTGCCATGATAAAGTCACGCTTTGAGCTCTATGTACAGGCTTCTGAAGATCCTGTGAAGGCCAACGCCTGTCTGATATGTCAACTGGTTGAAAAAGAGAGACTTGTGTTCGCATTTTCCAGAAAATGTTCTATTCTAAAACTGTCTAAAGCATTCTTAAAGTCCCTGCAAGACGCATTTTTTCTGCTGCTGCTGCACAAAATACAAACTTGGTTGTAACGTTGACAGCAGTTTCTCAGCAAACTTTGGCGCAAGACAAGACCTTGTAGCAATTGTGATTTGGTCATTATATTATCATCGTTCTAAAACAGGCGATGCTATGACAACAAAGGATGACGGATCGGCTGTAGCAAGTTCATCTTTGCTAAAATTAACTTTGTTGACTCTGATTGAGCATGGCCGTGCTGGTGCATACCTTTATTATCATTCCAATGCAAGAACGCGATTGCGACACAAGCATAGTAACGTTGCCGCGCTACAGGTTTGTCGATGTTTGCTTCGATGTAATGCCAAAGTAATACCGAGTCTGGGGGGGTGGGGAGGAATCCGGGTTCAGTGGGTTTGCGAGTCTCACACTAGTCACGCAGGCTGCTAGTGACGCATGTGCATCATGCATTCCCAAAACCTCCCAGAAAAAAAAAAAAAAGTTTGTCGCACACTACTTACACGTATTTCAAGCGTGTCTGAGCAGACTATCGTGTAGTAAATGGCCCAACTGAATTGAAACACTGGCTATAAATATGAAGCCAGATCACACTTTTATTATCGGCACTGCGAGATGTGTTTTAGGCAATTGTGTTTTTTAAGAAAAGTTAAGGAGATGGTTTACAACATTCGCAAATATTGTTATTTCCTTTCACTTGCAAGAGCGTTCAACCCAATTTTGTCGTGATAGGCTGTTCACAAGCTTAATGGAAGATGATTTTTCCTAGGCTTGGTAAACTGTTTTAGTAGTCCACTCTCTCCGGCAACACCTCTCCGCCGTGACACTGTCATCCGGCAAAAGCTGGATTGCCAAACACGGGAACGATCAAAAAAATCTTACATACCGCCAAAATCAAAGGCAGCTATCGCTATGTATTTATGTACATCGAAACACTAAGATATATCAGAAATATATAGTAAAGTAATGCGCGCACAGGCTAAAAAAGAGGTGAAATCAGGGCGTAACGGGAGATTAACGCAAGGAGGAACAGCTGAGACGGCTACTGTCTCTGGGGACAGCGTCGCGCCTATAGTTGGCGGAATACAATGACAGGAAGAACAACGATGACAACAGGACACGATCGAATCCTAAAATTATATCTATAAAAAATCTATACAAAACAAATATGATAACATACTATTACTAACAGTAACTTTTTTAAAAATCAAAAACGCATTTAAAAATACAACTTACACAACACACGCAAGGCAACCATGCCTGCTTACACATTTCACGTTTTTTTCGTTAATTTGCACATTCACGGTGTAAGTAACTGAGAACGTCTTCAGCTGTCCTCACTATGTGATAAAACGTTCTCTATTTTTGTGATTGCATATTATAATAAATATTGCGGTTCTTTCATGGCTGTGCCAAGAGATGTCAAACGTTAAATAAATCCTAATTAATATTATTAAAAAAAAAAATATATATATATATATATAGAATAGAAGACACAACGTTACATTACTATTTACGAGTGTTTATTCTTATTCAGTAAATTAATAATAATAAGAATAATAATAATAATTATCATTGTTGTTTGATACCCTTGTTTTTGATAAATAGAGATGTATTCACAGTAGTATCTTCTCTGCACGCTGGTCGTCGGCGACCCTTTGCTCATTCCTACGTAGTTCCATTCACTCAGACCATTTATAGCAATAATTCAATATTAATAATTTATTACTTTTATATAACTAGTAATGATACTATTGTTATTTATTACCGTGTCGTATTCTAAATAATGTCTGTTTATATATATGTGCTCCGCTCTTGTTTTCCATTTGCAGTTATTCGTGCTTAGCAGCCTTATTATCAGTGTTACAATTCTATCTCAAGATCGGTATACTAGCAAACAACCAGTTCTGCCTCATGGTCTCTTGGCGTGGTTACCTTCCTAGTCAACTGAAATGACAGACAGCCTATATATATACATATATATATATATATGGGCTCGACCGTTTCCTCGCTCGTTGCTTCAGGTCGTTACATCTTCTTCAGACTGAAGCTCCATTGATTTGCTCATTCAAAAACATCTTCACATATGCTCTGTATTCATTTTTCCCATAAGCCATCATGCTAGTTAAACTAACGCTGACTTGTCGATGGTTCTTTGAAGTTCTGCGAAAACTTTCGAAAAGAAAAATCACTCTTGAATATAATAACACCGAGGCATCGTCTGCAAGGTAAAACTAGAAACGCTGATGTTACGGAGTGCGCTGTTCTGTATCGCTCCGAGCAGTCAACCAAGCGATTTTTTTCTCGTTTATTACGTATATTTCCTTCGGTTTTGTTTCATGGTGTTGCCATATTGCCCGATAGTCGCCTAAGCCTGTGTCGAGTCGACATAAACAGAACGACGAGCATGACTCTATCCAGAGCAAGGTGACTGAAGCTGGTTGTCGCGACTGCAGTTGTCTGACAGTGGATCATCGTTAATCCACTAGTTCACATATATATATATATATATATAGATATATGAATATATATATATATATATATATATATATATATATATATATATATATATATATATATATATATATGCTTATGTGGCACTATCTGTCTGTTCAGTTAGACACACCGTTTGCTTGTTTGCATACCCCTATTACGTGATTATCCCATTACAGCTTGCGGCTTCGCTTGCCGTCTCTCTCTCTTTTTCTCCCGCTCTCTATTGCCTGCTTAGCGCTCTGATCTGCCATCTACTTAGCTATTTCTAAGTTTCTATGTGTCTATTTTGCCTAAGCGTTCGTATCGTGTGATCGTGTGTAATCAAGCCCCGTCGTCAGAACTAGCGGTCAGACGTGTTCACCTCTATTTACATACACGTCTCATCACCTCCACCCATAAGCACCCTCAAGCCTATGTAGTATGCTTGTGTTCTCCTCCTCTAGACTAGGCAGTCCTAGTCTTCTCCCGGCAGCCGGCAGCTATGCAATGTTCTAAGCATTTGGTTGCTACTGAGACACGTCTACAGTGTAGGGGATTGTTCGAAGAAATCTCATGCGATGTCATGTATCGCTAATACAGACACGTTGCTTCACACACACAAACACACACACAGGCAGTATCTTTCTATCTTCGTTCGTACATCCATTTGCTGTCGATTGATCCTCGAGTCGCCGCCAGCATGCCGCGGCGTTCGGTGTCGGTTGTCGTGTTTGCCGAAGGGTCGTTGCGGGTCAGTTGTAGTGCAGGCCTCTCGGTTCTGCTGGGCCGTCAGTGTACGCAGTACCAGGTTCGACGGGCCGACGACCTGTTTGCAGGCTCGCGAAGCTAACAATCAAAAGGAACCATCTACCAAAAGAAGAACCCTCGTTTGTGGAACGAATGTTGCCAGGCAGATAAACCGGCCTGAACAAGATGTGTGTGTGTGAGAGAGAAAGCGAGAGAGAAAGAGAGAAAGGAAGGCGGGAGGAGAGGAAGAGCAGGTATGTCCGTGCCACCTAATAATAAACGTGTCGACTAGATAACAAATTGCAGTTTGAGTCCGTTGCTTACGCTTAAGCTGACGGCGATACCTAGCAAGTGGGACAACGAACATATCAGCAGCGACCCTAGGCGGAAGCAGCACCTCGTGCTCGATCAACATTAGTCTGATTGGTCCGGCACAGATCCGCCGTTTTTTTCTTGTGTGCTTGTTTCTCTATATGTTTAACGAAGGCGGGCAGAAGAAAGTTTAGTAACAAAAGTATGCTTCGTCGTGCATCTGCGCAGCCTCTAACTAACCATGTGCGGACGCACCTTGTGTACTCAGGGCATGCGGTGCCATGACTTTTTCGATACCGTCGTTCAGCTAACCAATACACCGAGTACACTCATGCGTCCCGATTCCTACAGTGTGCTTAACAGGTGCACAAGTCTGCCCAATAATTTTGTCTGCTACTTTCTAGTGCAAGACTTCGTTAAATGAGGAAGTAGGAAGAGCTGTAGCTGAACGTCAGTAAGTACCTGGAGTCCTCCTCACTGAATAGAAAAAGCAAAGAAAAACTTCATTCAAGTCATTTCCACATTCGTACACCTTCGTTTTGCTTTTATCACTGACCTGCTTGTGCGATCTGCAGCGAAACACTGCGGTATAACAGCAGCTAGAACCGAGAAGTCGATTACTGTTTTTACTACCTTGCGACATCTGCTCCCTGCACCTGACTGCAGAAGCACACCACGCACCACTACCGTGTTGGATCGCAACCGACACATACAAAGTTTTGTTTGTTTGTTTGCATCATACGTACGCTATGGGGAAGCTCTGCGTACACACTTGTCAACTTCGGTTGAGACCGTTTGGTTGCACAGCATTCGCGGGAACCTTATAGGGTCTTACCCCTATGGCTTTGTCGAACCGCTGTGTTTTTGCTTATGAGCTACCACTTCTAGACCTTCTGGCACGCAGCTGTTCATTTAGACAGCAACCACGGCAGATTCATTTCTGCGACCCTCGTTCGTCCTACTCTACATACGTTCACCCATGTCGCGTGCATAACAGCAGTGGACGTCGTCCACATGAACTTGATTACACTGTATTTGACTGCCAACCTAGCTCACCCTTGGTCAAATTCCCTTCCCATCCGTCTTAACTTGCCTTAGTGACGCTCTACAAATTTTGTTCCAAACTTTCTTTTCAAATTCGAATTGCCATATTTTGCCAGATTGTGCGCTAACTTAAGGGCACTGACGGATCGTAGCAACACTTTACCTACCTAATTTAAAAATGCGTCCAGCACATTTAGGTCATAACGTTCGGGTTGTTTTGAAGTTGGGCGATATAGTTTAATAAACGGCAGGCTAGACAGAAATCGTATATATTTAGAATGAGTAGATTCCAGATAACATATATAGGTGGCACGAGAAGACGTCCTATTGGTCGAGATTTTGGTCGTAGGTTTAATCCAGCAACCTGATTTCCCGTGGCGTCAGCAGTAAGGAAGGTCGCATCATTTGCGAGTAGCCAATGCAATTTCTCAATTTTCTTCTGGTTTCTTCGAGACAATTTTGGTTTTTTCTTGCGTGCTACTTCTACTTGACAAATAAAGTGCCACTTCAAACCATGAGCCTTAGCTTATCCAACGCCCTAACACTCAGCGTCCTGCTACAGTTCTCCCTGTCACTATAGTTCGTAACTTTCGAATGTTATGAGGACCTCGGAGGATGGCTCGTTTTGTGGCCACTCTGCGTATACATATGTGTGCATGTATACAAACGTGTGTCTCGTTTATCTACACAATTAATGTGTCGTTTGTTATTGTATTTCTTCAGGGAGTTGTCACTCAATTCTCTACAGCAATGAATGACCCATAATGGCCAACGCGGGACAGGGCGTAATTAGTCCGATCCGCTTTCCGAGGGCACTGATTCGTTCAGGTGGGGCACGGACCTATAGAAGAGCGGGATCAACAAGCTGCCCAGCGATACAGTAACTAAGTGATGAGACATTGCATTAGTTTGTTCTCCACGCGCACACTCGCTTTGTAGTGTGGCGGCGGACGTTAACCAGTCGCCCGTGTTCGTTTAGATTCGGCTCAGCCTACGCAGACGCAACTCCGATTACCGGGAGACGCACACCTATGTACGTGCAAATACAGTCAGCCAGGATTTTGGTACAGTTCCCTTTTGCTTCCTCTCTCCACGTTGCTTCTCTGTGTTTGTAGACGGCATTCGTCTATGCCCTTGCCCGACGACGGCGGCCCTGGTGATGATGACAGTACCAATAATGATAATAATGATAATTATAACAATAATAATGACGATGCAGTGAATGGTGAGTACTACATTTCGACGGCGTTGTCTCTGATTGGTTCTCATTGAAGATGCTGCGTTTATGGCGACGAACTGTCTGTACTGGTACTGGTTTGCTTGCCCTATACACGCTCGGGTTGTTTTCAGCTAGATTCGCGTAAACCCGCGGCGGCTGGCGCAGTGTTTGCCTCCGCCTTAACTGTGCGATGTTCGCACGTCGTGTGTGATCGAATCGGCGGATGTGACGAGGGCCTCAGAAGGGTGCCAACGGGAGAGAGGCTGATCAAAGGAGGTCAGTAGTGAGATCGGGTTGTGATCTGATTCTGGCGGCGCCTTACGAGATGTTCGAGTAGTAGTTGGGAGTTGACGAAACGGCCGCGGATGTGGCGTCCATCGTGGCTGTGCCCGACACCGACGAGGGAGGCGTCGGGCAGGGATAACAGCTCTGCAGAGTGGCAAAGTTCGCGTGCGACGCACCCTGCGATAGCGGATAGCCGCCCGCTGAACCAGGGGCGCCGGCTGGTGCCGGCGAAAAGTTGCCCGCACTGCCAGCCGACGCCTTGTACAGCGGCGAATCGGTGCTTCGAGGTGACGCCGAACTCGGGGCGAGGTAGTCGAGATTGATGCAGTTCGAGTAGTACGATCCTGAAGACGAGACAGTAAAGCAATTGGTCGACCCGTTAGTAAGGCAGCAGCAGCAGCATCACGCAGCAGGACGCTTAGATGCGTCAGGCGTCAGACTAGTCATCAACGCCATCAGCATGGGTGTCAATGCGACTCTAACGGCGACTACGGCAATAGGCAAACATTTCGCATACACACATGCAAACGACCCGTAGTATAAATATATATATATATATATATTTTACTTGCGGAAGTAAATCTCATGGTTATCACTGCGTCTTCATGTCTTGTGTATTATGGTGCACATAGCATAGTAACAGCATTTTACAGGTCAAATTTGAGTTAAAGCTTGTCCAAGGCTGATAAAAATATGGACTGTGATGCCCTTTCTAGTGTTTGGTGGGCATCACCCACCCCTTTTAAAAGAGGCTAATGCGATACTTCAGAAATTGAGACAAATGGTTATTTCAAATCATTTTTGTGAAGTCTGATAAGACATATGTCAAACGCATTACGTTATGCACCGCTTAAGACGTTCTCTAACCACAACTTTATTAACTCCTCCAACCGATTGTGTGTGGAAACTGCTTGTGCTCCCAATCGGAAGCTTTTCTGTTCCCGCTCTCATGGAAAAGCCATGCTCATAGTATGTACAGGATCTAAGAGTGAGTAAATATGACAGCGATAATAATAGGCATCCATTTGCCAACTTTTTAGAAGAGGTGATAGTGGGGGTGTGATAGTAGAGGGGTAATGGTTAAAGGGTATTGGTGGAGGGACAGTGGAAGAGATAGTCGTGAAGGGGAGATATTGAAGGCGGTTAGTAATAGAGAGGGGCTAGTGGCAAAAGAGAAGATGGTGGAGGGGTTAGTGGTGGAGGGGTTTGTGGTAAAGAGGAGATGGTGTCGGCGCTTAGTAATAGAGACGATTAGTGGTAAAGGGGTAGATGGTGGAGGGGTTAGTGGTGAAGGGAGATGGTGTTCGAGGGGGTTAGTGGTAGATGGGGTTAGTGGTGAAGGGAGAGGTGTTCGAGGGGGTTAGTGGTAGATGAGGTTAGTGGTGAAGGGAGAAGTGTTCGAGGGGGTTAGTGGTAGATGGGGTTAGTGGTGAAGGGAGAGTTGTTCGAGGGGGTTAGTAGTAGATGGGGTTAGTGGTGAAGGGAGAGGTGTTCGAGGGGGTTAGTGGTAGATGGGGTTAGTGGTGGTGCTAAAGAGGGAGGGGTGGAAGCGGTTAGTAATAGAGGGGGTTATTAGTAAAGAGGGAGCAGGTGGAAGCGGTTAGGCAGTAGATGATGAGGTTACTGGTGAAGGCGAGAGGTGGTGGAGGCAGTTAGCAGTAGAAAATGGGGTTATTGATGAAGGAAGGGCTAGGTGGCGGAGAAAGCGCCCGGCCGCTTACCGGCCGTGTATGCCGACGGCGGCGGATAGCCGGGCGCCGGTGGCGTATTGCTGTTCTGCGGCTGCAGCGTGTAGTGCACAGGATGCGTCGGATGGTGCGACGGATGATGGACGGCCGCCGCGGCAGCTGCTGCTGCCGCTGCCGCCGCTGCGGCCGTGCTGCTGGTAGTGGTCGTCGTGGTCGTGTGGCCCGCGCCCGACATCGAGACAACGCCGCCGAGTCCGAGACTGGCCATCGACGGCGGTGGTAGTGGACTCATGCTGATCGCCGACGACGCCGACGAACGATGGTGGCCCACGCCCGTCATTGTGGCGGCGCCGCCGCCCCCCGCCGATGCGGGCAGAGGTGGGCCGCCGAAATCGCACGCTGCCGGAGACCAGATCGACGCCCCGTTCGCCATAGAGGCCGCCGCCGCCGCTGCGTTACTGAGCGCCGTGATCGGACCTGCAGGTAGGCACATAGGCAAACAAAGCAGTCATCATTATTATTATTATTCATGATCGAGCGGCAGCATCAGCGAGTAAATGGGGAAACTTTTCGACAGGAGTCACAAACACGGCACGATAACGATGATTGATGATCGTGAAAACAAACGAGGGACAGACAGACCGGGTCTTCTTAGTCTTGAAGTAGTCACGCCTTCTTCGCATTCGATCTTACTAGTGATTGCTAGTCAACTCAATGATTTTTTCTCTATCTAACTCTATTTCACGTGGAGTTCAACACATGTCGCTTCAACTTTTTTGGGAGCCAGTTTTTACGTTGCCAGACAAACAAGCTCATACACTGAAAGCACACGTCACAGGAAATATAGGGTATGAGCTTAATAACTTTTCAGGTGAAAGTTGTTGGCGACCGATCTAGATAGGTTGGCAGGCGTCACTCTTGGCCACCTACCCAGGGATGGCCGCAAGTCTTAATTGTATGCCAGTGTTCTGTAATAGATGTTTGTCTTCATGTCCGTTTCCACTTGCTTTGCTTGGTGGGAGCTAATTGAGCCTAACTCCAATGCCGAGCCTCACACATATCCAGTTCTAAGCAATGTAACTTTGGATCTGCCTACTTGATCTACAACTAATCTGAGTGAGACAATATATATATATATATAGAGAGAGAGAGATTTCTGATTGAAGTCTCTAGATCCTACGACATCTGCGCCAACGGAACAACAGTGTGCGCCCACAAAGACGCTGATTAGAGGACGCAAGTTGACCAACCTCGGTTAGTAGTAGAGGTACATTACGGAAATACGGTCTTTAATTTACATTGTATGTAAAAAGCATAATAAAGAAAACAAAAAAGGATTTAAGAAACGGAAAAAAACACAAACAGACAGCAGTTTTAGCGATCGTACCGATTGGCGGAGTCATGGCTAGCGCGGGCGGCTTGTAGGGCGAGGCGCCCCTGCCGGGACTCATCGAGAGCGGCGTCGCGGACGGCGGCGGCGATTTCGACTTCTTCGGACGGCTCGCCTTGCCGCCCGAGCCGGCGGTCGCGTTGGCTGTCTGAGCCTATACAAAATTGTAAGCACGCATTTCAAAACCACGCAAGCCAAGCACAAAATAGATTAGTAAACCGCAAATATTCGAATACTTGATATGTATATATATATATATAGATAAACATATATATATATATATATATATATATATTTAGAACTAGATTATTGTTAGATTTTCATGCGTTTTTACTCAATGGTGCCCACTATAAACACAGCGTTTCCCCTACAGATATGAAGCGACGGCGTCTGTTTGAGGAAAGAAGAAAATTTTGAGACTATTTCATATTGAATAAAGAAGGAACCTTGAATGCTTGTATGGAATTATTGAAATCTGACCATCTAATCTAGGTTATTGACCCCATAGTACACCATGCATTTGATTTTAAAACCATCACTCTTTTACCGTCTACAACTTTTTTCGCAAGCATAGCATCTAAAGACACACGTGGGCATCGTGGAAACCCGTCGCGAAGCGGTGGTGATAACTGTGTATCGCAGATAGCGCATACACGTTCAGGCTGAAATGTATTTTTCTAACAAATTTTTATCAATTCTGCATATTCCAAAAATCAAAATATAAATTTTTATTTCAAGCATGAAAAGTCCGACAGCTGCATTTAGTGGAGGGCAGCTTGTGTTCTGCATTGCTGTGAACGACGCGATCAGGGCATGACATACCCTTCCTTTGACATGTCTTCTGGAATTTCTTTTCCGCAGGCTAAGATACCTGAAGCTATTGACGCATTTATCGCTGATGAACAGCGTATTAGAGCAAGCTAGACGCCCGACTTGCTTGGACCCCCAGTTTGAGTTCAAGCCCGTAAGCGGCATAAACCCAGAAGTAGTATACAGCACATTTTACAAAGTTCCAACTTCAGTGACGAAGAAGCGGATAGCCTTTACCTTCACTGGATCATTACGGGCTATTTTAAGCACAGAAAAATCTGCCCGGGGAGGTGAGACCTCTTCCTCGTACGAAGTTCCTTCCGGTGTTGCGCGGAACTCCAGAAGCATAGGATGGAACCCCGTTTAACGGGGTTTCATCCTATGCATGCCTATGGGAAGTTCTAGTGTAGGGTGTTCGTGGTAGACTGCAATAGACGACATATGTGGCAATGGTACACTATTTCAATTAATATCTCAATTTCATCCAAACACGGTCGAATGAAATCACAATCAGGTCATTGGACAATAAGCACAACTTAGCATAACTACAAGAAACACTGAAGTAGTATACAGCTCGTCAAAATTAATATGTTGCGGAGGCTCCGTTGCTAATTGGAGAAATGGTGTCGAGATTCTCGTGAATGGGCTCCTGGATTGCAGACTATCTCATGGGGTGAGCTGAGATTGCGTAGCAAAGGGATGATTGGCGTCACGCATGACGTGAGACGCATGACGAGTATGGCTATCAGCGGCAAATCCTGTTAAACTGACGCTAAATCCAAGCGGCACTGAAGTGATACCACAAATATCTCGGTCATGTAGGTTAGGGGAGCACCAGGTTTTTAGTGGCTTTGTGAGTCCCACAGTACCTAGACCAAAGGGTGTGCTTTACGCATTTTTGTTCCTGGCCCCTGTAAAAAATAAATCTAAGCGGGAGAGCAGCGATACTTGACCGTTCTGCATGCTGCGCCTTCTTGGGGAATGTAGATTATGCCAAAAAAGAGACAAAACATGGCTGAAGTGCACCCAGCGTACACACCTAGTTTGAATAAACATATGTAAAGGGCATATTAAACGACCGGTACCAGCGATGACGGTCCAGGTCAGAAAACTAGCTGTCGAATTTGGCGAACAGGGAAGGATGCTGGACAGGTCGGTATTGTGGTTGCTGCTGTTGCAGCAGCAGCAGCAGCTATTGTCCTTGCTGTTGCTACGGTTGTTGTAATTGTTTGTTCCTGTTATCTCTGTTTTTGTTGCTGCAGTCAAAATACACCTAGTAGTTGTGGCATTAGCGGCAGCAGCAAACCCAGGAACAACAGAAACAACAACGCAGTGCAGTTTGTTCGAGCATGGTCGTCCATCCATCCGCCCACCCAGTGGTCCATCTGCCGACTCGCATATATGTATCTTAGCCTCCGTCACCGCGGTGCGCGTGCACGGAGGAATGATGCATTAGGCAGCAAAGCGAAAATTGAGCTACAAGCGTTTCGAGCAGCAACATTATTAAACGCGTCGTTGTGGAAGTCAAAGCGTAGGCCAAGCTGCCGAAGAGCACCGAAGTGCGACACCAAAGCGTCACAATTGTTTTTTTTTTATAATACGGCAAATAAATACCTACTTCTGCCATGTTCGAGCCGAATTCCCGACCTCGGATGCGCGTTTTTTTTTCGAAATAAAACTGCACGTTCGGCATTGAGCCCGTACACCAGAAGCCAGGGAGGTATTAAGGGAGGCATTAACACGAACAGCTAGCTATTTCGAGCCGACGACGCCACCACCGCCGCCGCCACCACCGCCACCACCACCACCGCCGCCGCCACCACCACCGCCACTGCACTCTATCTACTACGAAAGCAGGTCCGAGTACTTCAGGTAGTAATACTTTCTGTAGTCATTTTAGTACTACTGCAACCGGTGCTACTGCGCCGGCTGCTACTGCTTCTACGGCTGGAACAATACGGGCCCGATGGCCATTTGTCAGCGTACCGTGCCGTTGCGAACAGCACCATTTAGCTGTAGTCTGCTGTATCCTTATCATCATCATAATCATCATCAGTGACCAGAGCCGCATCAACAGTGGACCATCGCCTTTGTTCAGCTATCGCCGCCGCCATCATCATCATCATCATCGTCGTCGTCCAAGTAACAGTCCAGCTAATCAATCCATCTAACATCTCAATCATCAATGGCTTACGCGCCAGAAGCAGCAGCAGCTTATTTATAGCAGTTAGCGTGTTGCTCGGCGTCTATGTTTTGCCAGCCCATCAATCTGGACTCGCCGTGCTTTGTTTGAATGGAGTGCTTTTCTATGCTAGACAAACACACTCACACACACAGAGACATACAAAGACTTGCAACATACACGACGCATGCACACCGACACGTGCAAACGTATATATATATATATATATATATATATATATATACAGACACATTCTAGCTGGCTGTATATATATATATATATATATATATACAGACACATTCTAGCTGGCTGTGCCGCAAACGGTTCGTGTTCTTTAGGATTTGATCGCTGCGTTTCGGTCGGCATCGCTCGGCCTGTTTCGGACGGGTTGACGTTTGTTATCATTGCAGTTTTCCGCTATGCTAACCGCTCGTCTACTGGTCGGAAAATCGTAAAGCAGGCAACGCAGCCAGCGGACTCTCACTCAGTGACCGCCATTTTTCTACGGGATTAAACGCGTTGCGTCAACCGCTGACCAACGCTGAGTCTCACGCGGTGCAACCCTGGCAATTAGCAATTTTAGTCGATGTTCGACGGAATAACAGTGCCACCTCTTTACCAGCTGCAGAACTAAGAGACAAAACATGAATATATATATATATATATATGCTTCGATAAACCATCCCATTCAAATTTCATTTTTGTTTTGCTAGATCATTTGTATGTGATCAATCTAAAGGAATTTCTTTTCTTTGCCACGCTTGCGGTTGGCTGTGCATGGTTCTTCAAGAGTCAGGGACAACGTGTACTACATCACATTACAGACGTTGTGCAGCTCGGAAATTTTCCTGAATTCCTGGTGTCTTCCAATCAACGCCGGTGAACGAAAACGTCCAGACTCTTGTTGGTAACGTTTCGCTTGCTTCGACAGCAAAAGCCGTACTCAATCTTAGCGTAGCATGGTTTGCGTCGCACAAATGGATCTCCTGGTCCACATCCTGTCAAGGCTTGAGAAATCAAAGGGATAAACGGGTTTATATCACAATAAGACCACTACGAAGCGACGTAGTGATGTGAAATTCCAAATGCGGGTTGCTGTTCTGCATAGTCGTCACAGCAGAACTGCCGTTTTTACGAAACAGAGTGGCATTACTTTCTGTAGCGCTAACGGGTATAAAGACACCGGAATGTGCCGCTTCAACTGTGGAGAGCAACCTTAGAAGATGACACAAAGAACTTGCTCGTTAGCTGCATTCAGTGACACTCAAGAAAAGTTCAACTTTGTGATGATGCCGTCACCGGTCACGCGAAAAAGGCTTAAGACTTACAATTGAAATTAGAGAGGTTTTTTCAAACTTCAGATGAATGTGGTAAGGCACGCCCTTAGCTCCTGCCAAAAATGATCTTGCTACTTTTTGTAAAAAACGGAACGCTGTCCGTTGATTATATCGTGAGCTCAGTCTTGGCTGATTTATACGGGGAAAGTAGAAAACTTCAAACGACTTTTCGTTCACGCAGCTGTGTGTCTCTTTATACTGAAAGCGCCATTAAGGTTGGCGTGCGAGAGGTGCTTCCTCTCAATCCTGCTCGGGTGGAAATCTTTCTTTACCCAACACTATGATTTTAGTTAAGGACTGTTCCGCTGCTATAATTCTCTGCTGATAAAGCCTAGAAACGGCCAGCATGAGCGCGGTATGGTTTGATTAAAAGTAGAGACACAGTGGTGGCATGTCGGTGTATCTTACCAGCCGAATCGAAGCTACTTAATTGCGTAAAGACGTAGCGAACGTAAGGAAATTGCAGCGATTTTACGTAGGACTTAGACTTGAGAGAGTTTATCCATGTAATAAGCTTTTTTTAAAAAGCTTTACGTATTCTTTCTTTTTTCATAACTGACAACACAACATCGCGTCATTGAGTAGCAATTAGACTTGTTACGAACTGTTCAACAAAGCTCCTTATTAAGCTACCGTAATGTACCTACTTCCTTAATATCGCGCCTGTGACTGCTGTGAAGGTTAATCATCATAATTTATTTATCACACCATATGCGTGCACCATTGTATAGATAAGAAAGGCATGTGTTTAAAGAATAAAATGTTGTTGAGCTAACTGCGTAAGAGACGTAGCTTTCAAATAGGTATCGAGATGCTCAACAGCACACGGATGGCCGCATAAACGGCACGCATAGCGTACGTCAGGGTCGTGAAAGTCTCTTCCATGGCAGTGCTTACGATAAAACCCATTAGGTGTATAGCGCGTCATAAGATGCCATTGGATTGCAGTGGTCTCTGCCAGTTCTGCGTGACCATTGCGGCCATTCGAAGTCAGGAGGTACACTACCCAGTGGTTTACGTTCTGTGGTAACTCTATAGTTAGCTTGAAAAACGCAAACTTTCTCTTATCTAGTTTTTTATTTGCACTGCGCTAGGATAGTCCTATATAACTTGGATGACATAGGTCGCATCTAGGCTATATGGCCGAGCAGGTCAAAAAGTGTTTTTGGCATGATTAGAGAGTATTGCTGGGGCTTTTCAATTATCGGTATTGAAACTATGATTTTCCTTACCCTTTCGGCAATGTGTTACCCAAAAATTGCGCAGTTTATAAAAAAATTAACCCACAAAAGCAGAAGGTTAATGAACTCGACTTCTTCAGAACTAAGTCTTAAGTGATCCGAACGAGCAAAGAGTCATCCGGATCTATTAAGTTAACGGCTTCGAGGTGTTTTGAATAAATTTCGACGGCGGTACGTAGTGTATTAAATAAATCCCCATTGATGATGATAAAGTTGATTACTAGATTTGCATATGCGTCGCTCAAACATTACGTAGGGCAGTGCGGACCTCAGGCTACAACATGAATTCTTCAAGCAGCCATGTAAACAAGTCTCTCCCTGAGATGATGCTGCTTTTACGAGATTCTAGGAAACGTCCAATCTCCTGTGCCGCCCTTACGAACACATATTGACATCGTGCTGCGTGTTTTTCTTAACACACTCGACGGAGGGGCTGCTGATCAAAGCGTAACGTGTGCAGCGCGTCAAAACGTCGGCGTAAGCAAATGCTTCCCCGCATATACATACATATACATAGGACGCCAACCGGCGCGTGTCTGCCTGCAGGCGACCCGTGGGGCTAGCGTTATTTTAAAAATGATTGTTGATCGTGGTGCCCTCTCACCTGAGCTTGACTTTGTTGCCGCTGCTGTCGGCATTTTGCGCGCCGATTTTTGAACCACACCTGCACACGGCTTTCGGGCAGGTTGATCTTGAGCGCAACCTCCTCTCGCATAAAGATATCCGGGTAACGAGTTTTTGAGAAAAGCGACTCTAGGACATCCAGCTGAGCCCGCGTGAATGTCGTCCGTTCGCGGCGCTGCTTGCGAGGTGCTGGACCTCCACCTGCAATTGGGATATTCCCACGTGTCGATAAACACAATAAACACACAAAAAACGCATAGTTAGTCACCAATCGATGACCGCCAGCTATAAAAAAAAGTTTATTTAATGCAAATAAACAAGCATTGAGCAATATGATTTTGAACACGCCGCCCACTTTTGTGGTCAAAACGTGTAGACAATTACAACAAAATCCGTACAAGCCTACATAAATGGCGTTGTTTCTAAGTATCACCCTCGTAGTCCATCAATTGTTATCAAAAATATACTGATGTTCCACGTGCCCTCATTCTTAGAACGCAACACCTTGTTTAATCCGGCGCAACACGGGTTTGTGCTCTACATGTGCATCTGCAAGCAGCTGCTAGAAACAACTCAAGATTCTGCCACGTTTCTTAGCGAAACTAAAACACATAATTCATTTTGTATACTATCAACGGCAAAGTGCCGAAGTTTAGGTGACTTGCTTCGCTTAAGCAGTATAATAACCCAATTATTAAGGAAATTAATGCAAAAAATACGAAAAAGAACAACGTAATTTTTTTAAAAATATAATTGACAATTGTTGCAAGTGCTGCTAGCTAAGTTCGACTGCTCACTATTTTCGCTATAATCATAAAACAATTAAACACATTGCCCACATAAGATCGATTGTGACTGGGTCGGTGGGGCGAATTCATGACGTGGCCGAATACGTGGACCAAAGCAATATGAAGAGTTTCGGTTGCTTCAAACATAAATGGGGCGTTTCACAGAGCAAATTCTCACCGTGCACATTCTACGTCACCCTTAAGCCGACACCGATCGGCGGCCTTCTTCTCTTCTTTAAACCATAGGTCGTAGTGGCTGCTCTGGCTTTGAAGTTCAGGAGCACAAGTTCTACCTATCGACTCCATCTATTTAGTTGTAGGTAGAGGTAGCTGTAGCCTTAATGGTACTTCTAACGTTTGCGGTTCTAACGAGAAACGAAATCGTTAATCGCGTCGGATTTGATGAACATGCATACTTATATTGTGTGAGCCAAACGGAGTCTACTTGAGTCGTCCGACTAAAGCCTCTTCACTCGCGAGCTTTGCAAGCACACTTAACGCGCACATAAGAATACATCAAGCGTTTGTCGCCTAGCTGAGTGGCTCAAACAACTAGTATCTGTCTGTTACCGATTGAACTGTAAACGCTTCGCAATCCAATGTGGCCAATTGTAAGCGGTCACAATTAGTTCAACTATATATATATATATATATATATATATATATTAGAAGTTTCGATGATCATCAATATATATATATATATATATATATATATATATATAAACATATATAAAAAAATATATATATATATACAATACAAATATCTTCGTTGAATAGGTGCCTATTTCTGGTTGCTCGGATGTACTCTGCTCATCTACAATGAAGTTCGCATTGCACCCAAGAAGTGTGACGGCGCTTTGTCATCACTTTTTTTCGTTTGTTGATAGCTAGTCGCCAAGTTGGATACATGCGGCGTCCGGCTACGACTGTCTGCGTCGCGATGTCTAACGACGACGCCTTTCTGCCGGCGGAGTCTGCTCTGCTCTGCAAACAACAATATCTTGCAATCGAAAACGAAAAGAGAATACGAGAGAAGATAGGAAGAAAGGAGCGTTGTTTGTTTCCCTGCCCACTCCGCTCTAACGAACTCCAACTACACTTAGGCTGAAGACAGAAGGTGTGTGTGTGTGTGTGTGTCTATGAGGGTAAATCGCGCTTCACGCCGGTCCGAGGTCCTGCACGATATGTCTGAGTGCGAGCTTGTACGTACGTGAATGTCGATGCATTTGTGTGTGAGTTCTATGTGTATGCATTTGTGTGTGTGTTCTCTGTTTATGTATTTTTATGTGTTTCTATGACTATATGGTCCTGCCATTGCGCGTTTACAGGCGGAAGACCCCTCCTGCCTCCCTACCTCCTTCCCTCCCAAATATGTGTATGAGCTTGCCCAAGCTCTACTTAGCCTCTCTACCTACTGTTAAGGCTACCGCGGTCGCTGCAGCTAGCGGTTGCTTGGAAGTCGACGGCCGTCTGTCTGCTAGGCACGACGCTTTGTTCGAGTGGTTTCCTCTCATGGGATCTCTTTGTAGCGGGTGCCCCTTTTTTGGGACGACAACATTCGCGCTACAAACGCGCGGCCGGCATCACGGTCAATCGTTGATTTTCTACTAGTACTACTAACTACTACTAAGTAAAGTTTTCGGGCTGACCCTCAGCCAAGATTAAACGTCCACGGAACTGTTTTTCACATTGCTTCATAGACGGACCCCCATAAATACAAATGTGCAGCGGTGGGGTTCGAACCCGCGCACCTATGTGTCTCCTCCGGTTGAGAGGCGGAGACTTAATCCACTACGCCACCGGGCTCGACTAACTAACTACTACTACTACTATTACTACTACTAACTACTACTACTAACTACTACTGCTGCTGCTGCTGCTACTGGCACGATCAATAACGACGAGTCACCACCACTCTGACAGAAGAGACACACGAACCAATTGCGAACAATTGCGTACACCGTCGAGCGCCAGCAAAGCCGTGCTGATCAAGCTGATCGTCATCTTGACCGGCAATAACGACCTTCGTCCATAAATTTTTCTCCTCTTCCTTTTCATCATCATCGCTATTATTATTATTGTTGTTGTTGTTGTTGTTGCCGTTACTGTTCAACCAACCTAGCCCTATCAGCAAACACGTAGCTGCTGCTGCAGCTGGTGGTGCCCTCGAATGAACTTTCTCTCCCCCCTCTCTCTCTCTTTCTCCCGTGTCTTTCCTCTCCGGCTGAGGTTAATCCCTGGCTCTGCGAGATCAATCAGCTGATCCTCGGGCCGTGTCCACGTCGTAGTTAACCCGCCACGATTGGGATGGTGGTAGTCGCGACCTCTGAACGGTCGGTCGGCGGTCGGATGGATCATCTGTTTATCACATACTCTCGCTCTAGCTGCATATATCTATGCTCTTTCTGCTGCTGTTGTTGTCGCTATGGCCGCTGGCGCTAGGGATGGGACGCTGCGTCGATGTCCCATTATCGATCCATATGGCTGGTCGGACGACACCCTGTAAGGGCCAAGACCAACCTCGAAAAGAGCTCGTCTAGTTTCTCGAGGACCGTCAGCTGTGTTTTGCCGACGGTTCTGCCTGTCGTCTCCGTTGAGCCCTATTGCAAAATGAAGCTGAGTTTCTAATTGCTGAGGTCACCGGCATTGCGCTCCTGGCCGCTGATGGCCAGTGGTGGATGGATTGAACGAACGTATTCATGATGATCTGCTTTGTTCACATGGTGATTAAGCTCGTCGATTCAGTTAACCGGTAATTCGACCAAGTGATATAATCTCATTTCAATACTGAATTGTTCTACAACTCGAATTGAATTTAACGGGACATGTTGTTAAATTAAATGTTATTGTACCATTTGCATACGTTAGTGAAGCCGTCTTAATGTTATGTTAATTCACCTACTCATCAGCTCTTCTCTCTTGTATTTGTTCAGCTATTTATTTTAAAGCTAGACTTTTTGTTGTTATTGAAATACACTCTAGCCACAATTGCCAGGCCACAGAAAGCTATGCATTGTAAACGGCGGTGGTCGTAAGAGCAGATACTCTTAATCTCTCTTAATAATCTTATCGTTAGGAAATACACGCCTAATAATGTACTACTACCTAGTATCCAATTTGCGATAGAAAGAGGTGTTTCTGAATCAAGTCGGAGAGGCTTGAAAATGCAACCCACGCAGTACGCCAACAAACAGCACTGCAATATGAAAAAAATGCTCGCGGGCGAGAGAGAGGGAGGGCTAAGATGACTTCAGAGATGAGAAGCAGATGGGCCATCTTTGGTCAGGTACCAGTAAGCATTCTCCCATATGATGACTTCGGCGGAGGCATGGAGGGAGGCGACGAACTTGTTCGACGCTGTTTTGACACTCAAGACAGCCAAGGAAACGGCCAGGCGGGAGAGGTTTGAGCGGGTCTCTCGGGAGAGTGGTCGAGACGAGGAGCCGAGGGAGGGGGGAGGGGGTGGGGAGCAGCCAGGCCCTCATGGTCTCGACGCACCCTCACAGGACGGATTACAAAATGACATCCCCCTATCCAACCGCAGGTAGACATGCGGGATGATAGTCAGGGATAGAGCTGATTGAAGGAGAACGGCAGAGACGCCTCTCCCATGGTTTCGATGTAATGCCAAAGTAATACCGAGCCTGGGGGGATGGGGAGGAATCCGGGTTTAGTGGGTTTGCGAGTCTCACACTAGTCACGCAGGCTGCTAGTGGCGCATGTGCATCATGCATTACCGAAACCTCCCAGAACAAAAAAAAAACTAGTAAGCATTGGTCATGATCACATGAAGCTCAGCCTCAAAACCGGGCAGTTAACTCAAGTCAGATTGTTACGCTGGCCGATACGTGTATTTACCAAAATGGACGGACTTCCTATGAAGAACACTTGGGGAGTGTCCTACATGCAGGTGTCTACAAATATTTGCCCTGTACTCGCATGTACCCGCATATGCGTAATTAGTTGAAAACAAAGCAATTCTCCAAGGAAATATCCGAACGGCTTTTTGCTTTGTAGACGGTTATAGCAGAATTCAACGGAGACGAGAGCTAAACTTAATTTCCTCTACTGGACCTTTTTGGAACGGGATGGGCCGACAGAGAACAGCAGAAAGCGGTGTTGATGATGGTGATGAGGACAACACACGCACAGCCTTATACTTGACTAAGGGAATTCGGTTTATTGAAAATCTGTCAGGATTGAATTTTCCGCGCCATCTCTACAAATGGCGGACTATTGCAGCGTTCGTGATCCTAGCCTCGTGTCGGCACTAGTCGAGGATCAGGAAGGCGGAAAGCTCTAACTCACGCATTTCTTATTCAGCCTCACTAGACCGTAGATTTCTCTCAGACCTCCAATACCACCTCCCTGGCGGTGAGGTGGTCTAGGAGGTTTGAGCGTTGGTTGAATGTTGCTTGAGACCGTTGGGGGTTTCCACTGTTTGGCGCAAACACCCGTGACAGAAGAAACAACAACAACAACAACGACGACAACAACAAAAACAACATCCCTCTCCCTTTGGAACTTCTAACAACAAGGCACGAGTAGTTTCAGACGCGTTTGTTGTTGTTGTGGTCGTAGTTGTTCGAAAGGTTATCTCGACAAGACGAAAGTCTGATAAGTGCCATAAGTTGTGAACTTGGTCCCTACGCGACATATGCCGAAATTCGGTGTGTCCTAGAGTAATCGAATGCTTAATAAATACGTTAAGAACATCTTGGAAAAATATCCATGGCATGCTGTGCAGCGGCAATTACAGTGCTGTCGCCAGTTATCGTGCATGCCACAACTTGCAACCATTCTGACTCAGCATGAGCTAAGATGGAAGCAATTGGCTCGTAATAATGATTATATGGTTAAGAGTTCAGCAGACTTTAGAGCGACTAGCATTCCATGAATGCAGAATTTCATACGATTCCACAAGCGCACATATAAAGATGATGTCTGACATTGCTGTTATGTATTCTTTCTTAGAGTAAATTATTACAAGGTCTAGGTAAGGCACTCATGTACGTTTATCTAGAGAACAACAACACCAATGCATATTTGGCAGCTGTAGTGGTTGTTTAGAAGAGATCTGCACATCAACTCAACTAGCGATCTACATCTAGTATGGTATTGATCACACAAGAGATCAGTGTCACACTAGATGGGTGTGAGGCACATACAAATTGTCGAAATCTTTAGTCGGATGTTTTCGTCGAGAGTTCCGTTCATTGTTAATGTTTTGTAAATTGTTAGCCATTAGTTTATTTCGTGCGAGCCACAGCCTTCGGACTTAAAAACGCTAACTCCTTCGACTGAAATAAAAAGCGTTTAAATAAGTTGCACATATTAAATTGACGCAATAAGGTTTCGTTGCATTATTTAAACATTGCGTCAGAAATAGAAATAGCATTAGCCGTTACACCATGAAAGTACCTCACGCCAATGCGCTTTAACAATCTCTCGTGTTCTCCCTTCGCAGGTATTCCGTGTTTAACCAGATGAAGCTCCCATATTGGAAAGCATTACATGAGCTTGGGAAGAGCAGGAGATCTATGAAAGCGGGTGTATTCATCAGGGTTTGTTATTGCTCGGCAATGTGATGACTTAAATCAAGGTTGGAGGTTATGCATATTCGTAAGTTACTTTAAAGGCAGTACTGGTAATTACACGTGCAGTATTTGTGCTATTTTTACAAATTGGTAAATCCTAAGAAAGATGGCATTGAAAATTTGTCTAGCTAAAATCGAAACCGACTTGTGTTAGACTCACTGGTTGTTACCATTTCTTCGATATACGCATGTATAAAAAAAAATATATATATATTTATATATATATATATATATATATATATATATATATATATATATATATATATATATATATATATATATATATATATATATATATATATTGCCGTTCTAACTGTTAACCTAATAAGCCTGTTAGGGTACCTACGACGACATTCAGCGTCGTCGGGAGTGCGACGAGGTCTGCTCATATAATATGAGGCGCGAGAACTTCTTCTTCTTAGCGTGTTGTGGTCAGTGGTCAACAGCAGACTGGTCAAACACGACATGACAAGCCAATCCCTCCGACACACAACGGCAACCCGAAGAAAACGACAAAGGAGAAGACAACGTGGACAACGCAAGAAGAAATAAGATGAAGTACGAGGAGAAGATGGAAAGGGATCCAGTAGAGCCGTCGCGCGCTCATTGGCGTCGCTCGTCGGAGTCCAGAAAATGCGCCGGCGCACAGTGGACGCTGCTGAAATCGTGTTGCTCTCTCGGCGTATCTCATTGAAGTAGTCGCGTCGTTTTCACCGAGGCTCCGCCTCTGAGGCGGGTCGTTGGCTCGTTCGACCGAACAATGACGTTGCCGCAGCAGTAGCGGCATCAAGCAACGCCGAGCAGAACCAGCCACACAGCAAACGACAATATTGTCAACAGCAACAACAACAACAACAACAGCAACGACAACAACAACAACAGCAACGACAACAATAACAACAGACACCGCCATACCATCAACAGAGGCAGCGGCAACACTTATAATAATGATAATAATAATAGCTTCAGCAGCAAATGCAACAACAACATCAACAGAAGCAGTAGTATGCAAAGGAGTGCTGGGAACGCAGCCATAGTAAATACAACAGCAGCAATGTAGTAAATTGTTTTCTTTTTGTCTCATATTAAAACGTGAAGTTTGTTGCTGTCAATGCTCTCTCAGTGTTGTTGTTAAGCGACTCGTCAAACGATTTTTGTCAACCGTTGTATATATACATACATTTTTTTAACGCTCTGACAACCACATTTTAGCTCGTAATGGGCTAATTTGCATGTGACACGATATCGTCTCTTCGCGTTCTCGTACTGGAATTATATAGGCTTTCTCCAGCAGAGGTATGTAGCAGCAGGGCAATGACAACCACGTCCAACAAATTTAACCAGCACGGCCGGGTCTCGAACTAGCGATGTTTTGCCAATCGTGGTTGCCATGGCAACGCCCCGTTTCGAACGGTGCGTTAGCCGCCTAAGCCACCGCCACTGATATATATATTTCAAACACTAACTTCGGCCGATTTTCCACCCCAGACTCAATGATCGCTTGAACTTCACCAGACAGAACTACTCTCGGGGATTGCTGAGTTAGCCTGCTGGCTTTTGGGAAGCGGGAGCGGTTGACGGTCGACTCTATACCCGTACTTCACGCGAAATACAAGTCTATGAACTATGCTCTTACAGTACTCACGGAGACGGGGAGAATAACTTTTGAGGCACTCACCAAGACTCATTCTACTGGAGGTCATTACAACGTACAATAAAGCCATGGCCATACCTACAGCAAACTTCGTTACGTGCAACCTTACGAGGCTTCGTGAGTCAAAGTGTAGGAAAATGTAGAGCTCTATCCTCAGAAAGGCCGCCGATTCCCGCTAGCGATTTTGCGGAATTCAAAATTATTATATTTGCGGAAATATCTGCTTGGGAAGGTTTTGACATGAACGGCTATTGCTCAAACCAGTGCCTACCAGCGGACTAACCTACTCGGTGTTGACAGGCCCATTGGTGGTGTTTTAATTTGATTAGTTACACGACCTTCTGGAGATGCTCGGCCGCGCCGTATCCACCTTACCTACTGGTGCGCCAGTGGTTCGTGCAGGTGACTTTCATCGCAATTGAACACCCAATTATCGCCACGCACTAGGCTTTTTATGGAACTCTGCATAAGTATGGACAGTGGGTATGCACGTTTACTCAGCCACCCAGCTATTCTTGTGACAAAAAAGAGACTGAGATGAACCCAATAGAGGGTTTTCATCGACATTCAACGTACTTCATCTACAATTGATATTTCCCATATATATAACGGACGCAAAAATGGCATAACGTAGCACGGCCAGGTTAGGACATCTGAAGAAGACTCTCAACTGTCTCGGTGGTGTCGAGCCCGGTAGCATGGTGCATTCGCCTGCGCCTCGCGACCGGAGGATACACAGGTGCGCGGGCTCGAGTCCAGACCGTTGCACATGTGTACTTATGGGTTGGTCCGTCTATGAGGCAATGCAAAAAGCAGTCCCGTGGACGTAAAATCTTGGCTGAGGGTCTTGGCCTGAAAAGTTTTAACTGTCTCAATTGTGTCGACTTACAGCCCTAGGTGTTGGCAGGCGAATTGATATAAACCGAATGCTCTTCTGACTAGAAGAGCACTTCGCGCCGAGCTTGGGCATCTACATAGAGCATCGGTAGCTGCATGCAGTTCTGATCAGCTGCAGGTTGGCTTTTAGCTCCGCACCGCGAAAAATTGCATTAAAAAGTTAGCCGCGGCAGGCCTATAGGCCTATATCCTACGACTGGCAAAAACCTCGTGTCGCCGATAATGAGCAAGCTATAGTTTTAAAACTGACCTACGTATTAGTGGCAACACAACAAAAATTACACATTTCAGATCAACCCTTTTGCAAAGCCGATTTGCTGACTTAAAACCTTCTGTAGATTTTTTTTCCAGCTCACATACCTAGGAAATTTTCTGTCCACTAGTATCTCATTCGGGACTCATATCTCAAAGAGGATCTTTCAATGTGCAGTTGCAATGTCGCACATACCTTGAGAGAGCAAGCTCTTGGTGAAATCGGTCATCTCGCTTTTAACCTAGGTGGCGCTAATAGACTACAGGCTGCATAGTGCGAAATCACTTCCTTTCAAGTTGCGAAGTGGGGCAGAGTCAAAGCCACGTGTCTTCAGAACAGTTTTTAGCACGATTTGTGGAAGACAATACGAGAGCCGAATATGCCGAATTCTACAAAACTCCCGCAATAGCCACGTAGCGTCGTGGTGGCTGAAGGAAACTTCTTTAGAGCGGCACATACCCGTATATACCGAAGACGCGTTCGCAGGGTCTCAATTGTCATGTTCCCACCGTTAATAATTGGCTACATTGGATAAATGGTACACGTTCTAACAAGCAAACCTGCTGATGAACGAATCACTGAAAAACATGCACTACGTGAGATAAACGAATATGCAACATTTACGCGATAGGTAGTACACGGGTTTTACAGCAACGTTAATAAGACCGCCGATTTTCACGCTCCAAATATGAAATGCGTGTGTAAATACTGCAAAGATGAGTGAATAGTATACTACACCGAAGTTTTCTACTCTGCTCCTAGTCTGCGAGTAACGCGTGCACGGTGTAAATGATGAAGCGGTTTTAAAGTGACTTAGCTTTGATTACTAGGCATTGCAGTGGCTTTGGGACAACACACTTCTCCAGAGCGTCAAAGGGTATTCTCAATAACTTATAAACTCTATGTGTCGATGTCAAAAATGTTTTTGAATAAAATAATGATGATATTTGATTAGTCGGAAAGCCCTTGCCGATCACTAACTACTTCGCATTGGACATTTTTCACTAACACTTGGACTGCGTGTAGATATTCTCGTGTATTTCAAAGTGTTGTTGATTTTTCACACAGATGCGTTTCGGTACTTAAAAGCTTAAGCGCAAATGCAACTTAATAAAGCGAATCTGTGGTAACTTCTTATCCTCCATGTAATGTGTGCAATTTTGCAACACAACAGTCGTTGCCAAGCTATGGACTAGAGTGCTAGATATGGACTTTTCCGAAAAGAGCTAATGATCTAGTAGAATCGTATATATATTTGAGGTGGACATAGGAATTTATGAAACAGCAATGAAAAGCACTGAATGGCTGTCTAGTGGGGTGAGAGATCGACACTTAACTATGGTCTTTGCAGCCCATGAATTTCATCACGTTCCACGCAACGTGGAGAGTTTTGATGAACCACAAGAGGAATGTTGACTCAGACAGTGCTGGAGCAAATCTGATAAATACCACGCCGCGATATGTCCGGCGAATCGGTGTATAGCAGATTAGCAAAACGCTAGATTGTTTGTTCTCTCGCACTTTGATATAACATAAACACGTTTACCCATCCCGGGCGTTAATCAAATATATATATATATATATATATATATATATATATATATATATATATATATATATATATATATATATATATATATATATATAAATATAGGAAATGTTCAAACATTTTTATATATTGGAATATAGCCTGTGGCAAAGTCACACACAACTTCCCTCTCTTCAGGCGCAGTTTACTTTTTAGTTCACATCTTTGCCATCTCAGGGGCATACTCTTTCCCTGCGCGTGTTAACGTGCAATGAGCTCTACAAACTATCGCTTGATACTCATTACGCTATTACAGGTAGTCAACTTTTCCTCGCAGAGAAAGCGTTTTTCAGTTTGCTAGCTTAAACATTGCCATCGTGAACGCCTACGCGAATCTACATCACTACATGAGACCAAGAGAACGCCACATTACTTATTGAGTACACTGTATCTCTAACTATGTATCTATTTGAAGCAGTTGCACATGGTTCTACTTAAGGAGCGTCTCGATAGAGGCGTGTTTTGCATCTAGACCAAACGTAAACATTACGTTTTACACCTGGCCCTTTGAGAGCCAATTGGTCCAACGTCTCATGCATGCCAAAAATGCCTGGTGCCTTTATGGGTAGCACACTGATTTATTTTCTTATGAAATGCAATCAGCTATGGTCGCTGCGTGGCCTCTCACATTGTCGAACCTCAGAATAGCGTCGCCAAAAAATGTCGCCGTTTAGCATGTATATATATATATATACGTACTCTTATTTGGGTTTCTCGTATGCGTCAGATCATGGCATTCGTGCTTGCCTCGGATGCGCCGCATTTGTTTATCTTGTCGGTAATACACATCTATATGAGAAATTCGTTTTCTTCACACGTGCCGAATAATTGTGCTGTAGGTCACAGACAGGTCAATCCATTTGCGTTGCGCAACGACATCACTTGTATACATGTACGATAATACTGTAGCAACTTTTAGAGTTCAGTATATCCGTTCCGGAAAGTTCTCACTGGAAAATGATGTCTACAAAATGTGCAATTAGTGCGGAATTTTTGCCACATCACAGCCATTATTTAGTAGCACCAGTTACGAAATGTGCTCACGATGAATATACATATACCAGATGGCCTTTCGTTAGACGTTTCGCTTTTCATGTTAGTTGATCGCTATCGCATAAACACTCTATGCACATTTATTTTTCAATACACCTATACGAAATGATCAACAAACACACTTTCTGTTTGGGACAAAAACGTTTGAAGGTGTTGAATGATTTTGTTGCTATCCATTACTAGTGGGAGCTCATAAAATACGTTAAAATGATCTTAATACTGTCCGCATTAAAGGGATTGCACCCTGTTTGTTTCATTGGGGTGGAACATCTGTGTTCGTACTGAGATAAACTTGGATCGAGACCTAGCAGCTCGTTTATCATCAACTCAGTTCATTCGGCTCGTTTATTACGCGTTGGTTAGCTGTATATACGGTAGTTACTGTTCATTTCTCACAATTTTGTATACGTTTTACATGCACAGAGTTCCGGTAATGATTTGGAACTAAAGTGGAGGATCATAAAAATGTTTCCATGTCTCATCACTTGTGACGAGTTTTGGAACAAAGAAGATCGGCCCTCTTGTCATCACCATCAAGCTAGACCATGCAGCCTATATAAATGTTTTAATATATACATTTGTGATGAAAGACCATGTGCACAGCCCGCTCGGAGTATAAGTCAAGGCGTTAGATCCATGCTTGGGCTGGTGTATATATATATATGTATATATATATATATATATATATATATATATATATATATATATATATATATATATGTTTGTTGTACATTAAATAAAATCTAGAATTAGAATGTTTTTTCAAAGTTTGCTAACAAAAAATATAGGGAACATAATATGTATATATATACATACATATATATTTATATATATAAATATATATACATATATAGACTTCCGCCCTGGTGACCCGTTGCACGTTCCTCTGCTGGGCTAGTCTCAGAGGGAGTGGCATAGAGGCACGGAGATCAACGAGGTCAAAGCGGGCGAAGAAAGGTTAGCGGCACAGAAAAATAACTTGATACTAAGCAGGAGAAGGAAAAACGCGTTGCCATTGCCCCCGAAGACAACAAGATCAGGTCATACAGAGGTAGTCACTCAGACCTTAGTGCGCGCGTGAGAGGAGGGTGATAAAAGAGCATGGGGGAAGCAGGCTGTTTTTTGTATCTCTTCGGCAAACGCGAGCTCCTCGGATGCGGCTGTTCTGCTTGTCCGTGCTTGTCCGACGTGTTCTCTACGTTCTCCCATTTCAATCTATCCATCTTCGTGCTTCCCTTTGTGTAGTTCTTCTCTTCTTATGTCTCTCTTCTCCGATATATATATATATATATATATATATATATATATATATATATATATATATATATATGGTACGTTTGAAATGTTTGAGAGCCAATGGTACTACAGCGACCCGTTGTCGGGCGGTTTGTCATCGTGGTCGGCGTCGCCAACCCAAAGCACTCACTGTCCGATTGGTCGGTGGGTCGGTGAATCGCCCCCCGCAGGTAAACACGGCGCCGTCGAGAACGTGACAGACAGTGGCGGCGGTTACCGCGGCGGCGGCTTCGGTATCGACGCACACGACGACGACGACGAACCGAGAGGATCCGATGCCGATGATGGTGGCTGATGCGTTTCCCGTACGTTCCCCGCTCAACTGCGGATCGGTCAAACATGCCGAAAGGCTGCCTGCGCTCTGTATCGCTGTTACCTAGCTATGGCGCTACACTAATATTTTGCAATTACGGGCACGTCTGCTAGCTATTGTAGTATGCATACTACGACGGCGACGACGACGGCGACTATTGCTGCTGCTGTTACCACTGCTATTCTCAGTGAAGGCCGGTCTGTCGCCACTGGTGGACTAGCTCGATGGAGGACGCTACCGCCGTCTTCGTTGTGGTTGTTGTTGTTGTTGTCGTCGTTGTTGTTTTTGTTGTTGGTATTGTGGTCGTCGTTGTTGCTATTGTCGCTGTTGTTGTTTGTCACATCAATATTTGTTACTGCTTTTCATACTGTAATGTCAGTATTGTTATTTCACTTGTTGTTGGTATCGCCGCTGTTGTTGTTGTTGTTGTTGTGGCTGCTGTCATGAGCCATCTTGCTGTTCTCGCTGTTGTCATTCTCCTTACTGTTGTTGATGTTGTTGCTGTTGTTAATGTTGTTACTGTAGATGATATTGTTCGGTGATAAGAGAAATGCTGCTGTTGCTGCCGTTCTGTGGCGGTACTGTTTCGCAGCCGCTGGCTGAGCGTGCTCCGAACAGCAGGAGCATGGCAGCACGTTTGAGAATCGACCGACAAAATTTGTCATTCGGTTTGGTGGCAGCGGCCCTATCAGAGCCACAAAGCTACCACCACCACCGGCTAGATCGATCCCAATGCTGGCGACGGCAACAACGGGGCCGATCGTGCATCGGTAGCAGAATGATGCGACCCAGGAAGAAGCGCTCACTATAGCAAAAGTGAGCACGTTTATATACTCGTATATGTATGCATATGTGTGCGTATACAATTGTTTCTAGGTTCTATGTACCTCAGTGATGTGGTGTCTCGAATACAATGAGATATGTATATTTGTTAAATTCTCGTCTTACGCTGACTGGAAACCATAAACACCAATTCAATGAACTAAGTTAAACCCACGCAATGGAAAACAAGACAATAAATGTATTTGTTTAGGAAAATTTGCTAATCAATTGTGTATTGTCGACTGGGCGGAGTGAAGAACATGGCCGGCGACTTTGACATTAAGACACGTAAGTTCCATTCCGTTTCGTCCCATACCGTTTCGAAGGTACCTTTCTGTCGTTTTGCAGATTTGCGTTAATATTATAAAATAAGTAAATAAATAAAACAATCCGTCTCCCAGTCAACCAGCGATCAAGTTGAGCCCTCAGTAAATATCAGTAAATATTATATGTAAAACAACCTTTTGAAAAAGATACTGTCTATTTATATACAATAAAAACAAAAACGAATTTAGCAAAAATTATCCCTCTCGCATTTTCTCCGGAATTTTAAAGAGGCGATTTTTCCTAGTATTTTTAATGAATTGTTTAATACATTAAGAAAACCTCGGCAATCATCACCATCCCGCCAATTGCTGCAGGTCAAATCTTGCAGTTATATATTGTATGTTCATCGCTACTCTAATAATTCGTCTTGACTAATTGATTGTAAAATCGCAGCTAAATTAATGGGAATTAGATTGCATCCATTGTATTGGCACATGCACGTGTTTGTGAGGTCCGGAAGATTCCATCAACAATAAACCGCTTTTCCGAGAAGAACGTTTTTATCTTGCATAAACGTTCAAAACATCATTGGGTCTTTCGCAAAGCACGGTCATGGCTGTACGTACAAGCAGCGGCATAAACAACATTTTTATTGACCCATTTGTTTCAATGTTAAAGAACTGCGTCTTTTAACACATACCGACGATGGTCACTTTACCATGCCAAATGTTTGCGCTTCAATCAGTATCATTAAAGTAGTGTCACGATACGAGCTACTTTTAGTATCATTAAAGTAGTGTCAGATACGAGCTACTAGCAAAGGAGCATAACTCCTTCGCTAATACCAATTCGTTGTGCTCGTCACCAGCATGAGTTGTCAATCAATCACTACTATATACAGTACCATAGCCAGTCTTGGGAGTCGACGATATATCCCGCTAGGGGACAACTGTTAACCCCGTTACAAGTTAAATAAAAAAGCTGTTGATGTATACAGTACATAAAACGACTCAGAATTAATAAAGGGCACTAAAAAGACAAACGACATGTGGCATCGATATGTGACGCTACATACTACTAGCAAAAACAGACGAAACAAATATAACTACAAAAAATATGCCCACATCTTAACTAGTTATGGTCGTTGCGATCGGCTATGGCGCGGAAATATTCCAACGGAGCTTGTAAACACCAAGGTCGCCATAGTATTTCTCCAAAACAAGCAGCTTCCGGAAAAGATTTCTCCCTCTTATTGGCAATTCCACTTAAAAAGAGCAAACCCTCGACATATTCGAATATTTAATTTTTTTTGGGTAAACGAGCCCATAGGTTTTACAGACAAGACCTCTTTGACATACGACGACCATTTAAGATTTTGCTGGCGTACGTTCTGTATGCCTCCAGTGTGCGCTTGCACATACTTGGAACGTGCTGCGAGTAAACCGGGACTTATTTTAACAGTTTTTTGTTTGTTTTGCTGTGTTTTTGCATTCTTGATCTACGGTCGGACGCTTTCTTAAACTAGGAATCCTGTAACGGCTTTGTCAATCGAAAGGCTTGTTTTTCGTCAGTAACTGCCTTGTATAGCAATGCTTACAACTTAATTTAGTATGTGTCTGCTTGGGTGATTTTATTACAAAAAATGCCAGCGAATTTCGGGATTCCGAGGGTAGAAGAATGGGGGTGTCTGCGATGCAGATTTGTTAGCTGCAGATGCATCTTTAAAAAACCCCGTTCTGCCAAGAACACTTTCTACTGAACGGAATGTTTGTCGACTCGACGTGGCTACTATGGTTCTCTAAGTAATTGGAAACGAAACCTATTTAGGTGTATCTGTCTCATTTAGAACATAAGACTTAATTTCAACCAGTTTGCATTATAAACCTTTAAACTTCAATGTTGTTCAAGCATCTTTATCAAACAACATAATTCACCGTGTATCCGCCGCCACTGCGTTAATCGGCACGCTAAAAATAGCGTCATTGAGATAAAGCCTATGCCATATGTCATTCACTCGAAGGGGTTTTCCATGGATTTTAAGGTTAGGAAGGCTAAAATTCTAGGCACAATGTTGTGTTGGCTGGTCAGATCACATGCAGTTGCTACATCTTTATCTTTAGCTAGACCATAGTGCTCATACTGGAAGTAAATGGGATTTCTCTAGGGGAGCAATATAGTAACAGGACAATCTTCACCTCAATTATTTATTTATTTTTAATTTGGAACCTAATAAAGATGAATATGGGCGTATGCTACACATGTTTGTCCCGTGCTGGCTATATCAAGAGTAAGTGCTCACCGAGATATCGAGTGCACTCATCAATCAGTCGCACAAAATGACGTAGTGGAATCATACCCACACGGATATATATATATATATATATATATATATATATATATATATATATATATATGTGTATGTATATATATATATATATATATATATATATATATATATATATATATATATATATGATTTTATTTTGGTTCATGGTCTTGCCGTGGTGATGGTGGCTTATCGGTGGCCGGAGTGAATTCTCGTCAGGGGTGGTCGAGATAAGGGCAACGTATGTTCCGAAACGCGGTGAACGCAGGGACAAATACAGCTAGATAATAAAACATAAATTCGAATACGCGGCCGACTGTTAGATGAAATACGGGGAAAAATATTAGCAGGAACTATAATAACAAAAAGGTCAACGGTGGCTAAAATAATAATAATAATAATAATAATAATAATAATAATAATCCGGATTGCCGGAAGCACCTCGGAAGTTGAATCACCAGACCATGCAGGCCTTTATCACATGGCAGGCAGAGCTCTACTGCAAGCTTTATAAAGCTATAGTGGTATCAAATTTGTAATTTGCGTTGTGACCATGTTTGGGTGCCAATTTAGCAGCACGACGTGAATTTGTTCCAATATGTACATACGTAAAGAGTTGCAGATACATAATTGCTTGGTGCGTCTAACGAGTATAGTCTCTAACGAGTATGTAGGTTCGTAGTGGCGGCGGTTTATTAGGCGGAAAACGCATAGTTCCAAACGGGGCATTACCGCGACAATTATAATTAACAGACCAATAGTCGCAAGTTCGGGCCCTGGCCTTGCTGGTTGCTCTTGTTGTGGGCGTGGTTGTCATTGCCCTGCTGCGTCTGCTGCTACAGTACACACACACCTCTGCTGGAGAAAGCTATTGTGCCACAAGCAAGCATCTTAGCCCATCACAAACGTCTAAACTCTCGTCGTCAGAGCGGTAAAACTAAGTATGCACTACATCTAGTGCTTCCATCTATTCAGATTCAGCTACCCATCCAGAGGCGACTCGCTGCTTATCGCCCATGCCTTAACAACGAGTGCCAAATGATGCTACACGCATTCGTGACGGCAAATAGGTTCATAGCTACTGAATGCATACACACGTTTATGAGTGTGTATTGTTTTTTTTAAGTTCTAGCTTTAACTTAAATTACTAGATAATACACACGTTTATGAGTGTGTATTGTTTTTTTTTAAGTTCTAGCTTTAACTTAAATTACTAGATAAAAAAAACCACTTTTGAAAAATACGTCGGGTGTGTCGGGCCATCGAAACCCGTTGACGCTTAGTATCGGGGAATCGGTTAACATTTTAGCAAGCGATAAAACTTTTTAGCTATTGTGAACAAATATACGTATAATAGTATGAGCGTTTGCTGTGGTTGGTACCGTTAGATAACGCTGTTTATATTATACTATATATATATATATATATATATATATAATATATGGAGTGATGTGTATGTCTCTCGACATAAATATCAATGTATAAGTCGCCGTTTACAGTATATATGTAAAGGTACACTAAAAAAAATATTATATATACGTATAGGTAGGGGATATATATATGATATATATTAGATATATATAGTTATATATATATATATATATATTATATATATAGTTATATATAGATATAGTAAGATAGATCATAAGATATATCATATATTGTTGATATATATATTGATTATATATATATATATTATATATAATAATATATATACCGTCTATTTATATATCTAAAGAGTACAGACCCCAAAACGCGATGGTATGTAGGTAAAGTGTGAGCCAGCAAGCGCGGTTACGCAGCAAAGAGACAAAGAGGAGCATCACTTCGGTTGCTCGTGGCTGTGTTTAGCGGATAGTCAGATGGTTTTTTTTAATCGTAGTTGTAGTAGTTAGTAGGTAACAGTAGTAGTAGAAGCAGTAGTAGTACTGCTTATGTTATTAACACGCTATCGGATTCCGCATTGTGTGTCGACAACGTGTGGCCAGAGCTGCGGCAGGTCGAAAGAGGTTCAGTTGACAAAACCCACAACGATGGCCACAGCAACAACGATAGCATTACGAATAGCAACCACAACAGCAGTAACAACAATACCAACAAAAACGACAACCACAACAAAAGTAACAACGACAACAACAACAGTAAAAGCGGCAACCACAACGGCAGTAACAGGATGTACAGATGACGTCGGCTGTGAGCTGCACTACTTGCAAAAGGCGATGTCGAAGCAAGATGCTGAGCAGAAAACAGGCCGGACTGCCAAAAATCAAGTAAGTAAGAGAGTACGATATATATATATATATATATATATATATATGGAACCTTTAACGTTTCTTGCAGAGAGTCCCCGGCAGCGACGACGATCCTATAGCAGTGTTCCTACTCGTCGTGGGCTCGTGGAATCAATTAAATCAGGCCCAACATCGTTGTCGTTTATGTCATAGCAATGCTGATCTACCATGGACGTCGTTGTCGTCGTCGTCGTCGTCGTTTTTTTACAGTCGGAAAACAACAACAGGTCAACAACAATCAATCTGTTATATCGACCAGTATCGAGCCGGCCAGAATGTCCTGCAATCTTGTCTAATATCTTGCACTAGCTGTGGCACTGGCGAGCGGTCCTTTGCTCGTCCTGTTGCTGCCCTGCGTCCATTGTTGATGGATGCGCACTTTCGGCGCGCTCCTGCGGCGCCATGCCCCGCCATGTCCCGCCATGTCGCTTCGTTCGATGCGGCGTAATGCGCAACCGATATCAGATTGCAACGTAGGTTTCGTCTTACGGTCAATCGGTTTCGGCTGGCTTGTCGAAAGCTGTAACGCTGTAACATCGCTGGTCGACAAGCGGTGTCGTCACGCTGTCGTACCTCGCTGCTGCTGCTGCTGCTGTTGCTGCTGCTTCTTCCTTCCCGTGGTCGTCTTCTGCTGTGCGCTGTCAAAGGCCAGCAAAGTCAACAACGACAACAACAACAATAACAACCATAACAACAGCAACAACAAGCATACCATGGAGTAAAAACAACACGCACAAGAAACAGGGCAATGCATGAGGAAAGCTGAGCTTTCCTGTGCCGAGAAGCACGCTTTGACGTGAACCGGCCAAATCAGTCAGAGCGCAAAAGTTCAGAGGGGAAAGAGAGAGAGAGAGTGAGAGAGAGAGCGTGTGACACGGAGAACGATAAACTGCCTGGTTGGTCCGCTGCGCTAGCGAAGATGACTTCAAGAACAACAACAGCAACAACAACAAGAGCAATAACAGTATCATCATCAGCAGCCACAACAACAACAACAACAACAACCACAACAACAACATTGGCAACAACCCCCGACAAGCAAGCGGCGGCGGCGGCGGCGACGGGCACGATGATGTCGGTGGCTCGACGGGGGGGCAGTTGTGTCGTGCGGCGGTGGCCACCAGGGGCGCACTTCAGCGTTGTTCAGGTTGGTCGGCGATCATCGGAGACCATCGCCGACTGAATCGGTGGGTCGGTCGGATGGCCCGATAGATCGCCAGCCACCGATGATGATTCGGATCAGGTCGCGTTCGTTCGTATGTTCGGCGCTCGAGCAGCCGTGTGGTGCGGTGCGGGCGGCATTGCGGCAGCCGCGCTAAACACAAAGAAACGCTGCAGTTGTACCGAAAAAACGGCACCAGTGGTGGCAGTAGTAGCAGCAGCAACAGGAGTAGAAACATCGATAACGACATCAGCAGCAACAACAACAACAACAACAACAAAAGCAGCAACAACGTCAAGAACAACAACAATAACGTCAAGAACCATGACAATACCATCACCATCACCACTACCACCACCAACGACAACAACAACAACAACAACGGCATCATGAAAAGCAAGACAGGCATAGCCGCGTCAGTTCGTGCGTCTGTTTGTCCGTAGCTGTCAAGTGAAACTGAAGCAAATACCAATGTGGACAGGGTCGTGCTAACGCTGTTTTTACGTCTTTGCAATACCTCGATGCGGCGGTAGCAGTGTTGTTGTTGTTGTTGTTGTTGGTTTCGATATTGTTGTTCTTGTTGTTGTGTTTGGTATTGTTGCTTCGGTGCTGCTGCTGCTGCTGGTTCTTCTGCATCTGCTCGGTTGGTGCTCCTGGTGCTGCAGTTATCGCGGCGAGCTTGAAGTCGACAAGAAACACAAGTAGTTGCGGTGCTGGTATCGTCGGTGATGATGTCGTCGTTCAATCGACGACACAGCAATAGATAAGGAATGTTAGCTACAGCTAATGAAACGCGATGCGGTGCGCAGGAGATGGCCCTGGTCATCTGCTACCGCAGAAACCGATGTCGGCCACGAACACGACCACGACGATAATGACGATAACTGCGGCAACGGCAGCAGCACCACCACCAATACCAACAACAACATAAACGACAGCAAAAAAACACGACAGTGTCCACTAGTGTACGGACTAGAGGAGCAACCGACTCTCGGCGCCATCTTCTAGCGAGGGCGTCAGCAGCTATCTGCTGCTAAATATACATGCCAGCCCGGTGGCGTGATGGGATGCGTCTGCGCCTCGTGACCAGAGGAGACACATAGGTGCGCGGGTTCGAGCGCCACCGTTGCACATTTGTGTATATGGGGGTCCGTCTATAAAGCAATGCGAAAAGCAGTCTCATGGACGTTAAATCTTGGCTGAGACTCAGCCCCGAAAGGAAATATACGTGCTATAATACCTTGCGATCTATGAGTCAAAGATCCAGCTTCAAGATGCCCCTCCGACTATATAGGACCTAAGCGTCAAGAAGCTAATACCTCTCGGGCTGAACCTCAGCCAAGGTTTGTCGTCGACGGAACTGCTTTTCGCAATTTCAACAAGCATCAAGACGCTAGCACTAAGATGTGCCTCATTCAATCTTGGGTCGGAGGGACTGCTCGATACTGGATGAAATTAGTGCAAATTTTTCAACAATGAGCAAAAGCTACCTTATTTCTCTCTCTGAGCCTACTACTGGCAAGCTTCTAGACATGCGAAACCCTCGAAAGGAGGCGCTTCTTAAGGCCCACAGGACCTGATTGATGGTAGGAGGATTCGCAGCAACATTCTCAGGAGCAAAAATAACCGCCGCACAAAGTCGAGCTCTACAAGTCGAGCCTTTGATGTCAAGTAACCATAATGACGTAATCTCAAGAAAACAACATAAATAGAAATAACAGCATCAATAACGAGAAGAGTAGCATTCTGAGAGTTTGCACAAACACAGCGGCAGCAATCAGAACGATAAGAGAAATTACAACAACAACAACAACAACATTTTAAGTAACTACAATAGCAAAAACCAAGACATACACGAGAGTAATACCACACGTACGACAGATGCATCTTTAATAACGTAGGCCATTAATTCATGTTCGCTGTGTATGTAGTTCGAATATTAACAAATGGCCCGGACCAACGGCTCTCACCATGCGTTTGAGCTTACGATCTCGTTCAAATTGCGATCACCAAAATGGCGCATATTATTGCGGTAGAATCTGTTAATATATATATATATATATATATATATATATATTTATATATATACATATATATATATATATATATATATATATCTTCAGTTCCGGGTTACTTTTTTTAATTAAAACGTGATCACTTTATCTTAGTTTTATGAATCTTATAGTGAATTAAAAAAATTATGCATATATATATATATATATATATATATATGGCAAGAGTCACTTGAGGGCTTTAAACATTTTGACATAAACGACAAAGTAAGATGAAACTTTTAGTTTCATTAGAAAGTACCTCGCGCGCCCTTATGCTTGAATGATAATTTACGGAAAAAAAGCCGCCCCGGGATTTTCCAGCATTATCTATATGCTATACACGCGTTTTGATGATATTTGGCATAACTTAAGCGTCATTTTCTCACGCCGAACACTTTTCTTCGGTTCGTCGGCGGGATGGTAGACGGCGGGCCTAACTGGCATCAAACGTCTTGAAAAAGCCTCACATAAGAGTCTATGTCGGCTAATGCGTTCCTGCATCCGTCCGTTACCTAGCGTTTGGCAAAAATACCGTCGCCTACGCTCTGCCTATGAACGCAGTGCAACAGCAGCAGCAGCAGCAGCTGAAGTAGTCCATTGTTGTCCACTGTGTCTATTGTTGTTGTTGTTGTTGTTGGCACAGTGACACGGACCGTCCAAAGACGTGTAGTGATGGTGGTTAGGCATGTCAACAGTTCGCTGCCTCTGCGCATCGTCTTTAAACTATTGTTCGTCGCGTGAGGACGTTCGTGAGCGAGTCAAGCCGAGAACAGACGGAGACAGAAGCCGAGGCATCCCCAATCTCGATGTCGCCAAGCTAGCGGCTAAACAAAGACACGACAACTCGATCTGATGGACATCTATCTATCTATATGTCTGTCTATCTACTTACTCGCATCTAGCGGCCATCCATCGAGTTATCCATTGATCCATCCATGTAAATGTGGATGGGTACACGTGTAAACACGTTCGCTCGCTCGAGCGACAACGAAACATGATGCCGTTGTTGCCGTCGTTGAGCGCAAAATTGTCGTCGGCGTCACCAGCAACAACAGCGACAACAACAGCAACAAAAGCAACAACAGCGACAACAACAACAACAACAACAACAACAACGGCGACAACAACACTAGCAGCAGCAGCGACAACACAAACAAGAGCACCGCCAACAGCAGCAGCAGCAACCGTAGAGAATCGCTGTGGCCGTCTCAGCATAGTCAAAATAGCAATAGATAGGTAGGTAGGTAGATAGAATGGATAATAAAATGTACACCCGAACAAATTAATGATGAACTTTCCGCGCGGTAGGGCGCACGCAATGGCTGCTGCTTGATGCAGCGGGTTGACGCTGTTAATGTTGCTACTGCTGCTGCTGCAGATGAGGCTGCTGTCTTGCCGTTCAGATCTGTCTCTGCAGGGCCTCCGACAGACCTGGATGGACTTTGACTGCTTTGGTTCATGCTTTGGTTGTTGTTGTTGTTGCTGTTGATTCTGCTGTTGTTGTCGTTGTTGATATTGCTGTTGCGTTTGTTGCGTTATTGTTGTTGTCGTGGCTTTTGATCTTGAAGATGTTGATATTAGTGTGGCTGTCCGGTCCTATGCTAGCTCGTGTGGTTGTTGCTGCTGCTGCTGCTGCTGCTGGCGAAGCACAAGACATGACGCGCCTGTGTTACCCGTGCTCTGCGTCACCTATTCAGTCATAAAACCCGTCTAGATTTTTTTTTTCGCTCTAGTTCGACGCCACTCTGCTCTCGTTTCACGGATAATAAAGGGAAGGCAAATGGAAAGAGGCGGATGACGACGGCGACTACGACGATGACAACAACAACAACAATTCTCTCTTGGATTGTTTCAACTGCCGGTCCGCTGCCAGCGATCAAGAGTATAAAGCGACTCCTTACTATCTGAAAAAGACAAAGAACCTGCTTCATGTATGTAGTAACACATCTCTCCGGCTAAAGTCTCCACCGAGAGATGTGTCCACACTCAACCGAGGTTGAACGGCACCACTGGTACAATTTTCAGAGCAAAATGTCGCACAGCCACACGCAGTCTCCGAAATACCCTCACCTCCAAATTTGTGGAAGAAATTGCTGCTCGGCACCTCCGTTTTTTTCACCGAAACAATAATAGTAGAATTTTAATAAATGTGTCCTCTGGAGAGGACGGCCCCATTAAACGAATATATAAATTTCAAGAAGTTTGCCCTCTTTTATGGGTTATACTGACAAAGACACTTTTTGGTTAAAGGCAGCAAGGAGTTAGTGGAGGCAAAACGAGGATAGCCCCCCAAGGTAATCCGTTGAACTGCAATTATTTATATTACGTTTCTGTAAGCCAATCTCGTCTTTTCCATTCCACGTGAGCACAGAATGCCTTAGATGATGCGTATGCAGGTGGCACAGTGGTCACTCACTGCAACGTGGGTGCCCTCAAGCGCATAACGCCCATGGTATATCTAGTTTGTAAACTTTTTCCCGTATCTTGGGCTACGAGTTCATACACGACGGTTATATGGGAATCGCCTTCACTGCATACATTCGTTTTCTGGAGCAGTGCTTTGACCCGATAGTTTTATGTCTTTCAATAAGAACGGAAAACCGACATATACAGACGTAGTCCGAGTGTCTATCTATTGTGGAAGTAGCTAGAAGTCGACCGAGGAAGCCGCGTACAAGGCTAACACGAAGACAAAAGATTTTACAGGCAAAAAAAATCGGATATCTTTGAAATGGGATTGCATGCGATAGCCACCACGTATAGAGAAAAATACATTGTACGCAGCTCCCGTATCACTTGGTGTGCTTGAATTCTGTCATCAACTACTTTTCAACAACTTTTCATCAGTTAATAAAGCCAATATGCATTATTGGATGCAAAAAAGGCAGCTTTTGTAAGTCCTGATTCCTGCGGGCCTAATATCCTGTATGTGCAATGGTGGCTAACTTGCGTGTGCCAGTTAGAGCAAACGAGCTCGTTAAGCGGGGTAATTTCTCAGTGCATTGACAAAAGCTTGGCTGATTTCAAAATTGGATTGCGTGAGGGCCGTAAAACCACAGCAGCTGAAGCAATTTGTGCCGTTCAACTCTGACGGCCTACAATCTTGAAACCCTTAGATGAAATAGAGACAATTTGATAAGTAGGTGCACAGTGCACTCCCTAATAATAAAAACAACGACGTATCACAATTTGCCATGGACAAAACTGTGACCCACAATGATGTGATCAAATAAACGGACAATCGCTGTAATAATACAATACAATAAACAAACAATTGCTGTACTAATGCAATAGCCTTAATAAGAGACTCGGTGTCGCCCTATTATTTATTTCTATAAGTAAACGTAGTCATATTCATAGTGGTTTGTTATCAAGTGATCAATATACATCATGCTTAGGTGCTACCAGGACGTCCGGTGTCGCAAAGCAACCATTTGTTGCTCATAAGATACTTTGCTAGCAGCTGGCAACTATTATTAACAACAACACCAACAACAACAACCTCAATCATAATAATAATAATAGAGTACTCAGCCAAGAAGCCAAATAGTACATCCACAGCGGACATGCAAACCGAAGATGATGATGATGATGATCATTATCATGATGATGTCATGATAATAAAATCAAACCACAATGTGGTTCCGCTGTGATGTGGCGACTGAGTGGAGCGGAGAGCGGGGAGCTGTGCACTGTGCCTGTATAGATGGCGTCGTTGGTCCAACCGTTGCCAGTCACGTGCGGTCACGACAAGACGGCCGTTATCAGCATTGCACTAAAACGGCGAAGCACGCTATGCCCTGTCCATCGATTCAACGTGTGGCCCACCAGGCAGTTACCTGGATTTCGGCGCCTACAAAATGGCGTGTCCTATATAGGGACTATGCCAAAAAAAAAAAACATTAATGTCGATCGGATTCCTTGACATACGCACACGCAATCCGCTCGCACGACGGTGAAAGATGGAGACAACGATGGAGACGACAATCGCGACAACAAAAACAATAACGGTGGCGCTAGGCCATTCACCTCCTCTCTTCTCTATATCCAACTGCAAACTGAAGCTCGTTAACGGCCGGCTGCCCAGGCAAGGACCAGATGCACGCATATATTCTAGTGATATAATATATATATATATATATATATATATATATAGAGAGAGAGAGAGAGAAGAGAGAGAAACGCAGGGTACTTACATGTTTTTTATGCATACACATACCTGTATTTGCAGTCGCATCCTATTAGTACAGTTTAATTAGTTTTCTTAAACAGAAAAAAAATCTGAGGCTAAGTTTGGCTAAATTTGACTCAAGTACCACTGGTCTTTGTGCCATTTTGTTTCGCGTCTACATTGATCAGACACACCCTTTGATCAATGTTAAGCGCCTTCGTAGCGAAATAACCTGGAAGACTGCATCATGGCATTGTCTGTCGTACCGTAACCTAGTGATCTTTATACCGCTGATTTGTGGAGGGTGTCAGAGTGTAGATTTAGCTCCTGAATATCGATGACTATCAGCCTAATATAGACGTGTAGTGTGACGATGCGTATGCGCATTGGCGTGCCCGTTTCTCCACTTATTCTTTATGCTTGCTGCGACTTTGTATAGTCTACCTCGTGCAATTGAGTGAGGCGGCTTACCTGGATGGCATCCCGCAGACGAGTACCAGGCCTCTTCAATCATCTGCGAGTCCCAGTCGGAGTCCGAACGTGAATACTTGTCAAGCACACGTATAGGCGTATGAGCTTAAAGGAGAAATCGAAACAACCATTGCAACGATAATATTAGTAATTGTCACCACTATTATTATTATTATTAGGTGTTAGAGCAATACATTTGTAAGGTGTCAATGTGTATCCTCGTTATTTCATGGTTTACATCTAGCTATTCTCATCCCCTCGCACCTATAATCGACGCGGCATTTCCTCTACAAACTGCTAGTGAAAGCAGCTGCCTTAGAAAAACGTCTTCGCGTTTATGCCCGGTGTTTGCTTGTATTCGATCACCTAAGTCTTTTATAAATTTCCTAGTACTTCGCCTGACCGGGCCCATTGTCTCCATTGCAATCGGCACAAAATTATATCTAGGCTTTAAGCAGCTAGGTATTCCCGGCCTCCGGAGAGCTCTTTGAAGCATTGCGTTTATTTCGGTGTGCCTAGAAGCCCGGCCTTGGCTCTTGATGCAGCTCAATGGGTGGAGGCCATTCTTCTCCACTGTTTTTTACAGGCTTTACAAATGTGTGGTTCGCATATCGGCCTGCTGATTCTGAGAGCCGACATCATGCGAAATGAGATGTTGTCCAGCATAGCGCCAAGCTGCGGTGACGGGAAAGCCCTGAGGAATCCGCTGCTGAAGGTGTCTCGTGCGGCCAAGAAAGAAGACCGCTTTCTCTGTGGGAGACTCAAGGCTTTCGATAATCTCATGGACTACGACTTTGCATCTGTAGCTGTCGAGCACTCTCTGCGTTGTATGTTTTCCTCAAGGACCTGGATCCAACCTCAGTTTAACCAGTGACTCTCCTGTTCTCACGAGTGGCCTTCTGCTTAGCTATGTGCAGCCTGTGGGAGCACTCGGGTCAACTAGCGTCTCTGCCAGCTGGCCAAATTCTAATAATGACGCTGCGTAACATTATTAGTAACATGTATATATTGATACTTAACATGTACATATTGATAAAATTAACCCTTGTTCAAAAAATTATTATTATTATTATTACCCTTTTCACAACCAAGGCAGGACGGTGTATCAGTTTCGTATTTAAGCATGTTCTTTTCCAGCCAGAAATTCTGCTGACAACGATGGCAGTAAAGGAAACAAATACTCGGCTAGTTGTAGCGCTCTACTTCCGGAACGCCTATCGCCGGCATTTTATGGGCTGGTCACCGCCCTAAAAGTGGAGCATCGCCAAGGGCTGATGCGAATTGCGGTCCAAAATCGAGGTTTTCATACGGCTAAACAGAAACCTGCTTGACTGAAGTTTCCCTCTCCGGCGGCTGTCTCATTCATCGTATGAGAGTTGTCTTTAGTAGGAGAAGACAAAGTCGTGACCTTGAAGTGGAGCCAGCGTTTACACTCAGAAAACCTAAGAAATTGTCAGTGTCCTCGGGGCTATCAAGTTTTTCCTTTGCTCTCTTGTCAAACCGCGTGTTATTCGTTTGCGTCGACATGAAGCTGTCCTCGTTATTCAGACGATGCTTGAAGCCTCCATTCTTATGCTGCTATGCCGTCTATATGAATGATAAAACAGTAACAATCGCCCCATCAAGACTTTTGATATATATATATATATATATATATATATATATATGTGTGTGTGTCTGTGAGTGTGTTTTTACAAGTACCACACACGCCAACCGTAACACCGACACCATCATATTAACTATAAAATCTTCCTCTGCGACGCATATCATTCAGATGGTGGCAAAGGTCGCCGACTACTCAAACGGGCGAGGCCGACCGGGGTACACGGCCGGAACAACAATTAGGACGTCGATACCGTTAACATCCGTCAGTCAGTGGGCGGCCAACGGCGGTTAGGAGCCGCGACACGAACTGGAACAAAGCACAACAGACAAATAAGTCATAATAATAATATTAATATTAATCGGGTGGCGGAAGGCCTGCATCTACGACGCCTGGCCAACCAACCGACAAACCGGCAAATCGAGCGACCGTCGCGGTTCCATGCTGCTACCGGGTTCATACTCGAAGCGAACGATCCGTTTCAGCCACTCCCATCTGTAGCGTAGTAAACGAATTAACAGCGCCTTGCGTGCATTGCTTGGATGCGCTATGTATACGATGTATACTACTTATACGACACGCGTGTCTGTCTACCAAAACCAACCAGATAGAATTGTCGTAGCAGCAGCAGCAGAAGCACATTACTGCGCCGCCGATAATCGCCGTCATCATAGCGTAGACGTTCAGCCGCACTGTAGCAACATCAGCAACAACAATAGGAATAACAACAACAACAACAACAACAACAACGATAACAACCACAACAACAATGACAACAACAGCGGCAACAATGACAATAGTATTTATGAGATGTCGTTACAACTGCGATTGCAATACAACGAACAACGAGAAAGTGCTCTTAATGCAACTCATCGATCGGTCAGGGATCATCGTGAGATAAGATTGCCGCATTAGGCAACAGTAACGATAGAAGAGTGACCACTTTGCGGTTAGATTTGTATTGCACAGCAACTATGTACCACAAACCCGATCGGGTTCTGTCGTCCACTGCCTATTGGTGTTGTTGTTCTTGTTGATCTTTTTCAGTGATGCTCCTGACACTCATTGTTGTTGGTCTTTTACTTATTGTTGCCAGTAATGCTGCTGATCGCTGCCAGTAATGCACTCATTGTTGTTGTTGTTGAAGAATTGTTGCTTTTGTTGTTCCCACTGTTTACGTCATTGCTGCTGTTGTTGTTGTTGTTACTGCCGTGGTGGCAGCGTGTTAGTTGCTCGTCAAACTATCGCGATTACAACGTGAGTGCGGGAAGCGGTACACTATTCCGTCGTTTGTCAGCTCTCGGCCACATGTCCACGACATCGCACGAATTAAGCAAGCCATCCGGCGTGCCGACCAGCCGCGGTTCCGCCGGGCCAACGCCTCAGCCGCCAGAGAAGAGGCAGGGCAGGGCCGGGTTGGGTAGCTAAGTCAAGTTGTGTCGTTGTCGCCGTCGTTGTTAAAGCCCAGGACGTAAGCTAACACGAATGGTTTCACTGCCATCCGTGCAGCGTGCCGAAGATCCTATAACAACGAAAAGTTAGCGCATTCGCTATATATAACGGCAGTCCGCTAAGCACCGTTACTGCTATTGATAGTGAGGTAGCAGTGGCGACAGTAACAGCAGCAGCAGCAGCAGCGGCATCATCATTATCAAGATCAGTACCACCAACCGTGTCTACGGTGGCCGTAAATGAGCAAAGACGTAACTAACTAGAATGTAACATTGTCTATGCTATGTTGTTGTCAGTTGCGTCTTTAGTAACAGTAGTAGTAGTAGTAGTAGTAGTAGTAGCAGAAATGGGGACTCATCGTCATCACGTCAGAAGAACACGGGGCGTCATAACACGTGCTCGGGCGCGGGTCGTTGATGGGCGCATCAAGATGCGAGTGCCATTCGTTTGTTTACTCGAACGTCGGCATTGTAGCGGTTTTGATCGACAACGAATCACAGCCCCAACGAGAAACGGAATGAAGCGACGAGATGAGAACAACAATAAGAGCAGGCCAACAGCAATAAATACCAACAACGGCAACAACAACCATGAAGACGACATCCATCTTGACATCTTCTTAAATAGCGGCAGTACGCGACCGGCGACACTATATCATCAACAGCCACAACAGCATCATCATCATCATCAACAACAACAACAACAACAACTGAAACATGTAACAGCTTATCATATCATCATCATCATCACACGTTTCATGATGAGAAAACCAAACACTGTCACCGTTTGCTGCGGCCCTCGGCACGCTCGCATTGCTAGACAAATCGAAACATCCACACACAGAGACATCTGACGCGTTCGTTCGGCGACCCGTTTACTGGTAGTAGTCGTAGTAATTAGCTGCCATGAGGCTAATTGCATCGCGATAAAACCACGTACACTGTGGCCACTGCGAAGACTGCGCGGAGCTGACAACGGACGACAAAACAACACGCGCTGACACAGTCAAGTCACCAACACAACACGGATTGCGCGCAGCTCGACAAGGGGCTCTTTGAAGATACGGCGGCCCGGAATAAGTGTCGAATAGAAAACGCCTTTATTTGCACACAGGAGGTTGTTGTCGACAAGTAAAACGGTGATGAAGATAAAGTATGTCAATGAAACGAACGTATTTGGCAGGAAAGCAGATTGCAACCGCTTCTTGTGTATCCATCCACCTTGACAGACACAAGCAAACCCTCTACTCTATACGATATAGAGTAATATTCCGAGTGCACGGCACGGGTTTTCGGGAGACAATTGTCACTCTACCTGTATTCTTAATAAAATGCCAGAATTATTTATACGTCTACATACTCACATATGTTATATATAGCAAACATATTACTCATGTGTTCAGTGCTTGCGACTAACTGACTTCGGTTGACGGAACACCGACTTCCTAGAAAGTTTGATCTAACGTCGAATGTCGAATTGAGCGCGTGCATGCTAGATGTTGAAACTAAAATAACAATCGCATACTCTGGATTAATAGATATAAGCAATGCGATTTCTAGCAGATTAATGTTTTTGTGGATAATAGAACATCCTCAGTTACATAGTCCTAGTCTATATTTCCATGTTTATCCCTTAAAACGTTTCAGTTTTGCGTAAATAACAGCATTACATTTTCCAAACCGGAGTAAAATTTGGGATTAGCTGCGTATTTTACATCAGACCGAATATATGCAAAGACCAATATCAAGTACACACACTGCATATAACAGAAAGATACACAGCCAGCTTAAGTTGCAGGGAGCGACTAACTGAGATCACAATCCTCTCGTGAATCGACCGATTCTATAACTAGAAGCGAAACTAGTTCATCTTGAAAGTATCCATATCAATTGACTCCATATGTCTAAGTAGCAACTATGATTAACGCGATTCAAAGCACTCTTCTGGTCAAAATATTCACAGTGCAACAAGGATAGTGACTTTAAAAACATAGCCTGTGACAAATCGAGAAGTTGAGTGCATGTTGACTGATGAGTACTGAAGCCGCGTTGAGCGAAATCGAGAAGCTTGTTTTGTGAAATATTTTCTTATAGACCGGGGTTACAACACTTTGCTTGAACATATTTAGAACGATACCATCTTTTAAAAATTAGCTTAAACTTCCTGTAGAAATCAAGCGCTAGGTCATCCGGGATAGAACCCAAACTCTTGGCTTCAGCTTTGTTAGTGATTTGTAGACCTCTACTTCCGAAAACACCACTGGATTTTTCTAAAGTACTTGTGGCGAGTATGTAGAGCCGAATTTTATCACAGGAAAGTCTATGCCTCTTCATCAGAAGTTGGCATGGCGTTCTCCAAGGGCCTTGTCGCGTTTTTAATACGGTAAGCATACGTACGGGATTTACGGAAATCAGCGTTAATACGATTTTGTAAGTGTGCGATGTAGTAGTCCAGAATATTTTGTCGTCTGGGTCAAGAGGCGTCAAAGGATACAATGTACATGGTTATGAAGTAATGACAGCACTAATCAATTATGTCAAGGGAAGCAGCAATTTTTTCCAAGTCAATATATTTGAAGTTAAGCTTCTTTGAACACATCGATCTTTCATAAGAATCAATTACAACCAAAAGACTAACAGTTTTGCAATCGGATGCAATATGACCAGGTATTACAGAAAGATTCTCATTATATCAGAATCAGTAGTAAATACAAGATCAATATTGATCCAGCATTTTGTATTGACATCGCAACAAGTTGAGAAAGACTTAAAAACAAGTTATAAAGAGAGATTACTTGGTACCAGACCAGATCCTACAGACCAGTCAACGTTAGGCCGACATGTATCGTCCGGGAGTCAGTACAGCACCAATAGTTCTTTAAATTACACAAAAGGCGAACACGTACAGTGCGAGCAGCAGAGCTTTCTGAATGTGTTACAAAATAGCAAACGAAACGAAATTCGGTTTGTGTTGTCAAAATATTATTTGTAATGCATTACCGGGGACAACAAAGTTTACTTCAAGAGCACAAACACTCTTTCTGACTAGAACAACACAGACGCCGCCACCTCTCGTGGTTATATCCGATCTAAAAACATTTCACAAACACGTTTCTCAGTGTTAATTGAAGTGTCAAGTTTTTGACATTTTCTCTTCCATTAAGCCCCCCGAGTTTGGGGCACTCGGAGCCGAAGTCGATCCAGACCACTAGGCGACTCGAGAACGGCCAGACCATCACACTTAGACTGCACTCGCTCAGGTGATAAGCGACCAAGGAGAGTCTTGATCACCGTACCAACTGTCCAGAATCAAGGGTCGAGTAGGATCTTTTCATCCTCATCGTTGACAGACAGACAGAATGACAAATATGAATCGTGCTGGATGTGTAAACGCTAGACAAATACATCATTTTGGCTTGACTGCATTGTAGAGATCAGAGGCAGCGTAATTGAGCGCTATACGAGAGGCAAAAGCGCACTTTTTAATCACCCTCGCAACCGATGGAACAAGGCCGACGTTTGACGCAGCTGCTTCACTAAAGGTTGAGAAACTATCTGCTTTCCTTAGACTCCGCTTCCGTTTAATCGAACGAGAGCGGTCACTTCTCTTGTTCTTGTTTTTGTTGTTGATAGGAACCAGTTGTAAAACCAGATTGTCGAACGGTGCTGAATTTTAAGATGTTCGCTTTCCTGGTCTTTAGTCAGCGCGAAAACTTTACCTACTTAGTTTATGACATTGCTAAATCACGATATTCATAAGGTCTGCCAATCGCCTTTGGAACAGTGGCATGACTGCCAGCTGGGGCTTTCAGTCCGCAGTTCGTACGGACTTGCAATAAATAACACAGTAGACCAGACGGGAGGGAGACAAGTAGAATCAGAGATCGATTGGGTTCGTGTGCCTAGGCAGGGTACTTAGGAAAATTCTATCACGTTTGGACACGTATGCACACAAGTGAACACAATGTCACAAGTAAAATACAAGAAAAGCTGTCGAAAACCGGTGAGCGCTAATGCAGAATCGAAGATGTCTGACAGATTGTATATACGGATATATATATATATATATATATATATATATATATATATATATATATATTTATCGTTCGTTGCATACTGCGGTTTATTCCTAAAGAAGTACAAAGATGGCGGAGATAACTTCAAATTGATTCTAGTCCACCATCTATATATTAGATTTGAAGTTGATATACGCGACTAGCGCAAGCTCTCACTGAGTATTGTTGCTTACGTTCTGTTATTGTGCGCATTGCTATTGCTGTTTATCTGATGCCGTGTCTGGCAGCGTTATCTGGTGATTATATGCCGATTATGAATCCGGATCACCATGGCGTCGACGACACCAAAATATGAACAGACCACAGAAATCATCACGTATCATGATGGCGCGGTGACGATGACGGCGGTCACGTCCCAAAGCGCCCGAAAGGCTACTTGCCAGGGCTCGCCGCTGTGACTATCCCACCTAGAGCCTAGAGCGACAGATCAGATGTGAGCAACGGATAGCTGTAGGCAACCGACCCGCTAGTGCACTAGAACCGATCTGCGAGTGAACTAGAACCGATTTGCGACTGAACTAGAACCGATCAGGGAGCACTACTAGCTCCGAAGGTTTTGCGACAGCAGCAGATGCAGGCATGGGGCATACAACTAGACTTCCTCGAATCGCTAGTGTTGCGCTGCATACTGGTGCCCTACCAGCACCACCATGCCAGCTGCTGTAGCAGCGAAACGGTGAGAATGAGACAACAACAACAATAGCAACAACAACAACAACAGCAGCAGCAGCAACAACAACAATCACAGTCGCAGACCGGCAGCGGCAGCAGCAGCAACAGTTGCAGGAGAACAACCGCAACAGGAAGAGGAAGAAAAAGCCCCTGTTCCCCCCCCAAGAGGGAGGCGGATCGATCGACTCTCGTGAACCACGTGCTTGGCATGCATGGATGGTGGCATTTGCCGAATGGCAATGGTGTTGCATTTGCGTCAGTGTTGCTGTCTCTCAACTCGAAGTGGCTCTTTGGATACGGGTCTGGTCGTTTTTCGGTTGAACTGCCGTCTGGCGGCAGCGTTGTAATTCGTCGATGCAGAGCAGTCGGTGAACGGCGTTGTTTCGACCGTGCGGCCGTTGCGTCGTCAGTCGCCTACGAGAGCTGTACGATCGAGTCGGCAGCGGTTGATGTCGCTCATAATAAGCCAGCCGTCTAAAACCCCTATCTATACTCGCTAAGCTAGCTTACAGACCATGCGTAGTCATCTTCGTCGGCAGCTAACATCGGCAGACGAACTAGTCGCACTAGTAATAATTGTCCTTGGAGATTGTGTCGTAGTTTTGTCGATTGTGGCTACATCGGGCACGCCGATAATAGGCTCATAAATTACATTACGAGAGATATTAGGTGCGGGAGCGTGTGTTGTTACTCTCTGTGGTCGACAGCAGAAAACACGTCGCGCGTCACATCGCATACGCATATTATATGCTAATCGGCATAACATTGCCAAATTCGTCAAATAATATAGATATATATATATATAGTTTTTTTTTAAATATATATTTATGTCGTTTATCTCATTATTCATATAAGGTCTTTTAGCCAACGATACTTCGTAGAGGTTCCTTGGTATTTGTCTTTTTTTTCGTTAAATAGAATTTTCCGCTTTGTTTTGTTCGACTGTGATTTATGTAACATTCCGATATGTTTCGATAAAAATCGACCACAATAGCAGCATTACGGCTTGGTGTTACAAGTCTTTCCCTGGTATTGCTAAATATTGTCTTAAACTTTGGCTGGCCTTACCGCCAAATGTTGGGATCAGTTGATTACAGAAATGGCCGAACTGGTTCAGACCGAGAAGCTTGCTTAAAGCTTACATGGTCGATGGTAGGGAAAACAACCTCAAAATTGGGCATACGAGTGGATAGGCGTAATGGGGCTTACGACTAGATAACGAAGCTTGTACAAAATCTCAGTATTTGGTTTAAGAAAGCGCATGGAGGAGTGACTTATCACCTCATGCAGGTTCTGACGGGTTACCGCTGATTCGTCTACTAAGCGCTTGCATAAAATTGTCGGAGACACTAAAACAACTTGCGTTTTCTTGCACGTATATATATATATATATTTATCACAGGCACATATGTTTATATTTAAGCAAGCATATATGCATATATGTGTGCATGTGCGTTTATAAACCTGAAGGATGAACCATGCGTATGTGTCTCACATGTGCAAAAGCATGCTTACTAATCTGGACTTTTGCGTGTCGACGTAGAAATCGACCCCTCGTCTTTCCTTCTTTTTTGCCGTCGTTATCCGTTATCATTCTCATGATGGTCATAGCCAGCAGTTGAAGTGATAACGCACGACTAATGACGATGAAGAAGCCGTAACGCGATTATTACTACTGCTGTCAACAAAGGAAGAATAAAAATGCATATATTAATATTAACTAAGCATACAATAAGAATGTTAATAAACAAACGCAATATTTGCAGCAGCAAAAAGAAAAACAACAGAGGTATATGATGCCGTGGCAGCAACAACAACCGCGGCGACAACAATTACAACATTGACAACAACAACAACAACAACAACAACAACAAAAACGACAGCAACAGGAAGCGCTCGTGATCACTGCCGATTCCAAGTATATCGCCTTATCTGGCGACGACGTGGTGACTCCACGCGCTTGATTTCACCGATCGCTATCTATTGACGCTTCTCGCTACGTTTTCCCTCATCACTCTCGCTTATTATCAATGTCTCATGCATCGATGATATCAGAATCCTTTGATCGGACCCGACAACGACGGCACTGCCGTGACCGTGTACTGCCGTGACTTACAGATCCCGCAATGGCAAGAACCATCACGCACATCACAGACGGTTCCTCCTGTCTCGTCCGCCTATGCGCTCGCTTCACTTCTCGATGTCTCTCTCTCTGACCATCGATCTCTGTGTATATTTTGCTTTGTTGCTGTTGTTGTTGTTGTTGTCGTCGTCGTTCGTTATTGTGATTGTCGTCCGTTGTTGTTGTTGCTGTCGTCGTTGTCGTCGTTTGTTGTTGTTGTTGTTGCTGTTGTTGTCTGTTCGTCTTGCTTGTTTCGTTGCTTTTCGGTTTGATGCCGTAGTCGTCTTCTGGTTTTCAATAATTTTTCGTCGTCAGTCCAGCGTCCTTCGGCAACGCTTGCCGGCGAGCTACGTTTCTTCAACGGCGTCGTCCTCTGTGGCGTCGGTACCATCGCTGCATTTTTTTTATTATTGTATCAACGTCAACAATAACAACGACAACCAGACAGCAGCATAAACATCAAGAGAAGCAGCAGCAAACACAACAACAACAACAACAACAACAACAAGAGCAGTAAAGAGGATAACAACAACAGCTGCAGCAGCAGCAGAAGCATAGGTAACATCAACAAGCACGACGAGCCGATAAAATAACAATATAAATATCAAACGTAGTCCCGACAACACCAGCACGAGCAGGAACAACAGCCGCAACCGCAAAACAAAGCACAGGGTAGGTACGTCGGAAGTCTGTATGGCGTGCGCATATAAGAAGAGCACAAAAGATATTTTCTTTCTGACCCGTCCGTCATTCCAGCGGTCTCTTGCTTGGTAGCAGGCCGACGACTCTATAACACTGGCAGAAGCAGCAGCGGCAGCAGCAGCACAGCAGCAGCAGTAGCCACAAACAACAACACCGGCAAACAAACAGCAACAATAAGATACGACAACACCACAACCTTCAACAACAAAAGCAACAACCGCAACAACAACAACAACAACAACAACGAAAAGTTTGCGACAGACCGCACACAGGCGACAATGGCGACCGCCAGAACACGCACGCATGACAAGGAGGCGAAATGTCGCCCATCTGCGCCGCGCTGCACTATGCATCAGAGTGCAGCAGCATCGTTCCTGTTACCACGGACTGCAGCAGCTCCAGCAAGTCGCACAGCATCTGAAGCGAGCATCTCGTTCCGACGACGACGACAACGCTACCGACGACAAATGCAGCACACAGCACCGGGAAGGCTCACGTCGAAAGTCCAACAAAATGCCTTAAAGGATTGCCCGAGCTCACAGTCCTGTCCCAGATAGAGCAGATTTGTCTCCAAAATGACGATGACGGCGACGACCCCCAGCACCCCGCAGGGATGCAGCCTGTGTGAGGCGACAAACGCAACCGCTACACGTACAATAACATCCGCAACAATACAAATTGCAACAACAACAACAACAGCCATTGCAACAACAAGCTTGCAACAATGGCAACAGCAACAACAACAACGACAACAACAGCAACAACAACACGCGACGGTGACAGCATCGGCGGCGATACAATCGACACGGCAGCCGTAGGATCAGCTTTTCCACGTCGCAGAATGTTCTATGAGCGATGATGTTGGAAAAGGGGCTCAAATGACCGGGCTTCTGCCCGGAATCTGCAGAATCGCCGCACATTCATCACACTGCAGTGAAAGGGCAGTGCCCGCTTGAAGCGGCCTCAAACATTCTCAGGCAGGCAACTACGAATGAGGCCTGCACAATCCTTCGATCACATGCGACTGACTGCGTGAGATATGCGACTCACTACTGTTGCTTCGGAAAGTTATTATCAATCGAGCAACATACTGCTGCTGCTGCTCGACATGAGGCTTGACTTCGTCTCGAGCCACAGCCGACGAGGGAAACAGTTTGGTGCAGTGAATATAGCGGCATTTTCGGCAGTTGGCAGCGCTTGTCACGCCCTCGTTCTGTCTCTGGTGACGACCTCTAGCCCCGTAAGGCATGCAGCCATTGTGCGAGCTTATGCAGCCATAGTACAGTACTATCACAGATGGAGCAATTCTACTGATAGTACAGCTATCAAAGACGGAATGCAATTCTACTGATATGGCATGAATCAACGGAGATTTTTAAAGAGGCCTCTGGGAATGTTTGCAGTTGTCAACCTGTTACAACACTTGAGGTACCACAAAATCTAATCTGAAAAGATCAACTCTTAAAAAGGCATTTATGAGCACCCGATACAGTCGCAGATCGGCCTATACAGGCCGGGGAACATGAGACGATTCGACAAAATGTCGTGTTCGCTTAATAATCGACAGTATTCCTGGTTTGGACTCGGTTCGCTCGGACCTGGGTTGTGCTTCAAGTACAAAGTACTTGCAGCGTATGAACGATTTACGTTTACATGAGGTTAGTAGACTCCGTTATCGAGAGAAATAAAGAACTCAGCGGCATATATGCTTCAGTGGAAAGCCACTGTGTCGTGTACCATGTATTGTAACGTCTACTTTTTGCTTTACTCACATGGTTCGGTTCAGCTAGCAACATCGTCTATATTGCCTATCTCGAACACTCACATATGCTGCCGTTTAATATATATATGTAGACGATGTTGCTAGCTGAACCGAACCATGTGAGTAAAGCAAGAAGTAGATGTTGTTTACCGGTTTGTTTTGCTCAGAAGCACAATTCATCAGCTACACATATGCTAAATTTTAAAAGACCGAAAAACGTGGTATTGTCGAGTTCGCGACGGACGTAAAGAGATCGAAGATGACCCCCATCACTTGACTTCAATCACAAAAGAAAACGTTGAACAAGTTTGTGATTATCAGGGAGACAGTTAAGGAATCGGAGGTATTTTATGGATCAGTGGTGACTAATGTTTTAGGCGTCAGAAGACTGGTAGCGAAGTGCGTTCCAAAAATGCTGGATTTGCAGCAAACTAGCGCCCGTTTAGAAATGTCCGAGAAATGAACCTTGGCAGCAGAAAACACTGGATTGCTTCATAGACTGATTACAAGAAACGAGTCATAGGTATATGGTTACGACTTAGAGACCAAAGCTCAATCCTCCGCGTGGTGTTTCCAAGAGGAGAACCGGTCGAAGAAATTCAGACAAAGCAGATTCCAACACTGAAGTTCCTTTGACTTCTTTTTTGACTACAAAGAAGTCGCCTTCTGTGAATTTTTGCTACCTAGTTCTCCGGCCAATAGGGAATACTACTAAGTTTACGAATATTGTGCAAACACGTCCGCCCCAAGAGACCTGAAGTGTGGCCAAATAACCGTTAGATCCTCCATTGCGACAACGCACCGGCGCACGCATCGTTACTTAATTCGAATTATTTGCTAAAAGTTTGATTTCTATATTTCCGCAATCTCTCTATTTGCCCGACCTGACTTTGTGCAACTTTTCCTGTGTACACAGATAAAAATTGTAGAGAAAATATCGAGACTATAAAGTTGATCAAGAACATTCGCAGGAACAACTCAACTCGATTCCGAAAGACGTGCTAACATTGCATCGATATTGGTAAAGAAGCACAAGTTCATTGCAGCAGTTCATGGGATGCTATTTTGAAGGGAACAAAAACACCTTGAAAGAATAAATAAAGAGCCTTTACAGATATGCATCAGCACTCCTCGATCCGCCCAGTATATATATTATATAGTATATATATAATATAATTTTATGGCTATGAGCCCAGTACAATGACATACCCCTCCCTGCCTGCAACTACCTTGTTAAGAGGCGATGGAATTTATCTTGACTAAGGTCGGGGCTGCTTTCCGGACTACCGCGACTGTATAAATATTGACAGGCTACTTACTACAAGGTAGCTTTACCAAGTGACGACTAAAACACCTAAGCAAAACGAAGCCAAGAAAACACCGGCATTGTGAAATCTGAGGACGAGGGGTACTGCCCTGGGGAGAGAGCGAGCCAGCGAGAGGGAAGGGGGGAGGGGGTACTGTCTTGCGTCGTAAGACCACCGATCTTGCCCGCTTCACCCCCTTGCAGATTGGACAGGTGTATGTTGTGTGCGGATAACAATACACACTTTTTGGATATTTCTCTCCTTCTCTCTCTCTTTCCCGATTGCATAGCCTCGCACCTATTCGAAGCTGGTTGGCTACAGTGGACCCCGTCATTCTAACAGCAATATATGGTGGTGGATCTGTGGTGATGTTTTGCTTGTTTGTTGGTTGCTGTCCTGCTTACAGCTTACTGCAGCTACAGTTGCGGCTTGATATCGAGATGCGAATAGCATTCTGAAGACCAATAACTTGTCTTGATAGACAGCCGCCGCCCAGGAATGTAATTGATTACGCTTTTATGCTTCTATGCACTTGGCCATGAACGTGAATATATATATATATATATATATATATATATATATATATATATATATATATATATATAGCACTTAAACGTTAACGACAGTGATGACGACACGATGCAGGAGAATGCCTGTCTTTACGAGAGACAACAATGCATCGATTGCGGCGCCCGATGCGATGTCAGCGCAGTCAGCCCGTCCGTATCAGAATTTGGTCAGCCCTGTGGCATTAGATCATCCTGATCGAGAATACGGAGACACACAGAGACGAAGTTGCAAATTCTTTCCCCGTTTGTATCGACTGGTCGTTTTCGGTGTACTTTTGTTGTCGCCCGAAACGAAGAACGACGATAACACCGTGCTGTGACTGACTGACTGACTACCCGAATTCGATGTAACTGACTCCAGTCAAACTTGATGCTCAAGATTCGATGTCACGTCGCCGCCATTCAGCTGCTAGATGAAGCTTAGCACTAGCTTACGGCGTAGACTATATCGTAGTTGCTGCGCCGGTCAACCCAATTTCAGTATTATTATTATTATTATTATTATTATTATTATTATTATTATTATTATTATTATTATTATTATTATTATTATCTGAGAACAAAAACAATCTTTTTAAAAAAAAGATTATTTTAATTCTAGCATCATCATATATTCGTGTGTGAATGTAGTTGTTGTCACAATGGTAGCATTCTATTGAACGTGTGTATTAGTACAAGTCAATGTACAATGTTGCCCCCCCCCCCCCTCTTCCCCCACCAGTACTATATGATGAGCTGACGTGACGTTATGCATACGTACGAGTAGGTGGCTGATCTAGATGAAGATACGTGACAATAGTACATTCATGTTAACGTGAATTCATGTTGCCCCTATCGTTGTTGTTGCTGTTGTTGTTGTTGGTGGTGGTGCTATTGTTGTTGGTGCTGCTGCTGTTGTTGTTGTTGTTGTTGCTGCTGTTGTTGTTGCTGCCGTTGCCATTCGACATCGACGTCAATGGTGGCCCGGCCGAGTGGTGGGCACGCAGCCCACATCGGCCGCTATGTGTGTGAGCAGCTAGTAGGTAGAACAGCAGCTCACCACCGTAAAGCGTCTGATTTCGTTTTATGGCCGATCGAACGACGTACGCTGCTGTACAGAGCAGCATACAGAGACTGACAATCGCTGATGCGTTTTCACGTCGTCGTCGGCGTCGTGTTAGCTGCGTGTTGGCCGGGCATCGATTGTATCGTCAACTGGCGAACTTTTTCCACGAAATCCACGGCAACCAACAACCCGCGCCGATAGATGGACGTTGCTCACTTAAGGTGATATGCCGCCTGCCCGTCCAATCGATATCAATCGATTTATTGATATATATATATATATATATATGCGTGTGTATACGTGCATGTATCTATATTTATCTCTCTGTCTGGGCAAAAGTGCTTTTCTGTACATGCTCTTGGTCCAGTCCGCTAGTTTCCCCTATAATTCGTACCTCTATGAATATGCGTGTGTGCATTTGTGTATACGTGTATATAAAAAAAAAAATATATATATATATATATATATATATATAATATATATATATATATATATATATATACATATATACATATATACATACATATGTGTGTCAATATGTCCGTCGATACGTGCACAGTACCCGCATAGCAGTCTGTCGTCTGGCGAAGTATTTACGTGTATATATATATATATATATATATATACATACACGCATATAGATTCACCCGCATACAGCGCATATCACGCGTCCACGTGCGTATACGCTGATTGGTATGATTCGCGCATCTGCGTGCTATTACAATATGCGATAGCAAAAACGAGCGTATTCTGTTAATGGCCAGTTGTGGCTGACAAGTCAGCCGAAACATATAGGAGAACGCACAAATATGATTCAAACAAAAAGATGACGAAACAGTCTTAAAGTGCGTCACAAAATGTTCGAAGGGCATCTTCGAGCGCTGTTTGTCCTACTAATCTTATTAATAACTATTGTCGCATCACCCTTGTTCTATCAAATATTTAGGGAAGGCTTGAAAACGAATGCTGAAAACTACTGGCCAGTTTTGCAATGCTTTATGCTGCGTCTTAAAAAAAATAGTTAACCATTTAGTTAAACGTAAATAATTTCTTAATTTTAAACCGCTTACTTGACCCGGTCAGCGCGGCTTCACCAAAAGCCGGTCCACGTGTTCACTGGTTTTGGAGATAACCCAGGACTGGACTACGTTCATAAATTCTCGAAGAACATGCCTCTGCATTTGTTTTGACTAAAATAGGTCATTCGACAGAGTAGGTCACCCTCTTTTGTCCTGCAAGTTGGAACTTCTAGGTATCCACATCCATGCACTGCAATAGGTGAGGGTACTATAAGGCAACCGTCACTCTCAATCAAGTAAATCATAAATCAAATTCAAATCAAATCAAAATCAAATGCACCTTTATTTAGTCAAAGGGGGGACAATATTTACATTTTAGAAACCGTTACCTAGATACATACAATAGTCAGTTTACTTGTGTGGCGACATTTGCACTGTTAGTGCTGTAAGTTCTCATTGCCCTCGCCATCCGCCACGAAAACATGTTATTTACACGATCTGTCTTGGCAATTTGTTTCGACGAGATGGTGTTACCGCTTCTAAGATTGTTCAACCGAATGCTAAAATAATTTGACTTATTTGATGAGTTTATAATACGATTGAACATGCGATAATCCGCTCTGGACTGAAGTTCCCGAATAGGGCTTATCACAATAGAATTTCGGGCAACGTTACACCTTAACGAGACACGACGAAGGAATCTCCTCTGTACACTTTCCATTGCTTCAATGTGTTTATCTAAGTAAGGCCGCCAAACCTCACAGCAATAGAGAAACTTAGGTACAACCAAACTATTATAAAGCCTCATGTAAAAATTGTAATCATTAATTATGAAACAACGAAATATGGTATTAGATATAAGATTAGCTGATCGGATGACTTGTGTAATATGGGTGCTAAAATCCAGTTGCGGTGTCACCGCAACCCCTAGGTCCCTAATACAATTTAAAATAGGGATAGCCTCCCCATGTAGCGTGTAGTTATGGGCTTCTTTTAAACACAATACAGCACATTTTGGCACTGATATAAGCATTTCATTATCCACACACCACTTAGAAACCGCTTCAATCGTACTCTGTAGTACTTGCCTTTCGCTAGCGGTGTTGGAAGGTCCGTATAGTTTCAAATCATCAGCATAAAGCTTATAAGTTATCGACTCAGGTATAACGTTTCTAAGATCTAAAACAAATGTGCAAAATAAAAGTGGCCCGAGGCTTGATCCCTGAGGAACACCTGAGGGGCACGTGCCCGACTCACTAAAGCTATTGTTTACGCGAACGCAGAACTCTCTACGGGTAAGATAACTAGCAATCCATGATATAGAGCGAGTATCTACATCCAAGTACCTAAGCTTTTGTACAAGTTTTACATGGTTTACTCTATCAAATGCCTTCGAGAAATCAAAATATATACAGTCAAAGGCCAGCCTATTGTTTATCATAACAGCCCAATCTTGAGTCATTTCGACGAGTTGAGTTGCCGTGGATTTGCCTTTAGTAAAACCATGTTGATTCTCATCCAGCAAGCATTTAGATTGAAAAAAATTAAAAATGTGGTCCACTAGCAGTTTTTCAAAGATGATACATGCGATAGATGATTGAGCTACAGGTCTGTAATTATCTACATTTGACCTTAGACCCTTCTTATGCACAGGGGTTACGACTGATTGCCGAAAATGTTTTGGCACAATGCCATCCTCATAAGACCTACTGAATATCAAGAAAAGGGGTTCAGTTATCGCAGACGCTACATTTTTATAAAATATGGGTGGGATTAAATCAGGAGTAAAGCTGCATTTTGTGGGTAGTTGTTTGATTTTAGAAAGAATATTATATTCTGATATTTCCAAGTATGGACAACTATCTTTCGAGACCACGTCGTTGGAAACACCTTCGGGAACTGAACTCCCTTGGGCAACATAAACCGACAAGAAGAAGTCCTTAAATGCATTTGCTTTAGAAGCGTCGTCTACGAGGACCGTCTGATCTATATTTAAAGCCGCAATGTTTTCTTTTCCTTTTAATCGCTTATTTGCATATCTAAAAAACGACTTTGTGTTTTTAAAATCAAGACTGGCTTCTTCCATTATACGAAGTCTTCTAGTCGCCTTCCTTAACTTTTTTTCATACTGCACATTTGGCTCCTGGTCAATCAACCGTTCTAGATTGGTGACATATTTACGTAAATTTGCATTATTTTTTGACTTGCCATTTCGTTTAGGTACAAACTCTTCAATTAGTGAATGTATCTGGTATACAAAGCTATCATACATCGAGTCAACGGTATCGCAATTTAAAAACAAGTTCCTCCAGTTTATACAAGCAAGCCTACAGCGGATTATTTCATAGTCCCCCTTCCAGAAATTATAACCTCCCTCGTCTACCGTAGGATAATTAGCATCAAATAAAATAGAAAACGAAATGGCATTGTAGTCGGATGGAATTGGCGACTGAAATACTCGTATATCTTCAATGATGGACGGGTCTGAGGTTAAAACTAAATCAATAATAGAGCCCAGATTGTCGTCGTCATCGTCGGAGATACCTAAGATTCTTTCATCAGTGACAATACAACTATTAGTAACACTAGTAGCTAATTGGCTAACACTACTAAGGTTACCATTACTATCAATGTGACTAGTTGCATGACTGTCATTACTATATCTATTACCATTACTATTGGTGTGACTGGATAGTTTACTGAAATTATTATTTATGTTAGTGTCATTACATTGAGTAGCGAAGTGATTCTTGGCATTACCTACAGTGGCGAATGTGTTATCTATTTCATCATTGGAACTGGCCTGCGCAGCCTCAGCACCATGGCAATACAGTCGAGGGCGAGTGACCTCGTCTATTTGTTGGTGTAAGCCGTTAGTGATGCAGGCATTAACAAAGGTGGACTCCATGGTTTGCGAATCTAAAAGCGTAATATCCTTCCAGTGTATTTTTGGAAGGTTGAAATCTCCAGAAATTAAAATTGGACTGGTTGTATCACAAATTAAGTCAAATGAATCACATACAGTTTTCATGCGTTTCTTGCGTTCAGCAAGGGTGCCGGCGTTTGTTGCATAATAACAGGCAACCCTGATGGAACTATGTTTGGAATATACGTCTAACGCGACAGCTTCGATGCCACTCTCTAGTCTTAGTTCACAAACTTTCATCGTGTTTTGAATTAATATACAAACCCCCCCTCCTCGGGAGCCACGATCACATCGAAATACTGAGTACCTATCATCACACGACAGTTCTCTATCGGTTACGTGCTTGCCACCTACACCTAACCAGGTTTCGGTTATAAACACTATATTAATATCATTTAAGGCAGTATATGAACTGAGCAATTGTGTACGATCATCTTTACCTATCGAACGTGCATTAAAATATAAACATTTTATCGCGTTTTTATCCGCAGGGGTAAGTGATGCCAACTGTTCGGCGGAGACTTTGGGGTGGTAATTTAATCTAGATTGTTTTAAAACAGCAGGTAGTCTGGGAAGAGGCTGGGAAGTGGAGGTACTGGTGGCAGAGGTGGAGGCGGTATGTGGAGCCGGGGGGGCCAGATGGCTGGGAGAACCGGCGGTGGAAGAAGGGGTGGAGGACGGTGTTGAAAAGGAGCGATCCCGGTTTGGTAGTTAAAGTTGTTTATACTACTGCCGGCAACAGAGGAGGAAAATGCCCGGGAGGAATGGTCAGCTGGTTGACGCCGAGTTGCATTGAACTTAATGTTAATTCCCGCAATATTAGGTTTCACTCCCAGGAAACTGGCGGCTTCACGGGCGATAGGCCTGGCCGCCTGCCTTGCTCCACGGCGGTTGAAATGAACTTCATCGGTGTCCATAGACCGGGCACAGCGCTGGATATACGAGAAGTCACGATAAAGCACGGCCGAATCCTTAAATTTAGCCCACATTTTACCGTTAACAACTTCGCAATCCGCGCGGCGGTCTTTGCCTGGACCGCCTGTTACTACCGGGATAGAACAGACGGTCAGCCTGACGTTGTTGGCTTCGCAGAACTTCACCAGGTCATTCAGCTGATGCTCCATCCGCCTCCACACCTCGACAATATCCTCACTGGCTGGGCTCTTCAAGATATCATTCAACCCGGCGTGCAGCATGACGAGCTGGTCCGTCGGCTGTGTGTTATATATGGCAATATGGCGACGCACGTTTGCGATAACCTTGCTTAACGTGGCGCCGCCTTGCCCCGAGATAATACAGCGCACGTCGCCACCCATCATGTCAAGCACGTTGGTCGCAAGACGGGAGATGTTGGAGTCACCGGCCAGAAGAACGGACTTAACGGGTGATGAGTGGAAGGACGACTCTCGGGTAGGCTGAGAGTCGACTGCAGTGCCATCGATGCCAGCCTGCACGAAGATGTCTGTTCATAAAGGTCACCAGGTATGCATAGTCGGCCATATCCCAAATCAGGTGTGCCTCAAGGGTCATGTTTGTCCCCCCTTCTGTATACGATTTTTTTCGGACATAAAGAAGTACCTGCTACCTAACGTCAAAAGCTTGAATATGTAGATGACTTGAAATTTCACTACCCCGTTTGCTCAAATGACTCTTATGCTTGTTCTGCAGTCGGCTAGTACGACTAAAGTATGTAAACGTACTTCCTTAACCTATGGAACACCTTATAGGGCGCATCGGTCCCGAAGAGAAGCAAGGTGGGCTGGCACTAACATTTCAGCCTAGGAGAAATGGGACAGAGAAGCCCGAAAGTTCGCTGAGCAGAGCGCGCTATCTAAATGCAAGGGAGATAAACTACTATCAAGAAAACAAAATGTCAATACCAGCAACAGAGAAAAGTCGCATTTCTACGATGCAGCAGTTATGGCCATGTTCGAAACATTCAAACGATTTCTATAAATTTACCTAGTTGGCAGTTTATAACGCGGCGGCACCCCCCTGATGGGTGTGCGAGAATAGATTGCGCGCAGCACAAAAACAAGGTGTTAATACCTCTGCATGTCTGGATGGGGCACACCATATTCCTTATGAATATCAAACGTTTGCTATACTCAATCTGTCTCTCGTTCGCTCTGCCTTTTATCGCGTCTTCCTTTTTCATATTTTACTCACTGAGTCTGTAGATAGCAAGACGCTGTTCAATACCTCGTTCTCCAAAAATCAGTAACGAAGGTTGCGCAAGCGCATTGTCATGATGGAGGATCCAAGAGTTGTCCTTCCCCCAGAGTTCAGGCTTCTTGCGTCAGACGTTCTTGCGCAATCCTCTTTAAATTCACGTTCAGGCCACTAGTATTCCTTAGTGGCCGTAGAACCAGGTGGCAAACATTCATGGAAGATAAGTCTATTGTAATCGAAAACAACAGTCAAAGGAACATTGGTGTTGGATCTGCTCTTTCTAAGTGTCTCCGGTAATCCCGTTCTGAAGCAATTCAGGGTCTACTGGTGCCGCCTGATAGTTCAATTTGAGCCAATATCCGATACGCGTTTATTTGCTAATGGTCCAATACTTTTGGAACGAACTTCGCTACCAGTCTTTTCTTGCATAAAATATCGGTCAAGTCTGTTTCAGCTGATCAATAAGATATCTTTGATTCCTCAGCTATTTCCTCGATAGCAATTCGATGAGTGTCGAGTACGACATCAGGAACGTTTTCAACGTTTTCTTCTGACGAATGCCTTTCTTCCTTTCGCATCCGTCGCGAAACTGACGGTGCCAAGTTTACCCGGTGTTTCGGGACACTGCTCGACCATCATAAATAGTTCGTAACATTTCCATGCGTTTTTCATTTTCAGTTCCTTAAAAATTGCCAAACCTCGTGTTTTTTATTTCTTTAAACTAAACTTAAAAAATAAGCGCCGTCTCTTATTGGCGATTATGTGATTATGTAGCTAATGAATGGCCTTTTAAAGCAAAACAAACCGTAAGATCTTAGTGACTCAAGTTTTAAAATTTAAATTAGAATATATATATATATGTGCTTACCATAAATATATATATATATATATATTCAAACTGGGGTGGCTTTCCTGATGACCAATTAGCACTTCATTTAAAACTGAGAGGTGTCATGGTAGTTTTGAACAACCAAATAGTTTCCGCATCCTCGATTCTTTGCTTTTATAAGCGGTTACACATGTGGTTGTCATTGTTGTAAAGAAAACAACGCCTTGATTTGCATACTGAACGGCGGGAGGAGGCTGGAATAAAGGAAAGCCTGCGAAGCCGCCGTGATGTGCGATTCTCCACATATCCTTCCGATTTATATATATATATATATATAATATTTGGCCGGGTGGCTTGGTGGCATATTACGTTGCGTTTGGGACGTCTCATGTTTAAATCCAAAACCGGTCACTCTCAGATTGGTTTTCATGGCTGCCGATCTAGATAAGGTGATTGCCGAAATGGACAATAATCAGCGATGACCGCAAAATAAAAAGTAGGAAGCATAGATAGCAAGATACCGTATTTACCATCAGCCCTATGATATATATATATATATATATATATATATATATATATATATATAAAGAGAGACAGAAATTTCGCTAAGAGCTCCGTTGGTGGCCACAGTGCGGCAAACGACTCAAGTCTGTCTGCATCGCCTCTTGTGTTTTGCGTAAACGCGTGATGCGTCTGATGAGCCTACGCTGACTACCTGCTAATATGCCACCTGCCAATAGCAGTAGCCAATTCCGCTAAAGTTATGTTTGGTCGCAGGCGTCGTCATTGCGGACTACGATATCGACAACAAAAAGGAATAACGCTGTCAACAAAATCGACAACAACAGCAGCAAAACAACAACGACAACAGTAGCAGCAAAAACAACAACAACAACGACGACTACAGCAACGACGACAACAAAAACAACATCAGCAACAACAACAACAACAAAAGCGATAGCAGCATCGACAACATCGAGATTGACCAGTCGAACAGACTGGCGCAGTGCGCGTTCTTGACGCGATTATCTGCGATTATCTATTTCTGTACGCTACTCGCATACAGTGCGCGCATCGATTCCGGCGTATATACAAACGTACGCGTACCATTGGTATGCACGCAGATACACACAGATACTAGCAGCCAGCCGCCAAAAGTCGGCTAATACAACAATGAAGTAAAAACAACAACAACAACAACAACAACAACAACGACAACGACAACAACAACAACAAATCCCAGATGACAGTCGCCAACAACCAAATAGGCAAACCGCTCACAGACGGCAAAACAATGTTAAGCAACTAGAGCAGCAGCAGCAGCAACACAAAAACGATGTATGGATCACAGCGGATGTACGAGTAGTCATACCTCCACGGTGCGAACCAACCGCCGCAGCCACAGCCACCACCACGGACAGCTAAATATCCTCCTATAGGCACAATAGTAGTGCTTTCCTCATGTGTTGTTGTTGTTGTAGTGGTGGTTGTTGTTGTTGTTGTTGTTTCTATTTCCTCTCTGTGTTGTTTGTGCTGATAATGTTATCACCGTTCACCACTGTAGCAACAGTGACGATTGTATATATATATATATATATATATATATATATATTACATGTTTGTATCCATACGTTTGTTTCTACCAGCCTGTATATCTACAACTCAGTCAGTAGACACCAATATAACCAATGCGCGCCGGACGCGCGCTTGATATACATACTATGTACACGCTTTCGGCGGACAACGTGGCGAATTCTTCGCGTAGAGCAGTCACGTTTGCACCTCGCACACATTAATCAATTAGCATGTCTATGTTTTGGTTCGAATAGGAAAACGCACAATTTATACATATTGTTGTGCGTACAGCGATCTGGGTTGTAGCCCAAGCCAGCGTGGGACTCACCAACATGACAGCTTTAATTTTGCATGTCGCAATACTTGGCCGTGTCAATATTAATATAGTAGAGATATTATCATGTACTTAATTCACTCAAACAGAGTATATACAGCAATTTTTTAAACATGGGGGTGTTGTATGTTAATGTACCATCTCTTTTTATTGAGACATCTGTGCTCCACGTTTTTTTGCGATCATGATCGATTATTAATACACTCCGGCATTCACCTTGTTTAAATTGGGAGCCATGAAAACCAATTTAGGAGTGGCCGGTCTGAGTCTCGAACTTGGACCTCCCGAATGCAAGGCAAAGGCTTTTGCCACTAAGCCATCTTTTTGCTCGGTTTGCTTGGTATATTTTACCATCCCAACGAGAGATAGGGCAGAACCTTCTCTAAAAACTTGACTAACAATTCCTCTTAATTAATAATAATAATAATAATATTGTCATCTCTAATCGTATAAACGAAGATCTGCACTATTGTGAATAAACCAAAATCGTTTTCCTTATTGTAAATAAAAATAAATAGAGCGAAAATAATAGTAAAAGTACAGGCAAGCACACTTCGGCTGCTTCTTAGCGGATAAATAAAGTAATAACCCGCTCTTTTACGCTACAAGCGTTTCGCCTATTTTGGACATTTGAAATGCATGCGCTTATTAGTGCTAGACCTAGAGTAATAGAGGCTAGCTAGTTTGTTGTTGCTAAGATAATATCAACAAACTCTCCTTATCTTTTCGAACGGTAAAACAAATAGTCGTGATCAGGATGGTCTTCATCGTTAAACGGCAAAGACGTCACCGTCATGAGATGTGACTTGTAATCAAGAGCAAGCAATTGTGGGAAACGATACAGCAAAGTTGCAGCATACGAATCATGCTACTGGATGCAACAGTAACGATGCACCGCTTCGTAGCCGCAACGGCCTTCACAATTTAACGCTACACACGAACTAGCGTACATCATAAGTACCTAGAAAAAGAAAAATAACTTGTAGAATTATGGAAATGCAGATTCGTGTCCTATGCATGTACGATATCGTTGCTTCTTAAGCGACATCTATTCAGTATACATGAAGGTGGATTTACACCGCTTGGTGGAACACACAAGAGTTCTTGGTCCGTTGCTGCAGCGCTGCAGCTTGGTGGATGGAACGGATTACATGTGAGTACGTAAATATGAATGTCAGAGTAGCGATTAGTTTGCCGTGGCCGACCTCATATCTCCTCTTATCATTGAGTTAGTGGTGTGGGGGGTACCTACGAGGATAGGCGTGCACGGGCGATGGATGTAGGAGATCTACGGTCGATCCGGTAAGGCCGATACCGTTATACGCTGCCGCTGTGGCAGCGGGGTTCTTCAGGTGGTAGGCCATCGTACCGACTCCGGAACCTATCGACGTAGGACAGCCCGTGCCTGAAAGCGCATCACAGACCACAGGAAGCATGACCCGATTGTTATTAAAGCAATACCCGGCAGGGCACCAGGGCACCTTCAGGGCAATAATAAAGTAACGATGATGGCGCAGCATTGCTCTGTCGGCTTGCGCCTGACCATGAGTGAAACAACGAGCATCTGCGAGCATGCGAAGTAACGATGCAGCTCAACTGCTAACAAAAACCGAAAAAGGTGCTTTTGCTACCGAGACCTAAGCGGCGACTCTTGACTGTGACTTGACAGCAACTTTGAGACTTTCGCCAGGTGAGTAAAAACGGTGCTTATCATCTAGTTAGATCTAAGAAAACTGCCTGCAGTATCAACGATCTCTAAATCTACGAAAACTCGCTTGTCGACGGTAGGTAGTCATTTAGGATATCCTGTCGAACGGCCGGTTAATTAAAATAATAAATTAATGTCCGATTTGACAGCAAGCACGCTATATATTGATAGTGCATACATAGTATTCCCATTACTGCTGGTAGGATTTGCTAGAATTCGGTATTCATAACATCTAGGCCGTTCAGGCTTCTCTAGTACGGTATAAAAACTGCCGATTTATATTTTATTCAAAGTAGGAAATAACTTGAGATTTGCATCAGTATCTTTATTTTTAGCCTAATGGCGATGACGATTTCGCTTCTTTTAACAAACCGCAATTTTAGTAACGTAAGTCACACACAGCAATGCTCATATCAATGCTGAGCGGAAATAATTCCAGTCAATAAGCAATAATTTCTGGCGTCTTAACTAAGAGCTGAAAGCATATATGCCGCCGGTAGAAAAAAAGGAGACCTCAGAGTAGGAAGCCGTAGGCAGACATAACTACTATTACCATTAGTATATTGAAGTTGAACCCACTCTGTCGAGGTTCCAGTTCTTTCGTCCTCTATCTTTCTGCTTTTGCACGCAACTTTGGAAGAAGCCGACAGTGGCTCGGCCATAAAAGCCTAAGGGCGTTCCGTGTTTCTCTGTTTCTTCACAATTACACTTTCGTTTTACGAAACGTCATGGCTGGCAGAACAGGCTAGCGAAAAATCCTCGTTAAGAGTAGTGAGGCTAGAATAACATACGTTCTTTCTGTAGTGAGACTAGAACGTACCTTCTTTCAGTAGTGAGACGCCCTGCTGAATGCTGTGCCCACCGAGATGACTCTCGTCACCACCGCCGCAGTTGCTGTTGCTTGTTGTTGTTGTTGTCGTTGGTGGTGGTGGTGGTGTTATGATTGTTGTTATGATAGTTATTGTTGCTGTTCTTGGCCGACAGCGGCAGGAGGTGTGCGAGTGGAGAGCCCGAGTGTCCAGGGCCACTTGCAGATAGGGGGGCCGGCGGCGGCGAACGAGTCCGCGACCGGCCGATAGACGGGGGCGAGGGTGTCGCCGCCCCTGTAGGCGACGCCGCGTCGAGCAGCCCAGACTTCGCCAAGCCGCCACCACCACCGGCGCCACACGCGCTGCTCGCCAACGTCGCCACGCCGCGTTTCGATCAGAAGTAGCGCGTGCTCTACGTTGTCAAAGTAGCTCCTCTCGAACACCTCCTCCTGCAAGGGTCCAGGCGGCGCACCCCCAACTCAACGCAACGCCTCCTCGGCGGTCAAGGTAAGGCCCCTCGTACGTAGTCCTTCTCCCCTAGTATTCAACCTTCTCTGGGAGTTTGCCGTTGCGCTGCAACTGCTGCTGCCGTCGCTGCCCCGCGAAGGTACAAGGTTCGAGGTATGTTTCTTGGCACGATGTTTCAGTCCGGGGCTTTCCTGCAAAAATGAGCGCGAAAATGTTCGATTAGCATTCATCCATAGCAATCCATAGTGACTTGCTGGAGCAAGCCACAGTCACAACGCCAGGGTCCCTTCTCAGCACGATAATTTCTGAATACTATACTTGTACGAAGTCGACTTCTTATGGGCATAATGGCCTGTGTGTGCTTTTTACTGCAATGGCTATGCTATTTTAAAACGTCCTCGAGGTACTATTTTAGAGCTACGTACCTTATTTGTTTTTATTAAATATTGTGATTATCCCTACAAATGCAGTATGAGGTATATGTAGAGTACATTAGGATTTACGGAAAAGTGGAGCGCCCGAGAAACGTACTTCTCTTCAAGACACGCTTAATTATTTTTCACAGTGGGCAAAAAGTGTTGACTTCCCATTTTGGACATAATAATCCAGCCTAAGGCTTACAACATTGACGCCCATGTAGTGCAGTATGTAATCATCATAACGGAGTATGGTATTAGTAAAGTGGTCAACCTCAGGTACTACGAGCACATTGCCGATGTAATTTTGCAAGTATCTTAAGAAGGTAGCATTAGGTTTTATTTAAAAAAAACCAATACTTTAAATGAGACGTTTAACTCTTTGCCTTATCGATTTTACCTGTACTTTAATATATATATATATATATATATATATATATATATATATCGTTTGGAGATAGGTCAAAAGAATTTCAGCAATTTACAACAGATTGCTACAGATGTATGCAGGCGGACGTTATCAGGATGGAATACAACTCATCTACGATTGCACAGTTCAGCACGCGTTTCGACAATGACTTCGTTAATTGTTTTAAGAATGCTGGGAGTACTTGTCACTGTTTTTTGGGTCTGCAAATGTTCATAGGTGCACCACGCTTCTCCCATCCTATGATCTTCTAAGCCTGCTTTTGCAACGGAGCTAGACTTGGTGACCTCATTAGGCGAGTTAAGCTATTGTAGATGATCAAATCGCTGAATAAATTCAAGCACACCACTTGACAGAACTTTTGGGTTGACTTATTTGGCAATATATGTATGTCCACGTTGACTATATACGTATGTACATCTACGACTGAGTAGTAAATACAAATAAATAATATTTTTCTCGTGCTCTTACTGTTTTACTTATATAACAATTTTCATTACGGAGTAATGTCACTGTCGTTAACTGTCCATTGGGCTGCTGCTAGTCCTACGTTATCTGTCCTTATATCGGCGAGGGTACTGGAGTTCTATCAGAAGCCTCTAACGAAAAGACACCCCGGATGTTCAATTCAATTCAAATGCACCTTTATTTTGTCAAAGGAGGAACAATATTTACATTTTTCAAACCGTTACCTAGATACATACAATAGTCAGTTTACTTGTGTGGCGACATTTGCACTGTTAGCGTTTCAAGTTCTCAGTGCCCTCGCCATCTGCCAAGAAAACATGTTATTTACACGATCTGTCTTGGCAATTTGTTTCGACGAGATGGTGTTGCCGCTTCTAATATTGTTCAACCGATTGCTAAAATAGTTTGACTCATTTGATGAGTTTATGATACGATTGAACATGCGATAATCCGCTCTGAACTGAAGTTCCCGAATAGGGCTTATCACAATAGAATTTCGGGCAATGCTACACCTTAACGAGACACTGACGAAGGAATCTCCTCTGTACACTTTCCATTGCTTCAATGTGTTTATCTAAATAAGGCCGCCAAACCTCACAGCAATAGATAAACGTAGGTGCAACCAAACTATTATAAAGCCTCAGTGTAAAAATTGTAATCATTAATTATAAAACAACGAAATATGGTATTAGATATAAGATTAGCTGATCGGATGACTTGTGTAATATGAGTGCTAAAATCCAGTTGCGGTGTCACCGCAACCCCTAGGTCCCTAATACTATTTAAAATAGGGATAGCCTCCCCATGTAGCATGTAGTTATGGGCTTCTTTTAAACACAATACAGCACATTTCTGCACTGATATAAGCATTTCATTATCCACACACCACTTAGAAACCGCCTCAATTGTACTCTGTAGTACTTGCCTTTCGCTAGCGGTGTTGGAAGGTCCGTATAGTTTCAAATCGTCAGCATAAAGCTTATAAGTTATCGCCATCAGGAATAACGTTTTTAAGATCTAAAACAAATGTGCAAAATAAAAGTGGCCCGAGGCTTGATCCCTGAGGAACGCCTGAGGGACTCGTGCCCGACTCACTAAAGCTATTGTTTACGCGAACGCAGAACTCTCTACGGGTAAGATAACTAGCAATCCTATGATATAGAGCGATTGTCTACATCCAAGTACATAAGCTTTTGTACCAGTTTCACATGGTTTACTCAGTCAACCGCCGATAGGCCGATAAAGAAGGATTTTTTATCACCATATCCAGTCATTCAGGAACTCATTCGTGTGATTCCTGCGATTCCGGGGATTTCGAAGGTCAGAAACCGCATTATATATAACGAGGTTCCAGCTCCCTTTGCGTTACCAGCTTGCCGTTGTTTAATGGATTGCCTATAGATAGATCCTGGGTGTGGGAGGGTGCAGCTGTGACTCATACGGTACAATATACACAATCGTCATCACATTTATTTCACTTCTATTGAGTACGCATTTAACATTGACCTTATACAATTGTCAGCTGCTCTTGGCAAGCCATTCGAGAAAGGCAGTGCAGTGACCTCTTCGCAAGAGTCAGGCAGGCAGGCGCATGATACTCCGCACACGCCTAAGAGCACAGTCGACAGACGCACTCCGTGCACTCCTCGTGGGAGTTCGTATTCGAACAGACCAGGTAATGATACCCATGAACTATGTATGTAGTATAGACGTGGCGATTGTGTTATGCAAAACCAGATCAGAGGTGAGAGGCACTGAAAATATCTATGTCTCCCGCCTCTCGTCGAACTTGTGCAACTTTATTTTCCCATTCCAATTTTAAGCTTACGAATTGTACTGTACGTGGCGTCTTCAACCTCAATCGAATAACCTCAACAACAGGTGCATAGTCTGACATTATGTACACGAAGCGACTCCTTACCCGCATCTACAAGCAAAGTACTCGCTTCATGTACATTGTAAAACACTTTTCAAGCAAACCAAAGTTTGCATGAGTGAGATGTCCCCATACTCTGTCAGGACCTTACATCAACCATGAAACAATCCTAAGGTGAGGTAATGCCACTGCCCTCAGGAGGTATAGTCGCCGGACGTCGCTCACCTCTCCATAAAGAATGACTAGGGCTATGCACATTGTCTCGACAATGTGCGCAGTGAAGGTCGTCCCAGTATGATGAAGCAAAGACCCCAGATACCGTTGACGTAGCACATCTGTGGCTGCCAATTGATCCCCTCCTGTAAATTTCACGGCCTTTGTATTCGTGGCATCTATTTTCAACGTTTTTTGAGAAAACGAGCACCTGTGCCTGAGAAGTGACACGCTTAATGGCACCCAAGTCGTGATGAGCGACTACTATGTCATCTGCACACGTCACAACTTGGGCCTTCTGGACCTCCTGTTAAATGTTGCCGACAAAAGCGGTAAGCAGAATAGTGAAGGAGACGCAGCTCAAGTCCCTTTGCGGGGCTCCCATAAATTACTTTACTCGCAACAAACCCTGCTCACCCTGTTCTAGTAAGGTGTCCGCATCAAAGAAGCTCGAAGTTACGCTCTAGGAGGTCTCTAGGTGTTTTGTCGAAGGCTTTAACGCAGTGTATAAAGACTGCGTACAAATGCCCTCTGTGTTTGCGACAACTCGTACTATCTCTGACTGAGGCATGAATTGCATTACGCAATCCGTTTTATAACCGATTTGCGGAAGATCTTTTTCAGCGTCTTCTCATACGCTATACCGCGGTATAAATTTGGGTCTTGTCTATCATCGCCATGTTTGTCCCTAAGTAACAGGTAGAGTCTGGCGATGAGTCAGGCTCCTAGCGTTTGCGCCTTTTTCATGATCTTTTACGGTTATGTGCCAGAAGAGTATACAGCCGGCTTGCTACGATATCAGGGAAATGTTATCAGATTCCAACTCCGAACCGTCTGAAACTGTTCGATATCAGATAAATTGTAGGCTCCACGCTTAGCGCTACTGAGCTTGAATTCCGAAAATTTTCCGGTGTCGTCGCCAAGATGCTTAAATTTCGATTTTCCATTACGTCTATAAATTGGCTAGTGGTCGCACAGCAAAATTATGGCCCACCTGGGTCGCTTGAAAGAAAGCTCGATTGACAACAGGAACCAAACTGGCAAAACCCCGGTAGATGACAGCCGTACAAGCTTCTAGACGCTGCGGCCTTATATATATATATATATATATATATATATATATATATATGTATATACATACTGCTGAATGTGTGCCCGAACTACTATATTCGTAACAAAATTCGATTATTCTGGTATCCAGCATCCTGAACAGCAGTTTATTTTCGAGCCGTGAGAATCAAACGGGTCCACACGGCACATCGACAAACAGACGCAAAAACTACTCAAACAAACCGCTCAAACTTGTACGTAACCTACCATATATTTGATACGCACAACAAGCTCGTAGTAAAAACGACAGCGATAATCAAATGACACAAAGCCTGAAGCAGCAACCACGCGAAGACCCCAATCGCACGGCTACAGACGCAGACCCCGCAATCGCGTAACAGAATCGCGCAACAGCAACAACAACAAACCGTTCCAGCCATTTAGTGGTATTCAACATTGACGACGCTGTTGACTTCGGAGCACCTGGGCCTTGTATTGCAACGTTGTATTGTATAAACTTGTCGACCTTCGCGTACAACCAGTACGTTTGCATACACCTGAACGCTAACACAGCGCGGGCGATAAAAATTTGACGAACGCACATGGTGGCGATAACTCAGTCGACTTAATACAGTATAATAAATAACTTTCGCGCATGTTCTGCATTGACATGTGTCCATGTGCCACCAGTGCGATATGCTTGCCAAAAGTGCCGCGCGCTTGACCTTTGTGCGCTGCATGTCTGTGCGTTCGTTACTCCTCCAACTGCTATTTCCTAGGTGACATGTGGCGACACCACGGTTTAGATCAACAACGTGCTGTATCCATGTACGCATTGGCTAACCAACTGGTCTATTAAACGGATAGTTTGCTAGCGGCCGCTATTTTTGTTGTTGTTGTTGTTGCTTTATCAGCACGTTCAAAGTTTCTTACAAAAAAGTTAATATGCTTATCAGACTTCATGTACGGAGTCAAAGAAGGCAAGTAGACTAAGCTCAAGATTGGCTTTTGGACTCATTGGATTGGATTCGATACACATGTGTAAACGGCTAATAATAGCAAAAACATACTTTTATAAAGAATCACCAGTTTACGCTACAAGCAAGCCTTCGGCGTCTTCCCATGATGTGTCTTGTCGGAGTCGAGTCCGCGACGGCTTACAAAATCAGAGTCGCAAGCCATCTTACTACAACGTTCCTCCGATACTCTGCTTGCTAACCTTGCTTAGTCTGTTTGTAAAAATAAACGGCAAGCCTTCGTCACAATTAGAAGCTCATAGGCTCACCTTTATATTGTTATGCAAGTGAAAAGTTTATTACTCATTTGCAAAAATAAAAATGTTTACAAGATTTTTACAACAACTTTTGTTATTCATTATATATACGTGCTATATCTGGATCGACTTCACAATAAAAAAACGTACCTGACTATTACTTCCTCTACTATTGAGAAATCTTATCATCGTACGGGTACGGTTGAAAACGTCCCAATGATAACAATGCAAGACAAATTGTCTTGCTTTTGTCGCGTCACTGATCAGCCAATTCATGTTGACAGATACGTTCGAAATCGGGGTTACAAGACAAAAAAAAATCGAAGGTCATTTATGTATATGTATATATATATATATATATATATATAGACAAACTTAAAGCACTAAAAGCCCAGAGCATGTTTACTGTAAGTGCTGCACAAATGTAATTGTCGATTGTCAATATTGTGCTGTATTTCACTGACTGATTCACTTTAACATTTACTTTGTCTAGACTGTAGACTATACAAACCACTTTTAGACTGGCCAGCCTTAGATTTGAGTCCACGATCTCTAGAATGTAAAGCAACGGTTTTGTCGCTATACCATCTTGGGTTCTTAGAGGGAAGCACCAGGCTAGAGTAATTTAATTCTAGCTGTTTTATGTTCCACATATACTGAAGCGTTTCCGTAAACGCATTTATATATGATTGTTTCAAATACCAACTTGAATGCAAGCATCATAGGAACAATGCAGATGCTTTTCTGTTCAATAGCGATCAACTATTACACGTGTACGGTGTTAGAGTATTGAGACTTTTAAAATTCAATGAAGGGGCGCTTAGCGAGAGTAGCAGAGTCGCAGTGCCGCACAACAAAAACGCGTGTGTATATATATATATATATAGAGAGAGAGAGAGAGAGATAGAGAGAGACGATGCGGCAACCTGTTGGAAACAAACGTGCTGGAAAACACGGCCCATATAATGTCGAGATTCACGTGTTTCGCAGTTGTGACGTAAAACAGCACTTCTGCAAGGGTACGAGGCAATACATCTTGCATAAAGAGGGCTAATACGAAATAAGTCACCGTCTGAGTCCTAGCGCTGCTAACCTTCAATAACTACACTCACATTTTGGAGTCTAATGGGAGCGTTTTTTTATATTTAGAGTGCGTACGGTAAACGCATACTAATAGGCGTTTTAATCCTTTGTCAAGTACAAAGTATGTCTGCTACTCAGTGGATTTAGGTCAGTGTTCGAATATGATGCTTCCTAAGAATGCTTTGTAGATAAATAATTCTTTGCGATTTCAAAGATTACAAGTATGCCTGGCGTATTTCTCTCGCTTAACGTCTTTGTTTAGTTTAGACAGATCTAATGAGATGCAATTAACCAGATTTCAACGATACATATATAGGTTACTCATATCCACATAGGAAATAACAAGTTCTTACAAGCCCGTCTCTTTCTCTCTCTTTATATATATATATATATATATATATATATATATATATATATATATATATATATATATATATATATATATATATATATTTATATATTAGGTTATATGATTCTGGGCGCGTTCATCCTTGTGTATTGTCGGTCAGCAGAAAGGAAGTGGTTAGCGACTTTTCCATGCACGGCAATATGAACACATGTGTTTTTGTCCGTAAATAACCGAGGAGGTCTGCGTGGTTTTTCAAAGCGGAAAAGCAATAGTCTCAATGTGGTCTACTAGAATCTTCAACTAACCAGATAGTCGACGAAAGGCAATTACCTCAGGCCAAGCATCGTGGCAGATTATTCTTGCTAGTCTAGGTAAAGCGCGACGACAATGTGGATGATCCGAATCTCAATCGGGGCATCGCATCGGAAGATACTTAAGAAGATCTTCGCAAAGTCCAACCTGTTGAGAACAAGTATACCTGGCGTATTTCTCTCGCTTAACGTCTTTGTTTAGTTTAGACAGATTTAAAGAGATGCAATTAACCAGATTTCAACAATACATATATAGGTTACTCATATCCACATAGGAAATAACAAGTTCTTACAAGCCCGTCTCTGTCTCTCTTTATATATATATATATATATATATATATATATATATATATATATATATTAGGTTATATGATTCTGGGCGCGTTCATCCTTGTGTATTGTCGGTCAAAAGAAAGGAAGTGGTTAGGGACTTTTCCATGCACGGCAATATAAACACATGTGTTTTTGTCCGTAAAGAACCGAGGAGGTCTGCGTGGTTTTTCAAAGCGGAAGCGCAATAGCCCCAATGTGGTCTACTAGAATCTTCAAGGCAACGAAAGGCAATTACCTCAGGCCAAGCATCGTGGCAGATTATTCCTGCTAGTCTAGGTAAAGCGCGACGACAATGTGGATGATCCGAATCTCAATCGGGGCATCGCATCGAAAGATACTTACAAAGATCTTCGCAAAGTCCAACTGTTGAGATCGTCCTACCACCTAAACAAATCGGGTTCGGGAAGGGCTGAGGTACACAGGACACAATCCACATACCCCAGTCAATAATTGAGCGAGCGTTGGTAGGACCCACGGTTCCTCTGTACGCAGTCTTCATCGATTGCATCAAGACTTTCGAAAAGCCACCGTCACTTAGTCGACTCATTTCGACACGCAGTGGGTGGTTTTTTTTGCGAGTGCTTTCTAGCTCCTTTGCTGAGAACTGCCTAGAGATGGACATGTGGAATGATTTCACCACGTGCGTGCGCTGACTCAATTCACCACGTGCGCGCCGATTTCAGGAATTCTGTTATCGGTATGTACGCGGGCGACGTCGTGGATGTCCATTGAGACCTCAAAGCGCTCCGCAGAATTGCTGGCTTAAAACAAGAGCCTCCAAATCTTCACAGAAAACAAAATCAGCGATCAAGTGTTGTCGTAGGTTGACTGGCAGCCACAGACAACATTGTCTGCGCATATCAAAGATTGGAGTTCGTAAGCTTCTTCCCATACTTGGGCCTTAAGGTGCATCACATAGGCACGACCTTTATACAACATATCGGTGACAGGTGCGGAGCGGCAATCTCCTCCAAGTATTGGAAAGTGGGGGGGGAGAAGTTCGGAGACCGCATGTCGCTATGCAACTTATTAGCTGACGATTTTGCCAATACTGAGTTATAGTCTCGGTAGAGTGTGGACACATCTCTCGGCGGCAAACATTTGTCAGCTGAAGAGACGTTTGTTTTACCAGATATGTAAAGTGGGTCTGTCTTTCTCGGACGGCGAGAA